>OX457137.1:13946960-14376960 GCA_949752895.1 Dendrolimus pini | reverse complement strand
ATAAAATTGAAGAAGTTAATAGTATAAAATTTCTTGGACTTGTTATTGACAAAAAACTTAACTGGAAAGTTCACATATGTGTTCTATGTAAAAAACTTAATATTATGATATATATACTCTACAAAATTTCATCAATTGTAAATATTGACGCTCTCCTTGCTGCATACCATGGTCTCATATCGTCTAATATTAGGTATGGCATAATATTCTGGGAAATTCCACTGAAGCTGGTACAGTCTTTAAACATCAAAAGCGTTGCTTAAGAACTATGTACAAACTCAAACAGACAGATAGTTGCGAACCTTATTTTAAAAAATATAAAATTTTGACTGTACCCTGTCTATATATATTTGAAATTTCAATGTTTGTCAAAACAAATCCACACCTATTCAGTCAGCGTTCGGAGGTCTTTCCTCGTAACAAACGCGATGAATTTAAAGTTTGCACCATCAAATTATTTACGACATTTATGCGCAAAAGTGTCTATTCCATGGGGCCCTTTGTTTACAATAAGCTTCCGAAGTTTCTTAGAGAAGTGCCACTTACACTATTAAAAAAAAATGTTACTGACTACTAAATGTTATTATAACATAAACACCAAAGAGTATATTGAATATATGGAGAATAAACACGTTTATGGAAGATAAATCATTATGAAGTGACATAAATATATTTGACATGCTGTAATAGCAGACATTTTATTATTTAGATTATTATTATATTGTATATACATATATATTATATATACACCTGATAATTATTATTAATGTTTAATTTTAATTGAATTCATTCATTGACTGTATTTTTTTGTACATAATTTAATATTGTAATCATTGATATATAAAATCCTGTAATATTAATTTTGCACGTCCAATGATGGGCCGAATGCATTGATACATTGATGCATTACGCAATAAATATATATTCTATTCTATTATCTATTATATTCTATTCTAATAAAAAATTTAGAGAATCTAAGAGACCTTGTATCGTAATTTTTTATGCACTTTGATAGATAGATAGATAGATAACACTTTATTGCTCACCAAAACAAACAAATACAAAACAAAATGCATAATTACAATACTTCTTGGCTAAACAACAGGCGGCCTTATCGCTAAAAGCGATCTCTTCCAGGCAACCCAGCTTAAAAGAAATTCTTAACTAATCTGGCGATGTAGGTGGAGCAGAAAAATGATCGGACTGTACAATTTAAATATACATACTTACACTAATTTATAAATTTAATACATATAAATATATATATATATATATATAAATATGTGTGTGTGTGTGTGTGTGTGTGTGTGTATATATGTATATGCATAATAATCTAAATCAATAAATTTATATATATCTTAAAATTATATGTGACAATTTATATATAACAATAGATAAATACGTAAATGCGTAATATATTAGACATACTTATTTAAAGATAGATAGTACTTTCTAAGGGAGTTCCGAAATATAGGTAATGTTTTGGCCTCTCTGACAGTAAGAGGCAACGCATTCCATAGTTTGACAGCCTGCACTGTAAAAGAGTTATCATAAAATGATGAAGTGTGTACAGGTGTCAGGAGTCTACGATATGTATCTGAGCGCAAATTGTGAGAGGTGGAGAGGCGAAGGAATTCAAAACGTTCCTTAAGGTAAGGAGGACTAACAGGACTATATAGTATATTATAAAGGAGAATTAGAATGTGAGTATTCCGGCGAAAACGAATAGGAAGCCACTTGAGCTTCATACGAAATTCAGAAACATGGTCATATTTTCGCAAACCAAATATGAACCTGATACAGAAATTCTGAAGTCGCTCAAGTTTATTTAGCTGTTCTGAGGTTATGTCTAGATAGCAGGCGTCAGCATAATCAAATATGGGAAGTAGGAGGGACTCTGCAAGCATAATTTTGGTGGCAGTGGGCAAAAAGTTTCTCAGCCTTCTAAGAGACCTAGATGATAGAAAAACTCTACGACTCAATTCGGATATGTGAGGCTTCCAAGACAGTTCACTGTCGATGATTATACCCAAGTTTTTAACTGTTTCGCTCAAAGGGATAGAAGTACCGTCAAAAACAACCTTAGGTAAAGCTGGCCAGTTTACTTTAGCTCTCATTCTAGGGCTACCGATAACTATCACTTGAGACTTTTGAGGGTTTACTGCAAGACCAAACATTGTACTCCAATGATGTATGTACTTCAGATCGATATTAATTCGATCAACAGCATTAGGTAAATCATCTACCGCAGCTTGGGTGTAGATTTGTAAGTCGTCTGCATAGAGGTGATAGGATGAAGTCAAATGATCGGAAATGGAGTTAATGAACACAGAAAACAAAAGAGGAGATAAAACGCCGCCCTGTGGAACGCCGGCAAGGATATCCAAGGTTCAAAACGTATTACGTGCATAATTATCAAGTCATAGTCTCCCGTGAAAGAAATGGCGGTCTCAGCTTGTAAGGATAATGAGAACCGGTATTTTTCCATATTAACAATGCGATTTGCGCGTTCGTCATCGCCGCCGGCGCTTCCACCCCGCGCAGCCTATTTCCAATTTGCGCCTATCAATCAAGACCAATCTCGCTGAGTGGATTACTGGCAAATGAAATTTGCATAGGAGCCACGCGTTGGCTCGGACTGCGCGTTTGTATCGAGTTATTTACTGGGTGTTGCCGTTTGATGTCGACAAACACTGGCCTCATATATCATCCATATATTGCTGCAGTGACCGGTGACAGTTTTTTCAATCGATGCTAATTTGACCCCTATATCCCATTGGGGTAGATAGTATAGAAATCGTCTTAGGGTATGAGCTGACCGAGGTCTTGTAGTTGAAATAATAAAACTGGTTCTCCAATAGTATTCTCCATATTTTCTGTAATAATTAATTTACATTTGATGATTAGGTGCGCGTTTTGTTTAGAGGATATCCACGATTTTAAGTTCAAGTAATTCGAAGCTTTATTTATGTACAACGACTATAAAGGTTGGTTTTTACAGTAGACACAATTGATTTCGACTTATTATGACCTAAACGTCAATTATTCTCTTTATCTATTTATTTCTTCATTCTTACAAATCGGTGATTTTTAAAGGTTACTACAACTTTGGCTGCTAATAAAATACACAACTTTTGATTTAGTTTGTAAGCTAGTTTTAATGAACCACACATGATAAGATACATCACACATACTCTGGTCCGAGTGTTTAATCTTTTTTTTTTCAATAAAAATAAAGATACAAGATTATACATACAGTTATTTTGCCAAACTGCAGCGCAGTTTGTCGGCAGCGTTCTCGCGGATCGCATTACATTATTATACCTTATAACTTTCGTGTAGTTAAATCATCGAATTTCGTGTACTTATACTTTTTTAATGTAAATTGTAATATAAATTAATTTAATTAATGGATTAAGCAATTTTATTATCTTGGCCCGTCCGTTACGTCCATGCCTGCATGACAAGAGCTATGAATGTCAAACAAGCAAGTGAGGTGTGTAAGAAGTAAGAATAAGCCTGAATGGCGCTCTGTTGTTCGTGCCTACCCCGTAAGGGACCTGGCGTGAAGTTATGTATGTATGTATGTATGTATGTACATGGGTAAATTCTTTGTCTCGGGAGCACATAGCGTGTGTGTTTATCTACAGATTATTTATTATTGTTATTTCCCTCCTTTATAAATATAATGGCATAAATACAACTACCATTAATTCGAGAACAATCTCCTGATACTTTTAAGACAAGTTAGACTTCATTCTTTTTCTCAATTCTTTCACTTTTTTTTTTAATTCACCTGAAAAACAAATATTTTCTACATCATCGTGAAGTCCGTGCATTTTGCATTTTTGTTTTTTACTCGTCACCGACCTCAAGATGTTGTAGGAAATATTTATTTTTTGCTTTATAGCTTGAGTTCGGTTTTAATTTTGTTAAAAAAAATATGTACTTTTTAGTTGGATAGCTTTCTAAATATTACATATATAGCGCCTGTTGAAATTATTATTGGCACGCGTATAAAAGTTTGCCTTTCGAAGAATGTAGACGCTCGGTCCTCGTTAACAAATAATGCTCTCGACTTCTCTGGGATCCTCAAGAGTATGCTCTTTCGAATAAAAAAAGGCCGGCTGGTGGTCAAATATAGGCCGAATATCGGCCTACAATTGACGGAGAAATCATGTAAATTCCCAGACCCCTAGTGTCACTAGCAGTTCATTCCAATAGCCCGGTACTTTTTGTTCTAAATTTCCCACAATAGTCTTACACTGGCCGGGGCTTCTCCTTGGGTGCATTATTATATGGTGTACACAGGGATAATCGCCAGTTAGTGTCACACCATATTTATATTAAATTTGCCTAAGGGGCCTCTACATGTTGGCCATGGCCCCACGCAAGCCCTCCAAAAAAAAGTCAGGGCCATTTTTATGGCCCGTGATCTTCAATATACATACATTATCATAATAATATTCTATAGAATTAAGTAAATATGGGAGAGATGTGATAATTGATTTTAGAGCTTGAGGTAATAATCCTTCACGAGTCCGTTCAACGCCTGAAAAGATTGCGCACGCCTGATTTTCGCAAGCAGACACATTCCATGGGAACATTGCATGAACTATGAAAGATTAATTGTAAAATCATGATTTACGGGTGTTTTCAGACGTAATTATTAGTTTATTTACTAGTCAATAAATTGCTTCATTAAATATCAATTTGTATCTGCGTCTACTTTGTATGAACTTGAGCAATATTGCTTAATGCTTATAAACAAGCGTCGGAACGGATTAGAATAACCTTTGTAGATAGAGACTGAAATTTCAAGCATCACTTAACATCGATGTAGTTAATTGACGGATCCTTTATTAATATAGACTCATGAGCATGGGACGATGCTGCTTACAAAACGTCTACCAGCATTAGCGTTACGATGAAAGTTTGTTTAATTTTCACCCAGTTCAATTAACCCGAGGCTAAGGTATAACGTGTTATACAAAGTAACTTCTGTAGAGTTAAATTGCGTGTGATTTAGCCTGTGTACTAAGTAAGGTTGTGTACATTAATCGGATGAACTTTGTTCGGTCTTGTACGTTTGAGTGTTGAAATTTTCAGACCATGCCAAATCGTTTTGTTCATTTGTTATTTTAATTTGATTATGCAATATACACATTTGTTTTAGTCTTGTTTTGTCTAGAAGGAGATTATATTTTCTCGTGTTTTCATAATTCATAATTATAATATTCATCATACAGTATTTATAGGTCTTCATCAATCAACAACTTATTCGCCATGCCGACCATCGGTTGATATGCTTTATTCCAATATCCGGCGGCGTATGACCTTGGGTGGTACATCGAATGACCTCCGTACGCGTTATGCGAAAGAGATCGAGCCCAAACATTATCATTCTGTCTTCATCGGCCACAACCGATGAGGCAGATGATAAAAAACTTATTATTGTCAACGTTATGCTACTGCTTCGTCTGGGTAAAGTTATAGTTATTGACCGTTTCACGTGGATTTAATACGTAATTTGAGATATGATATTTTTATTAATTATGAATGACGTGAAATAGATACACTCATGTTGACTTTCGTCAACGGCGTTATTTTTACCATTAGAAAAAAGGCGGCATTTGGCCATAGTCTAACTTATAACATTATCGCAAGTGCATTTATCGCAACATTATAAATTCAAATTCATATATAAAACTTAATTTGATGTAGATTTGGACTGATATTTATTTATTTAATGTATCTGCGATAATGTTACATATATACGCCATTTCATGCAGATGTAGTCAAGCGTTCAAGGCAATTTTTGGAAATGCGGTATTATTAATGTCCTTAAATAATAATAATAATATTTTATTTATTTCAGACACAAAGATCCATAAAAAACAACATATTTTACAATTTTAAATTACATTATTATAAATTAAATTAAGAAGTTAGAAATATAGATAAAATTTAACAAAATTAAAATAAAAAAAATGAAAATTGTCAGCTGTCACTCGGTCAGTCCCTCACTACTAAAGCATGTCATTTACATAAATATTTTACATAAAAAATTAATAATAATAAATTATTTTTCTATGCAGCAATCTGCAACCAGTCCCAATACATTTTGGATTGATGTAACCTGCTAGCAATAGCCGCAATTATACTGTTTCTACACCCTTCAACCCTGGCCAAGAAATTTGCAATGCGACTTCTCCGAATAGCACAAAATGTGTTCAATCTAGCCTCTAGAAACACTCGAGGCACTACAGTATCTTTTAAAACACATTAGGTGTCGAAATATGTATTAAATATTGTTATGTATTAATGTTAAATATTGACTGATAACTTTAAACACTAATGCGGCTATTCGTTAACGGTTTATGTTTTCCATGCTTTAAATAAGACGTATTCGGTCACAAACTAAATCTTTAACTTCAATCGCAGGTGTAGCAGCACCACAATAATTCCCGTAGTATATAAACGAGACAGTGTCCAAGTATCATTCAGTTACTTTTGCCTACATCTGCAATCTGCCGTGTATGACTGTTAGACAAACCAGCGCCTTAGCATAAATATAGTATAACTATATACTGACGTACGCCCGCCGGCATATCACTCAGTAATTAAAAATAATTTTATCAGGATGTATAAAAAAAAATCAAATAGCTTTCAGAAGCCGTAAAGGTCCTTGTCGCTCTTTAAAGATATTGCCAAACTATATTGTGAATCAAAACAAAACATCTGAAAGTGAATCCAAGAAGTCTAGTCACGCAGGGTCTTGTTGTTTTTCCTCATGGCTAAGAGCGATGATCTTTGCCGGACGTTTATTTGGAATCAAACTTAATCGCACCCCCGGACAAGAATTGAGATAAACTGTTAATCGATAGGGATTTACGCTTGTGAAGACAAAAAAGCTGTTTGTTTTTATCCCTTAATGTAGCTATTACGGTTTTGGGGATCGCGAATTAATGGACTGTCTGAAAACTTCTTTAGATTTGCCATGCCGAATGTAAATTTCTATAAATAACAAGTTAATCATATCGCAAACATAAGATATTCATACTTTTATGTGGAATATCCAACATCTGAATTAATGCACCAGAAATAAAGGTGTTAGAGAGTTAGGGATTTGGGTATTGGGACTTAATCGTTTTTATATAGGTGTTTTTGTAGAATTTTGTAAGAGCCTGCTTCAAAAAAGTTTGTAATCAAGTTTATGATATTTAATTAAAAACATAATTAATTGTTATATTAGTTTAGGAGATGACGGGGCTGACATGTGGCAAAATTCCCAAAAATAAAATAGTGTTGTCAGTAAATGTAAATAGTAGATGGTAGTGTAGGTAATTAGTTAGCTATAGGTAAGGCTAAGATGCTAGATTCTCTTTCCAATGGTGTAGATCCGCATTCTGGTTGAAAGCACGCACTGCATACATTTTTCTGTAGCAGGAAAACTTGTACCACCTATATGAGAATTGCACTCATGTAACGGCTATGTTTCCCTTGATAGATTTCCAATAAAAATAAATAGTCTTTTACCGTACTACTTATAATTTTTAAGGAAATAATAATAACAAAATACTACTGTTTAATTATACCTAACAAAATGGTAAACATTTTTAAACTTCTTTGTTCAGTTTATTAATTACTTTGTTAATGATTAAAGTAATTTATAGTTTAACGTTGATCTCATAAGTCTCTCTAAATATTTTTTTTAACTTTTGACATCACCAATAACCCATGTCATTCAATACGACGTCAAATCAGCACTACATGAACCTACGCTTTATTCCGAATCGAGTGATGAAGGTGGCAAGTCTAGACATTTTCTTCCACTTAAATTACCGATATTTACAAAAGAAAAGATTAAATATTTAAATTAGGTAAACTGTAAAAATGACTCAACATTTATGCTGTAGTTATCTAGTTAACCTAGAAATTTTATTTCATTTATGTCCTTAATTATTTTCCATTTTACTCTACATGCATGTTATTCGAGTTTCGATTGTGTATATTATTTCTAGGCGTACGTTAATAAAAACATTTAAAATTTATTTTACTTCATTGCTGAATTAAAATATAATTATATTCATTCCCCAATAATATCAAGTGCAGCCAAATCTCTTGCAGTTTATCTGCATTGTCATGAACGTTATTTTCGCTAATGTTATCAATCTGATTTTGAAAGTAAAAAAATATATAATCCAGACCACTCGTATAAAATACTCAACACAAATAATCAACTTGTAATTTAGTAAATTAAGCCAGTAGCCATGTTCGGTAAGTCTAAGTATTCGATTAGTGAAATGCCTCAAGTTCAAAGGCTCGTAGTCCTATACCCGGATAGATACAGCAGCCGGGATATTTCGACACAGAGTATTACATTGTCGTTTTAATACGGGACAAATTAAAGGAAATAGCGAGATTAAATTAATATTTTTATTACTTTATCAAAAACAATAACTAGATTCATTTATTAGGCCCAGGCTAGTCTAATAACTACATAGTGTCTAGCATATAAAATCTTTAATTTCTATAAGTAAAAGTAAAGGCTCATTGTGAATAAATATATCATCAATTGAGTAGTGCGAATTTTTTTGATTTTTTGTTTACTTTGTGTTTAACATTTGTGATTAGAAAAATAGCCAATTATCTATTGTAATCTTTTATGGTAGGCATTAGCCAGGTGTGATTCTTAGAAATTCGGTCCACGTGGTCGGGCAGACATATGCATCTGTACAGTATAAAGCAAGGCCCCAATTGAGAGAGGAGGGAGTCGAGAGATAGCCACAAGCAGAGCAAGACTTGTGTATATTCGGTAATCTACTTAGTGACGGACTTTGCGCGTATTCTTGAATCGTGCATTACGTTTGGACAAGTAGTGCTCAATTATATTTGTACCTGTGTTATAGTGTTTGTATAGTTCTAAATAAACTCTATAGTAATTGTAACGGCATTTTAATTCGAGTCCTGCAACTCATAGCAATACGCAAAGACTGTTTGTGATATCCTCCTATGACTTGAACCCTATCCAAGTTTAAGACGATTGTGCAAGTGAATGCATCTAGGAACGAGCATAGTACGAGGTCAATGGGGCCGACGACTCCGTCGCGAAGACTCGCGGTGCACTTGCTCCTTTTATTACTTTTGTTTTTGGACATAACCATCTCAGTTTAATGCAGGTCCACTTCTCCGTTGGATTTTAAGAGAATCAACCATGCAATCTTAATGACCTGTGTAAAGTTCTGAAAATATTTTCCTATAATCCGTACTAACAAAAAAATTTGAATGTAAGTTAATCATAAATTTTTATAAATCTTTATAGTCATATCTTACAATTAGGTAGATGACACGTGTTATATAAAATAAATTCTAACTATCTTTACATATTAAAACTGGCGTTGAACACCATCTTATCATCTCACATTTAAAATATCATGACAGAAATAGTTTTAAATAGTATTTAAAGAAAAACTAATGCACTATTTGACTGTTATTACTCGTATAAAATTATGAAATCATAATTTTGTAAACTCGTCCGAAATCAATGAGGCCGCGACTTTTTGTAAAACGATAAAGAAATTTTGTAATTGATTTGACAACCAAACCTGTTTTTGTATAATTGCCTAAATGGTGCAATACTAGTCTAATAGGATATCTCACTATTAGTCCTTTTCTTGTTTCAATCTCAAATGAACAAAATAAGTAGTCTTAAAGTTAAGCCTGCTAAAGAAATCGATGTTAGAATAAGAAGCTGAACGCGTCGCAGAAGAAGAGAAGAAGTGTTAAATAATCAAATTAGTTCGGATAAAGCTGAAATAGTTACCAGTGTATTACTATAAATCACATAAACGCAAACCACGTGTATACAGCATCACTTTCACGCAAGATCGGCACACACATGCACACACACACACACACCTTTATTTGCCTTTGATTGTGGTGCTCTTTGGTGGCAGTTATTATAGAAATAGTGCTTAATTAGGGAGGCGAGGGCCATGAGTACTATCATACTGGGTTTATCTACTTTGGAGTCCTGTCTTTCCCATTTTATTAAGTTTCTAATTTTTTTATTCTATTCATTTTGTTTTCTTTTTATTGAGATGAAATAAATAAATAATTACTTTACATACATAAGTTTTAAAAAAATGCTTCGATTCATTTGATACTTATGTTCACGCAGTCTCTGACTATACTTTTGTCCGTTCGTCTGAGATTCCAGTTGGTTTATTCATAAGTATATTATCATATCATATATTCTTCCATCTATTGAAAATATTATACATAATATCACGGATAAACCAAAATCAATATATATATATATAAATCAAATAAACCGTTAAAACGTAGTTTTATTAAATATTATACATGTTACTTACTCACTGTGAATTGAAGCAACATTTTACACATCATCAAATAATGTCAAAGAAAATTCGCTTTTTAATTTCACACCATGGCCAAAAATAACATAAATCCAGATAGGAAACACACGAAATGGTGTCAGCTTCAATTAAAGTCATAAAAAACCTACTAAAACTAATAACAACTCGGCGAAGGCTTTACACAGCCCTACGTATTATTAGGGGGACCAAAAAACAGCTAATTGTGTCTTTGTACTACCAGAAATAAAGTACGTTTTCCTTTGAAAGAGTGTTTATGTAGATAAACCTAATTTTTTTCAAGTGGTTTTAGTGAAATAACTTATAAATTGAAATGACACCTACAAGCAGTTTTATTTGAAGAGTTTTTCTACTAGATTTCGTGGGAAAAAATATTTTAACATAAATTTACTGCTTGTGATAGAACAGTCTTCTTTATTTTGTAGAGGTTTAGTAAACTTACATTTTATTTTGTTAAGTTAGGAAACAATGTAGATTTACTTTTTTGTGTTCCGTGGCTAAACGACTCCAGAGAATTCCTTAGAAATTCGTTAAGTCTGTTTGTGTATATATTATTATGGTGGCTCAGACATGTGTTTCAAATACTATTGGCTATATACACAATAGCATACTGAATCGCATAATATCTGAAAATTAGACGTGACCGGCATAATTGTTGTGTAAGAATTAAATCTCAGTGTCAGAATTAAATCAAGAAGTTGGCACAAGTGTTAAATATATTCTCCTCCCGTAATTCCGTCATAGGGATCTCTACTTGGGTTTGGGGATGCGGTGGAACTAAACCTCTGTTGATCAAGCGAGTATACCCTATTTCCAGGGGTATTCTCAGGCCTTGATGCGCGGATAAGCATAGGTGTAACTACGTTTCAAGTCTAATGCTTTTCCTACTACAAGCGCGGGCACATGGGAGGCAGGTTCAAGTTTAGTGGGGTATTTGAAAACGACTGTACCAGAGTCCCAGACAAGCCGTGCGGCGCTTTATCTCACCGCGTAAGGTCTAACCCCCACAAAAGACCTGGTAGTGTACGCAATGTATTCTCCTTCCTCCAACAAAAAAAGTGTTTCATATATAAAATTATTAGTGACATCCATAACTAGTAACATACTAAAGTACTGGCATTGTGATTCCTATAAATCTTCTTCCATAACTGCATTATCGCTTATCATTTTTACTCTTTATAAAAATCGCCATATAGTATTGTAGTAAATTCGCAAGCTAAGCAAGTAATATACAATGAACAGCTCTGGGACTCATTCTCAGACAGACCACAGTCAGTAATGGAAAGACTCTTTTTGAAATTTACCATACCGACCTTCAAACCCTAGTAGACTTCTGAGTTCCAGCGAGCTAACCGGCAAAAGATTTTACACCACTCAACCACAGAAGCAATTATTAAACTACTTCTGTTTTTCCTCTTTTAATATCTTTTATTAGTAGGTTACATAATTTTATTTAAATTTAGATAACACTTATTACTAGTTATTGGTATTCGTTTGTATATCCTACATATCTTCTCTTCTACAAAGGTCTCTCTCAAGCTATTCTATTTTCTTCCTATCTCTACATGTTCCGGACCACTATGTTCTTGCTGTGTATTTCAGAACTTCCTCCTACATCTATTACAGAACCATAACTATTAAAAAAACCAATCACCGCACCTCACCTTTGATGTTGGAGCGATAAATTTTCCAAAATGCAAATAGCCCTGGGATTAAGAGATATAGGGCCCAAAACCCGCGTTCGAGCGGGGCACATTGTTTGCCTTCAGCTACGCACGTACCAAAGTAAACATTCAATATATTCGAAGCAGAGAAATCGCAATCAAATCTATGTGGTCCTATGCATATACACGTGTCCCGACTACACATAACTTCACGCCGTGTGACGTATTCTCTTACCGTTTCATCATATATAGGGTATTTACAATTAAATGCTATTTATGTTTTCTACAGCTAAATACCAATAAAAATCAGTCTTACGGCTCTGTCTGATATATGAAGTATAAAATGGCAAATACCACATGTTTTACAAATATTTCTGATCCATTTTAAAGCTGCTTGGAAGAAATTGAATTGAAAAATCATAAGACCGTGTATTGTTTTTTGTACCTTAACTTTCTATAACATTCTATACCGACCAAAATCGATTAATACTTTAAGGAATACCTTAAAGTTGCTATAAACAGAAAAAAACATCGAACCAAATGTCACATTTTAATCTTATCGGTAGGAATGGATATTACCAGTACTCAGATTAAAATGTTTGGTAGCAAGCCAAATGCTTTGAATCTCACCGCAAACCGAAATTGCTGACTCGAAAATCGTTTTCAAACGCAACTTGAAAAGTTTATTCAGGTTCTATAGTAGGCTATACACGATAAGAGTTTTAAGCAAAATAAAAATCTCACAATGTAGTATATTTTAATGAATATTTTTCTTCATTCCTATTTCTAAGAAAATAATTAAAATATACAAGACAAACTGACAGACAAGCGGGCATAGAAGATAATCTCATCGGGGTTCCGTGTTCGTTATACTCATTTTTTAAGTAGGTACATAATGGTTCAACTCAAAGTACAAACAGGTTAAGAATCTTATCAGAAATACAATAAGAAAAGGCTTCAGCAATTTTTTCCTGTTTCCCAGAACTACAACTTGGCTATAACTCGCACAATACCTCTTCAATAAACGATATGAGATTCTGAAGTGACGTGGGGACACAGTTATTACCGTTTATTCGTATAATACTGAATTTATATATTCGTTTGAAATGATTATGTTTAAAACCAATATCTTAGATTACAAACACATTTAGTAAAATATTACAATATAAAGACAAGCAAATAATATTCCAAATCCGTAAGATGATCCGACTGAGTGATTTTTATTACAGAACGTCAAATTTTCTTTTATTCATTTTTTTTAAAATGCTATTTTTAATCCCTGCCAACTTGAACTTTTTAGACGGTTCTACAGTGAAGGGGGTTGAAGCAGAAAATAAACTTTGAATTAAGTTTTGATGAATTAAATGAACTCTTCTTCTTCTTCTTCTTCTTCTCTCTTTTGATGACTTTAAAAACGCATGTCTCGTTAAACAAGAAGTCATTTTGAAAATGGTGACGTGAGCTTTCCATGAGCTAGAGTAAAGTGAATTGGCCTACAATGAGCTGGCAGAAATCGTCACATAAAGAAAAAGCATTATCGTGAATTCCAGGCGACCTTTAACTTCGTTTCCAACAGGAGTTTCCCAACCGCACAGTTTTATTGTTCCTTAATTAACTAAAAATTAAATGTGACTATACATAATTATAATTGAGAAATGTTTGTGCATCATGTTATAAAGGTTTACAAAATCCATCATCCTTTCAAGAGACCAATAGGATCCAAGTGACTACTAAGATGCTGTGTACAAAACAGACTACATAGATGCAGGTACTGACTAACGAACTTGACAAAAATCAAAAAGTTAGATTTTACCAATTGTCTAAGGAGTGTTAAAAAGATTAATTTACCATAAGCTAACGCATATAAATTTATTTCCTGCCTATATGTAGTTAAAGGCTACAAGTTAAATACTAAACGTAGGTCACATACTCAAAGGCACAATTCCAAGAAGACTAGCAAAAATGTGTTGTTTCCCTATTTATTAGCTTATGATTATTAAAGGTAGCTAAGTTTCTAATTTTAAAGTGTTTTTAAATAAGGGTAGATTAGATTCACATTAAATTATAATACTTACAAAGGCACAGTGAGCGGTCTAAGTGATTTTCAAAAGACTGGCAACATTTTATACAAGAAAATTCCTCAGGTTTGTTAAATCTGATAAAAATATATATAACTACTGTCATCTACTTTTAGCTTCTATTCGCCTATTGCCTAATTTCGCCTATTTAGCATTTTCCCAATATCTGTTAGATTTTATGATACAATTTTGTTTTCATGTCGGCCTTATTAAAAAAACCCTGAACGTTGGATTAATTTATCTCGATTTTCAATGTGGATCAATAAATGTGTATAATAATAATACATTTTATGAGTCTCAATAATTATGTATTTATGTGGTTATATTGCTGGTCATAGTATTTTTCTCCACACTCAGCGCCTATACGATAACCGTGATAGTAAAACATTAATTTAGGAATACAATCTAAACGATGAATGCTTTCCAGGCCAAAATTTAAATCGACGAGATTAGAGACGCGGGTTTGATAGCCAACTAACTACAACTTTTAAGGCAGGCTTTTATTGGGTGTCAATAATCGATAAATGTGTCTGCGATTTATAATCGTACATGCCGGGAAGTGTAAACACCATAGCAATATCTGGAATTCCGTTGGGCGTGAAACTTCGGCAAACGTTTGCTTTAGGATCGGGCTGTTTTGTGCAAATCCGCCAGCGCGTTGCGTCCTCACGTGCCGCACCATATCTTCACCATCTTTTGCGCGAGTTTTTATTAATGTTTCCTATAAACATAAGTCATATTTACCTCTAAATAAAATTCAAGTGGTTGTCCGTGAATATAAAAAAAATGACAAAAATTTCAAATTCAAAATTAAAATTTTAATTTTGGAAACTGCTATTTACATGTTTTATCGTGAATAACCTTTTTTAGAATATCAAGCCTCTGTATATCAATCTGAATGATAATCTCAACTAGTCTTCAAAATCGTTCAACAGATTTCAGTGAAAAATTTAGGGAGTAAAACAGGCACAATATCTTGCAGGCCTCAAAAGATAAGTATATAAAAGTATTAGTATCAATTACTGCCATCTAACGGCTATCATAGCCAGCAATCTATTTAATGTAGATTGTTGGCCAGCTTGAGTAGAATATTCTCAGGGACTGACATCTTAATGATATTTTTATTGCTAAATTCAATTTTGTCAAAATTTCATTATTGTCATTTATTTTTTCTTAAGGCTAAATTAAAAGTGCTTTGTGTCAACACAAGCACAAACACAACTATTTTAAAATATTATTGTAATTTTTCCCCTTTGTTCTTTCCTTATAAATAAAGTAGACATCATTTTTTGCGGATTTTCTTATATAGAGAGAAAAATTAATATGAGTAAATAAGTTCTGCGGAAAATTTCAACTGTTTAGCGGATTTTGTGTCTTTTTGAATCATTACAGGAACTCCCCTTTTAATCATAAAATGGTACATATCGTAGATGCAAAATATTGTTGAAATGAAACAATTGGGCTCCTAGCCTCAGATCCGATCTAGTCTATCGCACATACCTGCAAAATATTGAGTATCCAGTCATTAAACTCTCAGGTTTAAAGAAAGCTTATAAATAAAGGAATTAATTGTTATCTTCTTTATAAATCTAGCTTAATAAATTTAATAATTTATTCCGAAAAATCCCTGTGGGAACTTGAGTTTGAAGATATATTAAAGCGATTTAAAAACGTGGATAAATCTGACACCAGCCCTGACTCGGCTTACGGGATAAACCTCCAATTTATAATTAATTCTCAAAACTTTATTACTGTAACTGAGCCTTTGGTGGAAAAATATTGAAAAAATTGCTCGATCGCCATTTTATGACGATCTTTTACGCCCCCATTATGGGGGTCAGTTGATATGAGATTTTCCAAGTATAAAACGTTTGTGGATAACATTTTTGGTCATAACACTAAAATAAAAATATCCATAAAGCCTCCATATGGAAGCATTATGTTGAAAGCTGGCTGTGAATATCTGGTTCAAGAATATAGTCGTATATAAGTAAACTTTTACTGGAAACTTTTGGGTTTTCCCAATTGCACGACCAACTAGCCTGATTGCAGAACTAGGTCAGTTGATAGTTTCAGTTGTTTTGTCAACAGACTGATAAGCCAGATCAGTTCGATACCCTCAAGTTTTTAATAATGTGAACTTTCAGTTTTTCTTGATACTGATGAGCCGCTGGAGAACTATCCCATAGGAGCTTACTTAGTTTGACCTTATGTTTTTCTACGTTTAAATTAATATTTATTTGTTATTTTTTTTGATAAATTAATTAATATAAAAAAGCATAATGCTATCTAAACATGTTATTATATATAATAACCATATATTTTGTTCATCTTTGCAGTATTGTACGTTTTAAAAATTATCAAACATAATATAAAATCCCTAGACAAAATCGTTGTGCGGTGGGTAGCTGCTTTCTTAAGAATACTTTTAGAGGCTACTTCGAGTTTTATATACCACCTGACTAGACAAGAAAAACTCCCTTATCTAACAAAATTCTCTCGTCTTGAAAAAATTATAAATATTTATAATCCAAATAAGAAAACGCATTCACAGTACAAACTGTACAACATTTATGGTGGCTTGCATAACGATCGCCTTTAAATAAAATTAGTTCTTTAAACATATTTAGCGTCATATTTTGCGTTGTGCAAGACGCCAATCGTATTTAAGGGTGTTAAATTCGTTTAGTGTCTCTTAAATAAATTTAAGGAACGTTATGCAAGCGGCCCTTAGAATTTATTTGAAATAAAGTACTGTTTCTATTTTTGTAGAAAATTGTAAATAATTTATTTTATATGTAATTAAAGTTTCCCTAAGAATCAAACCCTAGGAAGTGGCTTTATTTTACTAACATAAGAACTTTATTCGATTTTTTTATGTCTATAAACCTTCAGTGGATAATCTAGAAAATGGTGAAAACCGCTTCAAAATCCGTTACATGGTTTAAGAAGAGTTATCGACAGACAAATAGGCAAACGCGGTAAGCAATTTTGTTTTATATTATGTAAAGAAGATATAACGATAATTTATTTTTAATTTTCAAGTAAATTATTTCTTATAAATGTGTTAATAAATGTAACATCCCCGTCCTATTCGAAACAATATATATTTATTTAATCTATAACATACCTACCTACTATCATTACTCAAAGGGCTTAAGTGTTATGCTTAAACCGCTACGGGTCAAAGGGGATTTAAAGAGGCTGCATGTAATTTATGTAGAGAAAATGACAGGGTTATCATAAGCAAACCATAATACTAATTTCAAACAAAGGGCGCGAAGGTGTTGGTCCGTGTAAACCACTAAATTATTCCCCAGAGGGCGCCAACGGGCTATGTGATGAATTTTTAATGAATTTTCGACACCGTGCAAACTGCGAACATTTACACGTCCATGTAAATGTATTTAAATATTTTGGTTTCACTGTGTTTAGATCTTTCTTTATTTCGATGAGTGCATTAACGACTTTCACTCTCTCACCAGTCAGATACCGGATCGTTACACTTAAACGGTTAAGATTTTTAGATTAATTTTTATTATTTTATTAATCAAGCATTTTACGTTGAATAGTAAAAACTAGGCACTGAAGTTTGATTGTAATGAATATAATTTACAAAACTTTTTTTAAATAAAATTTCATAGATATTTTTTCAAGGAATCGTGCGTTAATTATTCTGGAAGCGACGTTAGTTATGAAGTATGTTTAATAGAAAAACAAATGATACAGGAGTTCCGTAAGAAGATGAAAGTAGATGTAAGTAATTTATTAGGAGTTAAAGAAAGGTTTTTTGCTCTTTCCCGAACATTCCAATTTTGACAAAGTACGGGTACAAAACAAAGTCGCTTTCTGTGTCTGTCTGTTTTTATATCCGTTGACTTCTCCTAACCACGCAAAGCATTTATAATTAGTTTTCACTATCAGTTAATCACTTTGTCACTGAAGGTTTATACATACATCAAAAGTGTCTAGGGATTGAGTACGGTCTAGTGTATCGCCGCAATTAAGGATTATTATTACAACTTTTTTGGATCGTTATTGAATCTGTTTAATGAATTTCACTATTTGAATAAAGATTTTGTTTTAATTTTTTTCAAAATAGAATATCAATCGTGAATCGGGATTCCTATAAAAGTATGTAAGAACGTTTTTATACAACCATTACAATTTCTTCATTGGAACTGAAACAAAATGCATCGATATGGAGCGACAACATCATATGACGCGAGAAAAAATGTTAAGAACCGTCAGAATGTAGGCAATGTACTGTGGCTGTCGCTCTTGGTACTACACAAAGCGTCATAAACTACCTCTGGACACGCTATCGGTTCACGCGCAGCGTGGCAGAGTGACACGCAGGACGATCTCGCATCACGACTCGCAGACAGGACCGCTATATCCAAATACTGGTCGACGGAAGTGTACCATGATCGCCATGATCGCCGGCTACGAGGCTCCACAGCCCTTCAGTCTTGTTGATAAACGGCCAAACCATCCGAAATCGTTTACGTGAAATGAGTCTGGGTTTCAATTGTAGAACCTGTTTACAACGGGCTCGCGAACACAGAAATTGGGAGGAAGAAGACTGGCGTTGTGTTTGCTTTTTCGATGAATATCGTTTCGGTATGAGACCGGATACAAGACGAGTTCATTCATATGGAGGGGGACCAATAATGATTTAGACCGATATTTGGATCAATGGATAAACCTATTTTGGTTCCGGGGCAACCTCAACGCTCAGATTTATGCGGAAAGGATTGTTCCAAACATGATCATCCCTTTGCAGCTGGTTGAGTGATTTGTTCTGACTAATGCACTAACGCACAATGCACATCCACACACGGCTATCGGATATACACGTACTTTTGACGATGCTCACATCATGAACATTCTGCCGTGCTCTACTCAATCGCCAAACATCAACCCAATCGAGCACGCATGGGATATGCTCCAAAGAAGAGCTCTGCTGTGTATGGATCCCATGCATACTCCACAACAGGAAAAGTAAGCAACCAAAACACTGCAATAAATGCATACCACGGATACGTCGCCTCAAATCTTAGATATGGCGTACTGTTATGGGGAAATTCGGTACACATATCCAAAGCATTTATTGCTCAAAAACAATGTGTTCGTGCAATAGCCGATATTGCACCTACTGTAAGCTGCAAACCTCTATTTAAAAAGTATAAACTTCTAACGTTACCCTGCTTGTATATTTACGAAACATGCATATTTGTTAAGAATCATCCTAAACAGTTCGTAAGATTTAAAGATATTAGTACCTTTAATTCAAGAAATCCTAATCGACTTATGCTGCCCAATAGTAGAACTGTAATATGCCAAAGAAGCTCTTACTCCATGTGTGTTAATATCTATAACCATTTACCCGAAAATTTTAAGTCACTCCCCTTAAAATATTTTAAAATAAAAGTAGCAGAGTGGCTGATACGCATGGCATTTTATACTACCGATGAATATTTTAATTTTAAGTAGACCAGTAACAATAACTTAATTAATTGACTAAATTATATAAAATTGTTAATGACACTATTTTTAAATTAATTGTTTCTATAAATAATACTTATACTTACTAAAAGAGACATAATTGTATTGTATAGTTAATATTTGTTTAAATTGTAACTAGGATCATCATAATCAATAATTAATAAATTAAATTAATAATCATAAAATCTGTGTAGTCGTAAGGACAAATAACGGCTTGTAACCGAAACTACAAAAAGTTTGTATGCCTGTCAAGGCGAAACATGTAACTGAAGACTTAGCATAACATCTGCAAAATTGTCCATGTTTCAAACAAATAAATTACTTTGACTTTGACTTTGACTTGACTTAACAACAATGACTTGTTAGAAATAACGTGGACGGCCATCCCTCAAAGTGATTTTGATTATCTGGTTTTGAGCATGAGAAGTTGCTGCGAATGTGTGATTCGTACAAATAGTGGAATCACAGATTATATATTTATTCCTTTTTTATCTATATAACCAAACAAATCTACATTTTTGCCATTTAAGACGACGCATTGGAAATATTGGCAGCATACATCTCAATTTTTCTCAGCAATTACAAAACATTCGGACCTGATATTTATGTATTTCATTTATCATGTCCTTAACTTCATTTTGTCAATTGCTTTACATGATTGGTTAACTTTTACAGCAGAGAAAAAAATATCAAAACTGCTCTTTTATAACAAAGATTTTCATTTTACAAGAAAACGAGACCGATTTAGGGCTCCATTTTTTTTGTATAAATTAAACTAAACAAACACTTTAATTTGTCAATAGGATTTTATAAAATTACCAATAGTCTTAATTTTAAGCGAAAAATACTATTTGGCGTACACGATCTTTCGGCGAAAGCTAGCCCGCGCGCGTTTTTGTATACAATCTGTTCCCCCTCAGTCCGCTACGGACTATTGTCAGCGTCGGACTTGTCAGTTGAGCTTCCGCACACAATCAATAGCCGTAGCATTTTACGAGTGATAGTTTATTAGAAAAATGGGGAAAAAATGTGTTAAAATTTCTAAAAGAAAAAGGAAAGCTTATTTAATAGAATGTAAGGAAATGGTAATGAAAAGGTAAGAAACGATTTAAACTAAAATAACAGATGAGCGTTGCCATAGATACACATTGCACTCGTATCTAACAAAAATTATATTGTAGGAAACAATCAGCACAGGGTAAAGGCCATGGAGTCGCCTCTGGATTTAAGCGAAAACGAAACAATGTCTGTCGACTATTTAGAAAGGTATGTATCTAGTATACAGAAGCTGTATATATTATTTTTTAACATCTATTAAATTAAAGGATTAGTTATTGTTATAATATTCCAATCTTTTGTAGAAAACAAACAATGCCACCGAAGTATGCAGAATTACAAAATGTGCCACCCACGTAAGATCATTTACCAGTTTTTATAGTAAAATAAAAAAAACACTATAACATATATAAAAGTTTTTTTTTTTAAGGATAGAGAAGGATAATAATGCGCTTCCATATAATTTTGAACGTACTCCTAAAGCTACAGTAAGTACATCATATTATGTCTACGATCATTTTGTATGACTGGAAAGTTCACAACCATTCATATTAATTTATGGTTTAGGCTGAGAAAAAGTTAGATGATAATGATGCGACTCCAAATATATTATTAGAATGTGCACCTAAGGCAATGGTAAGCACTTGGTTTCATTGTTTTATTAAACGATTGGTAGAGCATAATTCATACTATTTACTCGAACATATTACTTTTATTACAGTAAGGGCCTGTTCGAACGAGCCATAGCCAAAACAAACACCACTGTGTCAAAAATGAAGCTAATGTGAATGGTGTCATTAGCTGCTTAAACTTGCGTTATGAACAAATCCTTAGTATTTTATTCATGTTTAATGTTTACATGAGTTCTATAAGATTAATGAATGTGATTTATGTTCCAGCAAGAAAAACAATGTCAAGAAAATAATGCACTTTCATACATAGTTGAAGGCAAATTTGAAGCTACTGTAAGCATTTTGTTATTACAAATCTTTACATAAGTTGGACGTTCTTACAAAATCCACAACAAAATATATCTGTATGTTTCAGATTCAGACAGAAACACAACACTTGGGGCATCGAATAATAGATGTTAATCATTTTATATCAGAACTTGTAAAGATTTCTCAACATAAGTCTCTGTTTAATTGCGGATTAGCTACAATGAAATTAGTTTCTGAAAATCGAATAGGCTTGCAATCTGAGTTTACATATGTCTGCTCAATGTGTACTTATAGAAATAAAATCAAGTCATCATTGGCTGACGTAAACAAAGATGCCGTTGCGGGAATAATGGCGGCAGGTTGTGGTCACGCGCAACTGAAGCAATTTTCAGCAGCAGTAGGTTTATTATGTCAGACTATACCTACAATAAAACCCAAGATGAAATTTGTAACGATTGGGAGGAGACTGCCTGGGACGAAATGAAAATAGCTGGAGAAAGAGAAAGAGAAGTAGCAATTAAGGAAGGTAGGGTCACGAAAGATGGTACTCCAATGATTGTTGTAATTGTAGATGGGTGCTGGTCTAAGCGTTCGTATAGGACAAATTACGCAGCATTATCAGGAGCTGCGGCTATTATTGGCAGACGTTTCGGCCAAGTTTTGTGTATGTGTGTTAAAAACAAATATTGTTGTATCTGCGCCAGAGGACAAAAGAAAAAAGTGACTCCCCCACAACATGAATGCTATAAGAACTTCGATGGAGCTTCTACTGTTATGGAGTCTATGATAATTACAGAAGGCTTCAAGCAATCTATTGAAATGCATGGTTTGATTTACACACGATTTATTGCTG
Organism: Dendrolimus pini; assembly: GCA_949752895.1. Classification (NCBI taxonomy): domain Eukaryota; kingdom Metazoa; phylum Arthropoda; class Insecta; order Lepidoptera; family Lasiocampidae; genus Dendrolimus; species Dendrolimus pini. Next base: position 14,354,460 of record OX457137.1, on the reverse strand, counting down.
ATGGTGACAGCAGCACCTATTCAAAAATAATAGATGCCCGGCCATATCCGGGTATTACAGTTGCAAAAATTTACTGTCGCAATCACTTGTTAAGAAATTATTGCAACAAGTTACGACAACTTACTATTGATACACATTATAATGCGGCAGACAGAAGAAACCTTACACAAGAAAAAATACTACGGTCGAGGAAATATATTTGTGAGGCTATAAAACTTCACAAAGAAAATAAAAATGAAGATGGTTTATACAAAGATATAAATGCATCTATTTGTCATGCTTTTAATCTTCACAAAAAGTGTAATAGGCTATTATGCAAATATAATATGCGTCCAGATGCCCCCAATCCATTTTTTGGCAGTCTGCTATGGCCAAAAATAAAAACACTGGTTGCACAATTAGCTGATAAAGTCCATAGTTTAATTGAAGATGTCGATAGCAACGTTGTAGAAAGGTTCAATGGCGTTATAGCAAAGCTTGTTGGTGGAAAAAGAATTAATTACTCTCAAAGACGATCCTATCAAGCAAGATGCGCGGGAGCTGTAATTTCTTTCAATACAGGCAAATTGTTATCGACTGTACATCGAAATAAATATGGACGAAGTCCCAAACAATCTATTATGGAATATGAAAAAATAATAAACGTTAAAAGGCTTAAGGCCAAAAACAATCAAAGAAAAAAGAATCGCATCTTGGTACCAAGGACGGTAAATTTAGATTATGGTGAAATAGTAGATAAACCAGATATAGATGAAGATACTTTGAAAAAGGCAAAGGATACTTTTGTACAAAATTTAATGAAAACTGATGAAGAGCGGAGGGATATAGAAAAGAGAACTATATTACAAAGTGAATCTGGGGAATGGTTGGAATTAAGGCGAAATATGTTAACAGCCTCAAATTTCGGGAAAATTATCAAAAGAAAACAGATAAACACTTGCAAAAATGTAGTAAAAAATCTATTATACAAACCCAACATTGACCACGTTTCATCTATAAGTCATGGGAAAAAATACGAAAAAGTTGCACTGAAACAATTATCGATTATGAAAAATGTTAAAATTGAAAATTGCGGATTATTCATTGACGAAAAATATCCATTTTTGGGTGCAACGCCTGATGGCATTACAAGCAACATGCTGATAGAAATAAAATGTCCCGTAGCACCCTTTAAAATTGGTATAGAAGAGGTGATTCGACAGAACAAGATGCATTTTTATAAAAAAAACAATAACGGCGAAGTAGTGATAAACCAAAATTCAGATTGGTATTTTCAAGTGCAAGGACAATTGCATATCTGCAAAAAAAAAACATGTTTGTTTGGGATATGGTATGGAAACAATAAAATAAAAACAGAAATTATAGAAAAAGACGACACGTTTTGGGCAGATGTGATGGAACCAAAATTGCTGAAATTCTATTACGATTGTCTTCTTTCTGAGTTAGTCGATCCCAGATATATAAGAAATAAGCCAATTCGTGATCCAGAATATGTGGTTACACATAACAAGGAAAATGCTATTTCCGAAGAAGCACAAAATAAAGTTACTTGTTTATCTAATGATACCTTTGCTGACATCGACGCAATTGCTGACGATGATAATGTTGCTATCGAAGGCAGTTCAGATTATAATGACGTTTTCTGAATATTGACTCTAATATACTGTCACGTTGTAAAAACAACAATATATAGAACAACTAGAGTTTTCCCCGCGGCTCTGCCGCGGGCCCACCTCTAGTGCGTAGTTTTTCGAGCGAGCTTTCACCCAGGTTACATTGCATTAAATTTTTATCTAGACACTATTCGCCCCCGGAAGATTTACTTATTTGTATATCGCAAACTATTCTGCTTTGTGAGATAATAAGTATAAAATGTATATTATTGGTATTGAAACGACATATATGCCAAATTTAACAAAAAATTATCCAGTAGTTTTTCTATGAAAGTGTAACAGTCATCGCATTCACAATATTAGAATATGGGAAGTGTGGAAGTATGGCTCCATATATTAGTAAACCAAAGTCAGTAAGGTCAGAAAATTACAAAAAAATCTAAAAGTAAAAGTAAAAGGAAGTAGCATACGTCCGTGTTTTTACCCGCGTGGGCAATGAGGATTGATGATGATGATTAAAACTATTAAATTTAAATAAAAAACATTCGCATTTATAATATTAGTAGTTTTATCTACATACATACACCTATTCTTATCCACCTCTTGCATAACATCATATCCTACTAATATTACAAATGTAAAAGGTATTTGGCTATATAAATACCAACAGGCATATTATAATAGGTATATCATAATATGAAATATTTAAATAGACATTTTTATTTAAAATAAGTAAGGAGACTCTATGACGTCTATGTTCTAGCGCGCGACTACCTACCAAGTGCGCCTCGCGTCGCCCAGTCGATCGGAACTCGCAAATCGCGTAATTATTATGAGGGGAATGCGGGCTTGCGGGGCGCGGCGCCCGATTTTAAATTAATTGTTTACCAATGCGTCACCTTAATTGAGGACATTAACTTAGGTTAATTTCCCATAACTTGCAACAATTGCATTTTTTCTTAATTTTTACAAAATATAAGTTGTTAACTTAAACATAGTAATTAAAGTAAGAATCCAGTTTGGAAGATTAGATTTGGTAAATATGAATTGGATATTTTTTTATCGTTAAAATTTATTTGATCCCTAGACACTTTTGATGTGTGTATATATAAAAACTTAATAAAGAGTTTTGTGTAAGTAAAATAGAGCTATCTATTATTTACTAGGGTTTAAAACTTTAGTATAATCATATTTATTAAAATGTACCAATAAACAAACAAATATCAAAACTCACTTTCACATTTAATATCAGTACGAATTTATTGGCTTTCCTCATTTAGCCTAGGGGTTGCTGTCGTAATGCCTAGTATTTGGTAATGACAAGATATTAATTGCAATTAACTCCGCTACAAAGCCAGGGTAAACTTAACGCGAACCGAATGAGCGTAATATTTTAATAACGCCATGTGCAGTTTTACTGCCTACGGTGAAATGTCAATGTTGTGATATGTTTATGGTTTGCGTTATAAGTTTATAAGAGATAGCGTATCTACTACTATTAATTGTTCTTACTATAGAAAAGTCTTTGGTTACATTAGACCCACTTCACATGGCGAGTAATTGTTAAATATTTAATTAAATAGAACTGATTTATTCTAAACATACATACACGCGTATTATTATCTTTATTTCTCGTGGGAGTGGGCAAAGACGATGGGTCTATACTTGCGATGATCCTTTGCTTTCATTAATCTCGTTGTACATTCACGTTTATTTCAGGTATTTTATGCCTGCCTTTTTTTAACGTGTCTGCTATTTAATCATGGTGTATTTGTCGCTATCTATCGACACCAACACTACCATTTACTCTGCTGCCATACACTTGTTTTGTGATACTTTCATTCATTCGTTCATTCCTTCCACATGTCGAAACCACCTTAAAGTTCCATTTTCAACTCTTATCATTATAAATATATATTTATTGTCAGTTTATATATAGTTTATTTTAGTGCCTGATTAAAAAAAAAGGCAAAAACAAAACCGACTTCAAACTAAAAAGCAAAAAATAAATATTTAACCGACTTCTTTCTACAACATCTTGAAGTCGGTGCCAAGTAATATAAGTAAAACATAAAAAAAAGCAACAATAAATTTTGAAAATATAGTGATTTTTATATTTTACTTCGCACCGATTTCAAGGTGTTGTAGAAAGAAGTCGGTTAAATATTTAATTTTGGTTTTTAGTTTGAACTCGGTGTTGTTTTTATTAAAAAATATATTTTATACTTTTTAGTTGCGAATACTTGAATAGCTTTAGAAATAATATATTAAGCTCCTGTAGAAATTACGCTCGTCAACAAGGTTTGCTCTCGATTTCCCTGAGATCCGATTCACTGATCAGATCAGATTAAAAGAAAAAAACCGGTTCTCAATTGACGGAGAAATCGAGTAACGAACATACAAAAAACATATAGACGAATTGAAGACCTCCCCCTTTTTAAAGTCGGCTAAAAACAAGACGTTTCAAATAGCAAAACGTTATGGCCTCTACCTTATGACATAATATCGTCAAGTATAGGTATAAACTCTAACAGCTCCAAATAAATAGGTTCATAAGAATAACAACAGAAATCTTGTCCCTTACACCACACTATACCATAAGTGATTGTCGATATGTACAAACATTTTTCGTACTCAACTTATCGTTGCAAAACTGCAGAATGTATTTTAACCGGCGTATAAACCGTCGAATTGTTGTGAAAACCGTATCGCGTGCAATATTACTGATGGTTTCGGCTTATTTCTATCAGTTCAACTGATATTTTATCTTGATACGGCAAAATATTGTGGCTTATTTTGACCCGTTGAATTGTTATGTGGTTTAAACTGGAGATGATTTTATTATTCTACGTTTGTGACGTAGCGGTTTGCGACGCTACTCACTTAAAATCCCCATTCAAATTCCCGCCATTTTAAACTACGATTATATTACCATTCGTACACAACGTCCCACCGTTAAATTACTTATTTTTCCAAACAACCTCGTTTCTTTTAGAAATAAAACATTTCTCACATTCTAAACCTATTAATTTGTTTCATTCAAACGATAGTTATTCACTATGGAATATCGTTCATTCATCGCATACAACCTTAACGAGGCGGTATGAATCGGTTACCTCGCCTGCCTACCTGAAACGTGAGTTATGTCAATGTCGTGACACGACAATATTATTGCTTCCTGATTCGTTCTAAATTCTATGAAGTGTGTCTCAAAACGGGATTGGCACAAATAAAGCCCTCGCTTTGCGATTGGGCCAGCGATCAGAGTGAAGTGCTTATCCTAGTGCCACGGCAACCATTTTGATAGCTTCTTTCTGCTGCCGGTCGTCCGCAGTGATACACGCGTCGATTTTACCTTACTAGGGAGCGACGCACATCTGCCTTCTTGTAAGTAACCTTACATCTTTCTTATCTGTTGGCGAATTATATCTTACCACACCTGAAGGTCTAACGTCATTTCAGTACCATGATCTGGACGGTGTTAGCTGATCTTGGCCACGCGGTTCGTCCGCCCGAGTAAAACTACTCGCCTGTCTCCTGCATTTTGCCTGCCTTGCTGTCGTATATATTAAGCCAGTAAGTGCTCTTTTTTCTCCTAACAAACTATTGTTCACGTGTCCGACTCAACATGGTCTGACACGCCGGTATTTTCTCCAGCAGGACCCGGCGTGTATGCCACGCGGTCTAATCAACTTTTTGCACGTACTTTCGATGTTGGTTATTTTAACTACAAAGATTATAAATGTAAATCGTACCCCTTTTATCATTGTCTAACTGTAATTGCCATAAGGCATAGCATCTACCTTCCTGGCTCTCGCTTAATCACCGCCGCCTGTACGCGCTATTAACATCATCACATCGGCGTATTCCAGGTCTGAAGTTCACCCACCTAGTGAGCTGTTTATCTGCGGCCTGCCGTTTAGGCTGCCCATCTCCACATAGTTGGCTCGGGACGTATCGCACCCAGCCTTCCTGTAATTCCCGCCTGCTGCGCTCGGAATTCAGCTAAGCTCGTTCATTTACTCTTCGACTTCTAAAACCTAAATCAAACTTATTGGAACACCTAGATTTTGACACCACCGAAAGTAAATTGATCTGAAAACATCGGAATACCTCTAGTATACCTCCATCTCTTAATGGAACCTTCAAGCCTGTTGCCTGACACCCCACATTTTTATTCCCCCAAAACGTCCGTCTCTGCTTTGCCCTCTGGCAGCTCTACCAATATATTATGAGCCTTAATCTTCGAAGCATATACCTAAGTTTATATATAATTATATGTTAAGTTCTGTTTATTAAATACCTTTGTTCCTTGTATAGTATTGTTAAACTGAAATAAACTTGTTACTTCTAATCCGTCTAATTCTTTCTACATACCTCCCGGATAAATAGGTAACACGTTTCTACGTTTAGATTTCAATTGTGATGACAGGTATATAATTATAGAGAAATTTGGTGAATGATCTGTTATTTCCTTGATGTTCTATATCAAGGTTTGATGCTTATCTAAATTTAAGTTAAGAACTAAAGAAAATCCAAATTAATGTTCAAAGCGTAAGAATTTATAGATAATTTATTTGTATATATAGCTATTATGCCTGTTAATATTTTGTCTATCATGGAATAATTTTAAGATCTTGTTTTATTTTTTCCTAAAATAAGATCAATTCTTTTATTGTACGAGTTTAACAGAGACGCAGACGATGGGTCATCCGGTCCACCTGATGGAAAGCGGTTGCCAGCTTCCAGTAATTATCTCAATTAATTTTCCCGCCTCTTGTTTTCTTTTGTTATTTTTCCGTTTTAATACTATCTTATTCACTTTTCATTTATCTATCATTTATCTATTCATTTATTTCATATTGTTATTTTTTTTTTCAAGTTCTGTTGTTATTTTTCTAAGTTTGTAATTTACGTATATATAATTCATATAACTTTACAAATTTAAACTTTCGCACTATGTTTTTCTGTTGACTGTTAGAAACTCTTCAACAACATATTTCGTCATTAGTTCTTCTATATTCTCCTTTTTAGTGTCGACTTTGATTCTAGCTCTAGATCGTGCCCTCTTCTAACGAAGATTGGCCAGTCGAACACTACATGTAAGGGAGTCACATCGCATCCGGGTTTACAGGTGCACGAAGGGTCCTCCTTCGGCATGAGACGCATGACAACAAACTGCCACAATTTGCGTTACACATATCACGGTCCTTTTTTGTTGCTGGCCCTACTGGCGACTTTGCTCAAGTCATCGGTCTTCTCTGGTTAGAGAGCGTTTTCACTAAGTATAACGTGATGAAAACTTTATCCTACAAGTAGTACTATCAATCGACCATAGGACCTAATCTGCTACAGGCAGTGGTTACTTTCGTTCACCTCTGAATATTATTTCCGAGATTTTCTGAAAATCTATTAAAATGTTAAAATTTCATTAATAAAACAAAGCTTCTACATAAATTACAAATTGATTAAATGTCAGTTTAATTACTTTTCGTCTTTAACAGTTCATAGAATTTCATCAGTTAATTGTTTTGGACATATTGAAATGCCGAGTATTCCTAGAACAAACAAAATGAAGTATTGTGTTTATTTCGTGGAGTATTTTTGTATATCGTCGCCGCGCCGCGTTAACAGACTATTGTTTGACGTTGTACCTTTGTGCAGCGACATGTGTGTTAAATTCAATATTATCTAGAAAAATCTATTTGGTATTAATTTTTGGCAGTAGCATCACTCTTTCTGGTTCAGATATCCGTCGAAACTTTTAGCGGGTCAGTAAAGGGAGATACCTCAACCGCTGAGGCTACACGAACATGGTCTTAGGAAACATTTTCAAGAAATTTTGTTTTCCATTCACAAATAATCAAAAAATGTACAGTTAGAAAGACAATTGCCATTTTACACAAAAAATTGAAATGTGTGTTGGCACACATATTTATTTATATATACATATATATTTATTAGAAGTGAAACTTCAACGGACAAGTACATTAACAATCTACCCGTAAAATTTCAAGTTAAAATTTTGTTGCGATTCATTTTGTCACTTGTCAGTTGAAGTTTTTCCACTTGTACGTTGCGATTCGTTTTTCCACTTGTCCGTTGCGGTTCATTTTTCCTCTTATCCGTTGCCATTCGTTTTTCCACTTGTCCGTTGCGATTCGTTTTTCAACTTGTCCGTTGAAGTTTCTCTTCTAATATGTATCCCAGCACACATTTCGATTTTTCGCAGGTTTACTGCAAATTATGATGTGGCTAGGTTAGGTACATTTTAATGAATGCATTTTTTATTTAAACATATTTTATCAAACAAAAAACTTAATTCGATCCGGAATCAAAAAAACATTCATAGTCTACTCTAAAATTATACACATACAACGGAACAATTAACAAATTAACAAATGCGCATCTTTCATCATCAACTTCATTCGGACATCAAATTATGTTAACAGAAAAAATATTTCCAAAAAATATAACTCAATAAAATTTCGTTTGTTCATGTTTTTATGAAGAGGCTCCGAAACTACTGAACCGATTTGAAAAATTCTTTCACTATTGGCAAGCTACACTATTCCCGAGTGACATAAGCTATATTATATTTACAAAAAAAATTAGGGATCCTTACTAAAACTTCAATAATGTGACCCGAGGTGTAAAAAAATACCTAAAATCGCGTGCGCTGCGAAAACTATTGATGATAGAATAAAATAATGTACTACGACTTTGCAGAACATATCATTATTTACAAAAAGTGTCGCGACACTATGTATCTAACTATTATAGTTATGCCACAATAAGTGTTCTTTTATTTTAAAATTTTAATTAAAATGCTGCCGCTAGAAAAGGCTCTTTATTTGTATCTTGGTATTAATCCTTATCAAAATAAATTACTTCATATTCAAGACTGCTTCAATACCTTTATATAACTTTTTGAATTGTTCAATTTAGACATTCCATTCGAAAGATATCACGAGTTTAAAAATGTAAGAATTAGACCACGTGACCGTGACGCTTTTTCGTGAGCGAAACATCGTAAGACCCCGTCTATATAGAAGTTTCACTTCAAAAAATGATGCTGGTAAATCATGTTTCTGATATTGATCAAGTCTTCTATGAGACAAACTCACTTTGGAGTAGGTGCTAAATGAGTCAGAAATTGAAAAAACCTTTTCGGAAAAATATAAAGAAACCTATATTCTCACTCAGATGTTCTGCTGCTTGTATATGTATCACAGCTTATTATCTCCAAAATTGCTTTAGTTAGAGTTATATTAATTCTGCGTTATAAAATCGGACGTATCTGTATGTAAAGAAAAATATCATATTTTTTTGACGGATTGATCAGAGAAAATTAAAATTTAAAGTTCACTCACTAATCCTCTTACTAAGCACCTTATTGATAACACTGATACGAAGTCTATGGACTCGCTGTAATACAAGTATGTGGTTTTTGATGAGCCAATAAACGTCTTGAAACTATTATAAATAAGAAGGTCAAAGCTTGTCAGAAGGAAACGAAATTATAATAAAACTTAATTACAGTTTAAATCATACTTATATAATAATAATAATCCTTTCTTACTATATACTATACTTATAAATGTATTATATTTATAGATTTATTTTAGACAACTATATAATTATTTCTGTTAATTCGTTAATAGCCTCACGTCTTTTAATCTCACTATTAAATATAAAAAATGAATCAACAATTATTATTTTATTCAATGTCTATATTGTATTGTTTTTGTTCAATAAGAACTTAAAAACTTCATATTAATACAAGTACCCACTAGTATCCTAGAAACATTTTACTCCACTTTATGTTTAATTTTTTTAGTCCGACTGAATAACATTTATCCCATCTGTTAGTTTTAAGTTGGTGCAACTATTCCAAGTTAAACATTTGTTGAAGTTAGACTGAGTGCACTCCGTTATTTGAAAGCCCCTTTACACTTTTTTAAAGGACACTGCCAACTTATTCGGATTTTCACGTCTCTGAAGATAGTTTTGATCTATTTTATGATAACATGTGTTTCCTATTATACTATAAATAAGCAAGACCGTAGTATGGATATTTCTTACTCTTTCACGCAAAAACTACTGAGTGGCTTTTAGAAACTACAGTACAAGTTTATACATAGTTTTTTATTCGCCTCTCCTCTTTCTTGTCTTAGGCAAGAAGGTCTTATTTTTTTTTTTTTTTTTTTTTTAAATCGTTAATACAGAAAATAAGGGGTATAGGGGTCATTCGTTTTTTTACATATTTATTTTTTGTATCTTTTTTGTAATATAAGTATATAGTTATAAGCAGAAACGCAATGATAAATATGAAGTGGAATTTTTTCACTAAGTCATACCACGGTGCCTGTAGGAGTCCAGTTCAGGCAGAACTCGAAGCAAGTGGAATAACACGCATTATCAGCATGTGCGCGATTTGAAGGCGGGCAGACATGTGAGGGTAAACGTTAGTGATGGTTGTAATATTATTAATTTTCAGAACAAACACAGACGAAATTGCAGGAGGCTATTAGTACAATCATATGCATTTACTGTCTTTGTTTATACCAAGAAGAAATGAAAAAATAATGTTTACTTACATACATACATACATAACTTCACGCCAGGTCCCTTGCGGGGTAGGCACGAACAACAGAACGCCATACAGGCTTATTCTTACACACCTCACTTGCTTCTTTGACATTCATAGCTCTTGTCATGCACGCTCGTCTGTTCTTAAGGCTCCTGACATCACCTTCTGCTAATACACGATCAATTTGATCATGGAAGGTGTGTCGTGGCCCGCGACTTCTGCATCCATCCAATGTTGTAATGTTTACTTACCTTATTTAATAGAAAATAGCAAACTGATATGCACATTAGAAACATAGATACACGCATGACAGCGAGTTAACAGACTCGTTTTTTTATAGTTATAAAAGAAATTTACCTAAATTGTCTTTCTAAATACATATTTATAGTAGTCCAGGTTTAGTTATACACATAGCAAAATAGTTAACTCGTCTCTCAAAATTCTTTTTATTGAAAACTCGTCCGATGAATATACGCCCGACTACTATATAGTTATTTATAAATAAATATTTGGATACCTCGCTTTCAAATTTTCAGTTCACCTTTTTTTTAATAAATCTGAGATTTTAAATCAAAGTGTTTGTATTTATTTATTTTTCAACTGTTAAATGTATTAGTGAGAAATTTACTTCCGCCGTTACGTCCACATCTAGGCACGGCATATAGCGAAGTGGAAATACTGTATTCGAAATTAATTATTTTATTTGGTTTTTGTGTACTGGTAACAAAATCCATTAAACCAAGTTTAATTTGGGACTGACCACTCCAATTGCTAACACTTGTTGTTAAAGCCAAATTCTGGATATGACTTGATTAAACGAATGTGGCTGATTTAACTGACAGATATAAGCAAGTTTTAGTGGTGGATCAAAAAGACACATTTTTACACAAGGATGAGATTATATATTATATAAATATAAAAATACACAATTTTTGCTTAAAACAATCATTTTATTATCATGGTATTGAAATACAATTTGTTGAACAGTTAAATAAAAATTATGCCTGATAAAAGTAACACCTAACAACCTCTAAAACGGAATTTTACTTATATTATGTTTGTTAAAATTAAATTGAATTAAACTGCCTTCTCATAAATTAATACCAAAAAATGACTATTCTATTTTGAACGATTCTTAATCAAATTACCTTATATAGGCGGTTGAAAACAAAAACAAATGTAAATGTGAGAAGGATGATACTTACAAGCCAATACAATACAAACGTTTCCCAAAACATACAAAGAATATATACAAAATTTCAACTATAATAAATGGGCCTAGGTCTGCGAGGAGCAACATTAGCCTCGCTGGAAGATCTTCCTATGAAACGAAGGAGCATTCCATCTCGCTCCTTCATTCATTAGGATCATCATTACAATATCATGATTTGTGATGTGACAGAGGACGTATGTGGGAATTGAGGAGACATATTGTGCCGACTCTAAATAATTGTGAGAAGGTGAAAGAAAAGAGAGATAAGAAAATATTCCGTTTTAATTTTTAATTTGTCTGTCTGAAAGTTTGTCTCGAATAGACTGAAACACCTCAAATTAGGCAATAAAATAGAAGTTTTATATTAAACGGTCGAGTGATTTCATTTAAATATCTTGCAAGGCTCAGTAGATTTGATTATAAAATCCAAGTCCTGCGCAAAAAAAGCGTTAGACACAGTTAGTATCATAAAAAAGAGATATAGCTATGCCCTAATAACATCATGATAGCCGGGATTGAATTTCGCAGTCGAATTCAATTATTAGCTCCAGCCACATCTGAGTGGTTCACTGCTCTTCAATATTTGAGTTGAATACCTGAGGAAACAAAAGTACTCCAAAACTGAAATTAATTACGGTATTTGCGTTCTTCTAAAGGAAATTGTGTGATTATCTTTCACTAATTGTGGTTTTGTGCATTTTGAATATGAAATGTCTAAAGTAAAGCTCATTCGCAATCCTTCAATTTTTAGTCTATACTAATATGATTATAAAGAGGTAAAGTTTGTGAGTTTGTCTGTAGGAAGTAATCTCTTAAATTACCTGAACGATTCTGAAAATTCTTTCACCAATAGAAAGTTTCATTAATCTTGAGTGACAGGTTATATTTGATAGTTATTAATATTTTTAATACACTCATCGAAGTGGGCACGGGTCATAAGAAATAAAGGAATACGTTAGTTGTTGTTACCTATAGTTGGACTTTTACTTTATTAAAAAAAACGGGTAAATTCGTAAATAGACAGCTGTATAAGTGATATTATAAAATTGTAAAAGTAAAAGTAAAAAATACGTACTTGAAAGATATGGTAATATATTCCTTATAAATAGTATACACACTTTATTCTACGTAATATGAAGGTAGAAGCGAATTTCACGGCAGCGAAACCAATAAAATACCTTGTTTTTATGTATATTCCGATTAATCCTTCGCAAGATAAATATCAATCACGAAATACTTTCAACATTTTTATATTGCTTTTTCCCAATTTTACCAACTAAATTCCCTCAGTTATTTTATACATCGAATTTCTGGTTTTGAACTGGGGAGAAAGGGGTACGCCGGGTTCGTTTATTGGACAGAATCGACCCGTCGACCGTTGAATTGAGGGTAAATTAATAATTGTATTACTTTTTCAATGGAATGCAAATGTTTTATGATTGCACTGTGGCGAGTGGTCGATACAGATACCAAAAGCAAATGGACTTATACAATTTCTTTAAATGATTTTTTGTGTGAATTAATTAATCTTTATTTGAAATACAGTAAACATTTGCACATTCAGGGGTAGCAACGACAAATAGTCTCATTGTTTTTCACATACTTGTAGTCGAATACAAAAAGTATACTTGACGATACTAGAAATATCAATAGCCAAATTAAATAAACTCTAAAAGCTTTAATTATAACTAACAATTTCAAAAATATTTTAAAAAATATTGTATTTAACCTACATAATATGGACATACATTATACGGACAAATTTATTTAAAAATTAAAAGTAAACTTATTAAGATTCACAATTATTGACTTATTTGTATTGTCAAAAAATAAGTTTTCGTAGAAAACCGCTTAAATATAATTCGGAGAAAACCTTTGTATACATAGGCAATTTACTCATAATTTATTTTTTTCACAAGCTTTTCAATCTAAATAAAGTCTGCCTTAACAGTATATCTAAAAGATTATTTGTAGAGTTTACCCAAAAAACCTCCAAAATATAGAGAAAGCACTTCTTTAATTACAGTGATAGCGATTATGCGGTAATATGGTATCCTTTTTTTCGGCAGACAAACACATAATTATATAGTATATCCCCAAATTAAGCAGGTTACGCTTGTGTTATGAGTAATATACAACGTACTACTCCTGGTACTCCAGATGCCGATCCCAGACACCCAGACTATGGTAAATGACGGAGAAAATACGTTTCCAAAATTTACTATACCAGGAATCTAACCCGGAGCCTCTGCTTTGCAGTGAGTTGCCGGTAGGCCGGCAGGCTTAGCCCGCTCAACTACAGAGGCCGTCATATATCTGAATATTATATGGTATAATATTTTTTAAAATAAAATAAATAAATTATCTATTAATTATGAGTAAGCAAAACTTTGAACGTGTGTAATTATTTTAGTAGAATAATCCCCCTCAAATTCAAATCCCACACAGCTACTTGTTTTACCCCCTATTACTCTAGTATTTATTTATCTTTCATATTGATTGTTCATTTCAGATACTAATTGATTTTTTCGCATTTTCAACTTATTTTTTTAGTCAGGAAAATATGTTCCATAATCACAATGTTTACAATCACATTAGAACAATTACAATTATAAATAGTTAGACATGCGATACATACATACACACATATTTACACATACACACACAAGCTATAACTTTATAACGATAATATGCATTAAACCATACATATTTATCTAAGATATAGAAGTGATAAAAAACCAATAAATTATAATAACCGTGTGTGTACGTGCAAATATGCACACAGTCCACGGGATACCGGAAAGATCTACTTTTTATTATACAAATAAAATTTTACTATTGTGTTTGTCATTCTATTGGAATACCTGTATTTGCGGCACTGCATGTAGCTTTGGAGTATTTCCCTGTATTACACGTAGAATGAAGCCATGTGACAATATGGGATTATTTATATACTCACTAGAGTTTTTCTCGTGGTTTCACTAGCGTGTATCATGGTCGCGAAGTACACTTAAAACACTTACGGCCTTATTCAGTTAGATTAAGCTTGAAAGCTTGTTTATGATTCTTAAGGAAGCGTTCAAACTTACTCTAACTCTCTATGAATGAGACCGTTAAATAAATGTCTTTTTTTAATAATTTTGCACAATTAACCAACAAAAAGCTTTGCTCTGCGAAGATATCAGCCCGTTGAATTTTTATAAAATATTTTTTGGGTCATCATATTTGGCTTATACAATATAACAAAGCAGAGTAAAGAAACAAGCGACTAGAATTATAATAAAAAAAAAAAACTATATTTTTTTTTAAATGGGTTTTATGCTAAAAGATATTGCTTCCCTTCCCACCACTGGTTTTAATGCTTTTTACCCCGCTGAAAAAAAAATCCGATGCATAACTGTCCTTTTACCCACGAAAGATATGGAACAGATCATATTTTCTTAAATTTTGGCTTAGCACGATTCGTGTATTTAGCCAAACACACGTAATGAAGTTGTTCAATTTACTATGTAGTAAGATGGATGATAAAATAAAGAAAAAACATACCTATATCGTAATAAGAATACTAAATTATATCGATAATTTGAAAATTAGGTACTCATCATAATGATTACTAGATACCCCTACTTTACTTTTTAGGTGGGCTTCTACGCCAAATCCGAAATTGTATGAAATATTCGAATCCCATACGAATAGTACAAAATATTCAAAGCAGGTTCGGACCGATTTTGATAAAAACATTTTGAAATTTGAAAAAAGGGGATATCATAAGATTAGTAAAAAATCACCCCTAACTAGCAATCGTATTAGTTAATCAAAAAAATAACAGGTTTGTATTATTGCAACAACCCATATATTATAACGCATTAATTATAAGCATCAATTTCTGTAATGTCAAAAGTTTACTTATTTACAATAAAAGAAACCAAATGTAACTTATATACATTTCATGAACAACGCTATAGGTATATACTAGATTTTAACATACCTGAAGAGGAGCCTTATTGGAGGACTGTAAAGATCACTCAGAGACTAAAGTCAAACTCAACATCAACGATGAACATTATACAAGTCTGAATTTTCATTGGGAACTAGCTGTGCTGGCAGACGTCGTCCTACCCAGAAAAGCTTCAATCGATATGGCGACAGCAGCCCCACCTACCGGATCCAATTGTGAATCAACTCAGAAACCATCTTTGGCTTATACAAAACAACTTTGCTAAACATCATCACATGATCAAATGTATAGTTTACGATTCTATAAAGGACATACTGTCTGTATGTCCTTTATAGATAACATTCATTTTTATATATCAAGAAGATGTTGCTAGCTTGCTAGCTTGTAATAAGAAACAATAGTATCAAACTATAAGCCAGATACGTAAGCGCCTTTAAATCAATATGTCAGATCGCGACATACATACAATATTCAATCGGAGATGCATCAAACATTTATATTTTGCTCTTGCATTGCATAGCAATATTTATAGCATTTTTCACTCCGTTCTTCAAAAGTTCAAAATAACAATTTTACTACTTTTAAACTGGCCATATGTTATAATCGCTTTTAATGAAAGCTATCATAGAATATCAGCGTGAAACGGTAAGCTATTAACCATATCTTGTTTTGTGCGATGAATGACAGTTCCCATGGCTCGCTTCTCCCTCCCTTATCGCATTTTTTTATAATTCCATATCCCATCCCATTCATCCTGTCTGATCCCTCTATCTCATCCTCTTCATGCCATCCCTAAAATTGGCGACGCATTGGTTTCACCTCTGGTGTAGTAAATATCTTAGTCGACGGAGCCACTTGCTATGAGCTGGCACTGCCTCTTTGCCATATTGGCAATAAGTAAAAATTGGTGTAACACCGAGGTTTCATTCTTCAGCGCCAATCTCTACAAACTGTGTTTCAAATGTTCAAGGGCGACGATAACCACTAGCTATTAAGGGGACACGATTCGCAATTTGCCTGCAAGCAAACTTAAAAAATAAATAAATGAACTGAAGATGCAAGTTGCAACTGCTGATGAAAGTCCTCAGCAAACACACTTAGCTATATGTATTGTAATTAAACAAATCAGTTTTGTTTACTGAAACTATTAATCCAATTTAAATATATTAAAAACATATATTTTATTACGTACACGATAATATTACGATAATTACATCTATGCAGACGACGTGCGACGAGAGACTTGTTTTGAAAATCTAATATGTAGCGAGAGGCTAAACCCTCTCTCATTTGAAAAGAATTTCTTAAAACGTAAGTAACCCATGACCGCTCGAGTCGGCTTAACCTCTTCTCAACGTCTGACCCACTCTACCACATTATACAAATCCTTTACATCCACTGCCGTATTTGTTTGTGACCTACAATATTATGCGGAACGGACATATGTACATAAATTTATTGCGTGCCTTTGAGCGTCGAGTTTTCAAGGCTTGAAAGAGCGGGTTTAGTTTGCACTGGTTTTGTATGGCTGTTATTAAGATTGTTGGTTATATACATCTATATGATTACTTATAATATAACTACATCTACTACTACTAACTACGTCATTGATCAAGCTAGCTAAACTATAGGAGTGGATGCTAATGTTACTGTGGCGAAGATGATTATTTCAAAACGGGAAGCCGGACCAAAATTCAATTTATAATACATATAGGTATAAGTTTATAAAATATTTACTATACATAGGTACAGTAATGTAGTAGTTTTTATCCGTGCAGGAACGGAGAAAGGATACAATTTCCTGCGGCCGGGCAGCCTGTTGTAAGAGGCGACAAAAAAACTCATACCCAGGTGGTAGGGCATTTGCCCGACTAGATGGCTACCATCCCTGGTCTAATGTATGTCGCTATAAGAACCTCGAGTTGTGTTCCGGCATTAGTGAACAGGTTCCAGTCTCCCTTAAGAAAGCAGCAGCCTTTTGGCGTTGCAAATGTCCGTAGGCCGTCTGCCTGTCTGCTGAACTCCTGCAATAAAAAAAGAAAAATATCTATTAAAAATATTGTTCACATTTATTTGTTACATTTCAAATTAGAACCTTTTAAGTAATGAATTGTGCTAAGGTCATCTTTCTTATGCTTTAAACATTTCAAAAATGCTTGTTCGATGATCTCATCGAAAGCGCCAATTCAGCATTGTTATAAACTAAAATACCCAGAGTTTATTACTTTTCTGTTATAAAGTTGAATACAAACATGCACATGACTCACAACACTCTTGGATGTGACTCGACGCGACAACGAATATTAACGTATGTTATCTACTTAGTGTTGATAATTTAAAAATTCTTCGAGTTAAACCGACTATACGTGAACGTCGGAACAGAGCAACGTGCGCTATATTGTAGCGCAATTTATGAGCTTTAGCGATTTAAAAGGAATTGAAATTGAATACATTAGAAATCCGTCGATGAGTATTCCAAGTAATTTTATGCTGGTTTAACTTAAGTAAGTTGTAGATCAATTTGAACGATTAGGCTGCTTATTATGTTGAAAATATGTATTAACTCTTTCGGATTATAATTTTAATTTTAAATAATAAGATGTTTATGTGACGGCCTACTTCATTACAACGCAGAGGCTCCAGGTTCAATTCCCGGTATATTAAATTTCAGAAACGTATGTTCTCCGTTATTTACTATGGTCTGTGTGTCTAGCATCGGCCTCAGAGTAGTCTGCTGTATATTACCCATATCACAAGAGTAACTTGCTTAATTAGGGCATATACAATATGGCTGTTTGTCTGCCGATTAATATTATGTGAAAATTACTTATGGATATATCAAATAATTCGAGACTGTGTGCAAGGTGTAGGCTAGACAGTTAACCAAAAGAGATTTTAGCTGTGTCACTCTTAAGCTTAAGTTAATAGTTAATGTACGAAGCACAAAGTTATTTATATTGGAAGACTATATAACACAAAGACGTACATTTAAATATAGAAAATTTAATATTATATTTTTTTATGAATTATGTAATGATATCTCACACCACATGCATCGCGCTTCTTTTTAAAATCTAAGTAATACGTCTTCGCTTTATTCTCACATTCTGAATTTGTATGACTGTAATCCGCTTCAGTTGTTTCGATAAACTTTTTATGTGAAGAAATTGACTTCATTGTTGGCGTTCAACCACTATAGTCTCGGGTTATTTTTTATTGATCGTACACCCGCTGTCAGCGTATATCTTGAACCTTACTGGCTAGACACAGCATCGCAGTCGCTGCGACGTCGTCGTTGTGCCATTTGTAAACTATTTGTATGCGGGCGGGCGCTCTGCTAACACTTTTCTTACTTGCCGTTGACGAGCGACTCTTCGAATCGTGGCTAATTTTAAGTTATTGTTATTGTAATGGTACTAGCATGCTGATCGAAAATGGAAAATAAAACTATCTTTATTATGAGGATATATCACAGAAATATAGAACATCAAGATTTTGCTCAGTCAAGGGCAGGTATCATTGGAATTGAATTTTAAAATAATACACAATCAAGACAGTTAGGACAATAGTACACCTATTTAAACCATATACAGTAAATTGTATTTCAGTAAAGTCGTGAAAGCTCAGTTGTTACATTGCAGTTACGTGAATCTCAGTATCCTGGTTGAAGAGTAATAATAATTTATTTATTTAAGTAACTTACAATTACAATATACAATATATTTATGCTAGGTACATTATTGAGACTACAAGTTGTCGGTTTCCCCCAAACTAGGACAGGCCTGTATTTTGGGGGGCACATTCGGCCATGATATGTTCTCGTTTTTTATTTTATTGTATTGTACGGATTGGGTGAGTTAGATTATTAATTCATATACTAATTAACAGAGTATGCACCGTTTAGACTTTTTCTAATCTAATAAACATATCGTTACTATTACCAAGTGCTAACGATTAAGAGTTATATCGTTGAAAAACCTGCACTTCGAAATTATTTATATGGAAACCAGTCTGACTTGGACAAAAATGATGGGTATATCGTGTTCTATTAAGACCGTGGTGGTAGGCGATACAGACTATTATTTTGAATGATCCATTATGACTAATTTCGTATAGGTCGTTAGATATTTTTTAACAATAATAAAATCTACAACGTTTAAATGCTGACTATAGTAGAATTATTTTCTCCGTGCAGTTTTGGTCATAAATCAAACTCGGCCTCAGCCCGGCTAGGGCGGTGAGCATGCTGCGCGGGCGCAACGCCATTATCGATAAAAACTCATTTTTATCAAAGAAAGATTATCATTCTTATAAAATCATTATTATCTTTTTTGCTGTTAATTTTAAACTTAGATATAAGTATTTATATTTATTTTTAATATAACTTGTTACATTCTAAACTTTTGTACTTATAGTTTTTTAATACATAGATACCTAATTAATAATTTATTTTAAATCATTATTATTCTTATTTTAATAAATACGTTGTTTTATCTATTTTTTCTTTCATTTATATCACTAACCCACAAAATGGCAAAACTAAATACACTATCAATAACGCTTATCGACAACAATAATGCGTATCACTATGCCTGCCCATAAGGCTCGTGAGTGGAAGAGAGAGCGAAATACTCGCTTCACCGCTCCGATTATTTATAACCCAAACTGCACGGAGAAAATAATTCTAATGTAGATCACAGAAACTGACAGCTTGAAGCGATGTGACTTATATATTTGTATAAGTTGGCATATATAAATTTCCCTATTGTAATTATACTTTTTATTCAGATTCCTACTTAAACTGAGGTCGCTGCTTAGCAGTAGGTACTTTTAGTAGGTAAAAGGTAGGTATTTATATCGCTATACTAAAAATCCCGTATGTTGTGATAGCATCCTAATAACTAAATTTTCTTCTGACTAAACAATAATACAATCCATTTGGTATAAAGTTCTAAGTGCTACGATTAGGCTAAAAGAAATAAGTTTTTTTAGTGACCATTATGCGCATCGAAACTTATAAAACTTCGACTTTGTACTAAGTGATATTGTCATATTGTTCGTGAGTAGCATTAATGCTGTTCATTCTCTATTTTATTGCTATCGTATTTAAAAAGGTCAAAAGTTTTAAAGACTTACTGGAAGATGTGACTATAAAACGCAAAGTCATAAAAATACAAGAGGCCCTACATAGGATGTCGTGTATTATTCTATAATTCTGTATGTGTATAATTTAGTTTAATTGTATTTTAATATTGTTTGTTATTTTATTTTTTAAGAACGTATATATAATACTATTATATTTATTCCCGATAATAAGTTCCCCTATTTCTACCGAAAGTGTATGTACTATGTATGTATGTATGTATATATATAGTTTAGTATTCTAGTTTTATGCATTACAATGATGTAATGTTTGCCGTGACGATACCTTAAGGGCACAGCGGAAGATCAGCGCTGGTTTTAACCGACCGGCATTATGCTGAGTCTGACGCCCCTTTTGGGACAAAATTATATTATTCTCGTTTTAATTTTTAAGTAATTATACTGTGTGTGTTATAATTTGTCCTAAATAAAATTATTTTCTTTCTTTCTATCTTTCTTTCTTTCTTATTATTGTAGATATCTACAAATGTAACACATCTGAACTAGCAAATTGTAAGTAAGTTGTGTGAATACTAGCGGCCCCGGCAGACGTTGTCCAGCTCTGATAAAATTAAAAATCTAGGCCCTGATCCCAACGCCACGTACCGGTTCTAATAGCGAATCTAAACCATCCGGGAACCTACTCAAACACACAAAAACAAAATCACCAAAATCGGTTCAACTGATTAGGAGGATTCTAGAACACGATCTCAGCGTCACCTACCGGTTCTAATAGGATAAAAAGTATGTTTATGCCCGTCTCCTGGTTCTAAGCTACCTCCCCACCAATTTTCAGCCAAATCGGTACAGCCGTTCGTGAGTTATAAATAGTGTAACTAACACGACTTTCTTTTATATATATAGATTAATATGTGTTATTGTCTATTTTGTTTTTCTTTTTCTTAATTATATGTATTGTGTAAAATCTATGTATCCTATTAATTACATGTATTTAATTTGCACACCACCGTCATACACTCTTGATTCCTTTCACATAATCCACAGACCGGGTTGTCTGGAAGAGATCGCCCTAAAGCGATAAGGCGGCCCTTTATTCCTGCCTTGTCACGAAATGACTGTAAATGATATACTTTATGTGTATGTGGTGAACAATAACGTATTTTCCATCTTCTATCTTGTGTGAAATGTGATCAATCAATCAATATCTTTATTTGCAAAAATGTAGTTTATAGAGGTGTTATACATTTGTAGATGCACAATACATTCTACCTGATTTTCTGATCAAGTATTTAAAAGTTAGTTCAGCCTGGCTAGCCATATTGAGGCTCACAAAGGACGTAATAACTAGATCTGTGACGTCGCGGCGTAGGATTACGCCTATACCTATAATATACCTATAGAATAAGCTATGCTCTTAGAGCACCTAGATTGTATAAGTATCATCTGCAAGAAGTTTGTAATTACTACACATCTGTCATTTTAATTCTAGAATAACCTTACAAGGATAACGTTACATTGTCTATACTTATTTCCAAGCGTTTATTATACTTTTGACATTTGCACGTCTATCAAGTTACATATTTCTTGACATGAAACAAATGATATAATTGTCGTAGTTTATTGTTGTTTGTGACGTACCAGTGATGTTCTGTGAGTCATGTAACGCACAAAATATTAAACCAACGACTCTATACGTAAATAAATCGAAAGTAATCGATTTGAAAATATATAAAAAATCTACATTAAAGAAAAATATTTGATTAAAACTTATTATAAATAAGTTTTAATCAAATATTTGACTGAAGTCGATTTTCGAGTCGTCTGTCGAGTCGACATTACTAATTGATCCATCATCAAGCTGTCAAAAGTAAAGTAAATGGTTGGCAAGGATGTAGGTCATTGTTAAAACTATTGTATTACGACCTTTGTTTAAGGTGATAGAACACCGGGGTAGTTTTACTAAATATACGACAATTGACATTTTCAGCCGGCGGCGGCGCGGCGCCGACAGCATGTTTATCTCAGGCTTTTTAAATTACTGTATTCAAAACTATTCCAGCTGTTTGTTTCGGAAAATAGTTCCAAACAAAACTTGACATCTAAAAGTGTGCGTTGCAAACCGAGGATAAATAGGTAGAATTCAAAAACGCAAACATTATCTCACTTCTTTTCAGAATATCATCCATCTGTTTTATATCATGCTAACAATTTAAGAGCGGTTATAGAGAGCTGAGTCATTGATATTGCCAAATACTTAAATTGTTTACAAGCCGGTGCGGTGCGGCGCACGTGTCCATATGGCGGTCATGGCAAATCTTACTTTACATCTCCGTCTACGAACAATGGGCCTCAAAAGAGGAAATTAGCTTAAATCTACATCAAAGTTATTTTTCATACTAAATAAAACACTTTCACCATGCAAGCATATACACCATTCCAATTTTTTTTTACTACCCTACAATTTTCTGTAACGGTATTTAAAAAAGCCCTTTCTTTCGAAATATCATCTATATAGCAGTAATAGTCTCCGAGTGAAAGGGCTATAACACACACTAACAGGCGAACGGACATTACAATAAACTTTTTTAAAAATGTTTTTAAATACAAGCTTTTGAGATCCTGGATATCATGTAGCAGCAGAATGCTAGCCAAGAAAAGTAAAACAGCCCAAACACGACGGGTCTATCTTGTATAGTACAGTAGTTCCTATGGCCACCTTCCGACTCCATCATCAGATCAGCTCCATGGTACCATATTATTACATTGTCACGCGATATACATAATTATGTGTGCAAAATTTCAGCTCAATCAGAAACCGGGAAGTTGGTCAAATTTAACTTGCAAGATTCCATCCGAACTTACATACATATATAGGTACATCCATTGCAAGTTAAATAAAAACTTGTAAAATTACAAGAGTTCGTTTCTCTTTGATTTTACAATCAATAAACTGTAATTAATTCAAATCAATCCAATTTAATTGACAGCCTCGGACACAATAATAATAATGCCTTGTACAATTTGACACTCACCTATACTAAGGTCAGCCGTAGCTGGCAATTAATTAGAAGTCAGTTTGTCGTGTCATATGAACGCTGTTACCGCTGGTTTGTAATCATGAACTAGTCGTCCAGATATTAATGGATGTAGTTAGTGCTTGCAGCGCATAATTACACGTTATTCGTATTACGTCATTATTTATGCGATTTCAACACTTTCAAGTACTGAATCAGATTCGACATTGATGGTTATTAATTAATTTATATTAATTAATCATTTATATCAATTCCTTGCTATTTATTTCAAACGCGATTTTGAATTTTTCATGCGTTAATTATGCACCGCGTCCTTTAGAAGATATCCTTTGGGGTGAGATAAAAATATCAAATAATTATCCACGTATTTGTAAGTATGTACATATATTTTATATGTGTACTTAATATACGTTTGTACATAATTTTATGATATTTGTTTCATTTCTAAGGCCATGAAGAAACAAATAACATGCAAATATACTTTTGACTACTTTAGCATTTACATATTAGTATGAATTTTCTATACAGTTCTGTAGCGTGTAAATATAATTTATTAGTTATATTTAAAGCATAAAATCAAGACTGGATATGAATAATTTTTAACCGACTTCGAAAAAAGGAGGAGGTTCGTCGGCTTTTTTTAATTATATTTTTTTTGCTTTTTTTTATGTATGTTCGCCGATTACTCCGTGATTTATGATCCGATTTACGTGATTCTTTTTTGTTCGACGCGGAATAGCTTCTAATTGGTCCCCTAAAATTTTACATAGTTTGGCCCAGTAGTTTTCATTTTATGAACATTTTTCATGAAAATAATTTTCGCTCCGTTCCATATGTACACCGATTACTCTGAGATTTATGATTCGATTTACGTGATTTTTTTTTGTTCGACGCGGAATAGCTGCCATGTGGTCCCCTAAAAAATTGACATAGTTTGGCCCAGTAGTTTTCATTTCATGAACGTTTTTCATGAAAATAATTTTCACTCCGTTCCATATGTACACCGATTACTCTGAGATTTATGATTCGATTTACGTGATTCTTTTTTTGTTCGACGCGGAATAGCTGCCATGTGGTCCCCTAAAAATTTGACATAGTTTGGCCCAGTAGTTTTCATTTTACGAACATTTTTTTGTTTCCGGTTTGTGGGACCTATATTTTTAAGCGTGGCACCATTCGAAGTCCACCCATACATAGCTAGACACTAAAAAGTAACAAATAAAAAATAAAAACTTCGTTTAAAAAAACCGACTTCAAAAACTAAAAAACTATAATGTATAAAATAACTTATTTCTAAAGCTATTATTATTAATATATATTATCTAAAACATCTTGAAGTCGGTGCAAAGAAAAACATAAAAATTACTATATTTTGAAAATTACTAAGCACCGACTTTAAGATGTTTTAGATAATATATATTAATAATAATAGCTTTAGAAATAAGTTATTCATATGAAAGTGTTCTTGAATAGAAGATGGACTCAAGTGACTTCTATTACCGTAAAATGGGGTGAATAGAAATCGTGGGGCGAATAGAAAAAAAACCGGGAGTTTGAAAATGTTAACTCTAGTTTGTTTGTAGCCTTTTATCGAATGTTTTTCTCTATGATTTATTACACAGCAACATTTTTTCTATAGGCTGGGCACCCACAAATTTACGTCAAGTTGAAATGACATAAGAAAAAAGCGGTTAAAGTGGAGGTGTGTATTCAAGTAAATTTTGCTGTGTAAAACTTTTCGATAAACATCAGGTTTTTCGTTGTGAGTTCCCGGTGAATGTGTATAATTCGGTACATCATTTTCTCAATTTTAAGAAAATCAAAGGTAAGTGTCCATATTCGTTTTTATTAGATTCTTATTTCATGCAAAATCAAGGTCCTAGCACTTTTTCTCGAATTCGAGGTGAATAGATACGGGTGGGGGGTTAATAGATACGCCATTAGGGTCAATAGATACGCCATTGGAGGTGAATAGATACGGGTGAGAGGTTAATAGATACGCGTGGGGGGTTAATAGAAACTTGGTTTTTAGGGTTGTCAATCGAGGTATGGTTCGTCATAGGTACCTACTTGTATATTTAAAAACAATACCAGGCAACTATTAGGTAACCATTGAAAGTGTTGTTCTGTTGTAAATGGCATATATTATTTTGTTTTTGTCTTACGTAAGCCATTAAGACAAAAAATGTTCATTGGTGTTCAATGGTCAATTTAGGTAATAATTTGTATATTTCACATAAACCAAACATTACCAAGGCTATAATATAATTATTTGTATATTTTTTGTGAATACTTAATAATTATTTTGAACAGGTACGCCACATTGCGAAGTGCTCACCATGCCGAGAGTTTACAAGCCAGATCCTCGTGGCAGGAGGTATAAAAGATATCCCAAAGAACTCATAGAGCAGGCTGTTAGGGAATACAAGGACAGTAACGATTCCTTGAGCTTCATCGCCAAAAAATTTGAAATAGACAAATCTGTGCTTTACAGGCATAGTATAAAAAATGTGAAAACACAAGGTGGCCAGACAGTCCTATCTAAAGAGACGGAATTAGAATTTATTAAATACATAAACGTATGTGCTGAATGGGGTTATCCACTTGAACAGTATGACTTAAGGCTATTAGTGAAAAATTATTTGGACAAATTAGGCATTACAGAAAAAAGGTTTAAAGACAACATGCCTGGACTGGATTTTGCCCGAAGTTTTCCACTTTAAATAACCATAAGTGTAATTTAAAAAGATTGTATTAAAAATATAATAATATGTTGAATCTATTAAAAATATACGTTTATTTTATTAAAAAATTAAGTTGATATAATTAAGAATATAAGTTGATTGTATGAAAAATATACCTACGATGGTTTTATTAAAAATATAAGTTGATTTAGGCAGCCCTAGCGTTTTTTCTTTATTCACCCCCCTCTCGTATCTTTTGACCCCTGTTTCCAGGTAAATAGAAAACGTTAACATTTTCTTAATTTATAAATAATAGGCATATTTTTATTCATTTTTAGCATAAATATTTAGTTAATTACAACATGACTCCTGATATCACAATGCTTTAATAATGACTTGCATACAAAATATCTGAGAAAATCTATGTAGAAGTTGAAAATTGTGTCTATCCACCCCATTTTACGGTATTATATATCCAAGAAACTCTTTATTTTCGAACTGAAGGGCAAATATCAACTCCATTAAATACGAACTAAGACGATGTCGAGAAATAAAAAGTTTAAAATGATTCTAATCTTGTTTAGTGAAGAGACGCGTCTGCCAGACTAAAAGTCAGGTGGCGCCGGTGGTAAAAGAAAACTCATTACTTCTTATTCAAGCCGTGTCTAAGGATGTGCCCTGTAGTGTCAATAAGATAACTTTTTCTTTGCAATATACCTATGTTTAATTCTTATTTTTTTAAAGTAACTACTGCGATATATTGTATTATGTATGATATTATCATTTTATATTAAGAAAATGAAAGAATGCACAATTAATTCTTATATCGTTCGCCGTAAATTTAGACCTAGCCAATAACCTAGTATAGATACCATTAAACGATAGGCGGCCTTATAGCTCTCAGCGATAAGATAGAAAGGTAACATGTACATACAATTCCATGGATTTCTTAACACCATAAACACCCTGCTGCCCTGCGAAATTAGAATAAAGCGACCAAGGCAAAAGCAGGCGCGCGCTACGCTACGACTATATCGCGTAAGTGAAGTTTCCATATGATCATTATCTTGATTTTTTTATTACCAAAACAGGCAAACAGGCGGATGGCCTACTTGGTGGAAGGTTGTTACTATGCTTATGGAGGTTTGCAACACAAGGAGCGTTGCCGGTGTCTAAAAAAATTTATAACGCCTTTCTTACACTACTCCATGTCGTAATGCAGAGGGACAACCTCATAGGGAAGTTCTCTCCAGATCATTTTTGTACGCGGAATAAACGTTCTAGAGAACTGTTGCATAGTTGAGCGTGGAAGCTTCATGAAATGGGGGTGAACATCCCGGCAATAAGGAAGTGTTGGCATCAAACCTAACGGTTCCTCGGAACACTTTCCGTTGTACAGATTTAATAGTATATTATTACTAGCGTCCGCGTAGCATTTTCTTTTCACGGCATCCTAAAAAATGTTGTCTAAGTTACTTCTTATAATAACAACAGCTATCTGCCAGTGAAAGTTCCATCAAAATCGGTCCAGCCGTTTCAGATAGCTGGAACATCCAGACAGATAGACAAAAAAATATACATTGGTTTTTTGTAATATATATCGTATATACTATCATATGCATTTAGTAAAAAGCTATTATTTTAATTTATCTGTTTAGATTTTTTACAGTTCATACTATTTTAGCAGCACACTAGACGACTATAGTAATACATTTTAAAAGTAACACATCTGTATGCCACTGCTGTTTTGGCTTCCACTAACTGAATAGGATACAGCAAGATGGCTGCACAAAGCGCAAGCCATTACAGTTCGCTCAATTTTGATTTCGAGCAAATAAATCGATGAAGATATATAGCTATATGTTTTGTGTAATATCTATGAAGCACGTAGAACAACCCTATTATGTATTGAAAATAATGATAGTGATTTTTGAACATGTTTAATAAAAGAAATATGATGAAGAATGAATTCATTTCAAAAATTTATTATGACCTATAATAACCATACATATTATTATATTTATACACTATATTTCAAGTTAAAAGATTTTGTTCAAATTGTCATACATACCCAAGTTTAAAAATTGCATCTACTTTCTTTATAGGTTCATATATGTTCAGTAGTTCCCAAAAAAGATACGATTGCGGGGCAATCTTTTTGGATATTTTCGTATATTCCACATAAACGACGTCATGTATCGGAATAAAAAGTATTCCAACTTACGCCCCGTGATGTAAGTTAACTCTGTTTCGAATTTCATTCGAATCCCTTCAGTAGTTTTTGCTTGATGCTCTAACAGACAGACAAAGTCAAAAATTGCATTTTTTTAAATCTGCTGATTCGAATTAGCCCCCCTGTTATTTTCAAATTTTTAAACGCCTTATACAAACTCAAAGTATTTACAGATTTATTATAAGATAGATTACAAAACATTCAAAATCCATAACCTCTTATTGTAATGTTGAACCTTTAACACGACACATATGTATCGCAGGTAACTTTTGAAACTCAAGAAAATATATCCAAATTAGATTTACAGGGGAACCTAATGCCTCCGTGGAAGCGTTCAGGTGATTTGGGAATGCGGCTCACAGATTGAATTTACTTACGGGCCCGCTGAGATAGATATGCTACGGACAGAGATTTATTTCAATGGAACAGACAAAAGGATTTATTACAACAATGATTTACATAGCTTTATTTAGTTTGACGCCCTCTAGCCCCATGGATTGACGAACTGCGCAAAGTCGTCAATAGGCGTTGGATAAAGAAGGCGGAGGACCGGGATGAGCGGCACCTACTTGGAAAGTCCTACGGCCATCAATGGCCTGTGATTAGCTGACGACGACGAAGCTGTAAAAAGTATTGTAGTAAGAGCTAATTGGGTAGGATATTTGCATCTCATTCTAATGACGTGCATTCTAATGCTGGCAGAGCGCATTCACCTTTCTAGCTTCAAATCCCGGTTACCACCAAATCCTCTTCGACTTCTGGGGTACGGTTTTTTACTTTTTATCTCGACTTCGCGTAATCTTGCCCATTTCGGCCAATGGCATACATATCATCTTTCACAACGTGAACCCAGCATGCTTTGGGCCTACAGCTTCTGCCAGGTCCTGAAGGAGGATTTATTCCTAATAGGACTATTAATATAGACAAACCTTTTTTTATTTTTTTATTGCAGGAGTTCAGCAGACAGGCGGACGGCCCACTTGATGGAAAGCGTTACCATCGCCTATGGACATTTGCAATACCAAGGATGCTCCAAATGCGCTACTGCTCTCTTATGGGAGACTGGAACCTGGTCACAAATGCCGGAACACAACTCAAGGTTGTTGTAGTGACATACTTTAGACCAGGGGTGGTAGCCATCTAGTCGGGCAAATGCCCTATCACCTGGCTGTGGGTTGTTTTGTCGCCTCTTACGAAAGGCCGCCCGGCCGCAGGAAATTGTATTCTTTCTCCTTTCCTGCACGTATAACCTTAAAATAAAGCATGCACTGCTTAAACACTTTTTGAACTACGGTGAATTTTTTTGCATTATGTGGTGATGTTTAGGGGTTATGTTGTAAGGGAACCTTTTGAGAAGTGGCGAACTTTTCGAATTGTGGATTCGGGTAATCCCTTGGATAAGTGTGGCGGAATTGCTTGTTTTCCTGTAACAGAGGCTTAAGACTAATACAGGTCTGGAACATTTCTCCGCTAATATTAATAACTATAACTAGATGATTTTTTAGATTTAACATACATAGGTATAAGTAATTTAAATTATACATAATTATGTATATATATCCTAATTTTCTTATCAAATCAAAATATGGTGGTATCACAATAGTCAGTTCATCTACCTTTTTCATTACGAAGTGTGAGTGTGTGTGTGTGTTACCGGGATGAGCATAAAATATATTTATGCTCATCCCAGTCTCTAGGGCCGGACAGTAAACCATTGTGCTATTTGTGGTGATAGCCGAATTTTTACAAGAAAAATCCAGTATTCAAACCAGTCGCTGGACTCCAGTCTCGTTGGTAGTTAGTATCATTAAGACTCGTGGATTCCGTATCAAGTCAAAATGTTTAAGCCACACAAAACTCATCCCTGTTTTATAATTTGTGTCTAGTTTTTTTTAAAGCTATTGTATAGCTTATATCGCGGGCTTTGAGCGCGGCGACCGAATGAAGAAATTCCGTAACGAAAATAAACCTAACACCTCCCACTCTGCCTACTATGCGCGGTGACGGGGGCCTGAGGCGGGCGCGGCGAGCGGAGGCATGCGGTGGCCACAGTGGCCCGCGAGTCTTGAAGCGGTTCGAGGTATGTCAGGTATTGCAATTTATGGACGACGAGCTGCTCCGAAATCGGAAGAATACGTAAGCAGTTGTTTGTGAGAATGTATATAGGTGTATCTATCTATCTATCTTTATAATGCCACACTCACCGCATGTGGGGCGCACATGCGGTGTAAGTATACATGTAGATATATATGTATACATAGGTGATTTGTTTTCTTATCTGTCACCATGCTCAAATAGTGTAACTTAAATTGATATCAAAGAAAAAACTTGAATTAACATCAAAGAAAAAAAATACTGTGCAAAATGCTATGCAATAGCTTTACCGCGGCAGTTCCCTAGTGCCACAAGGAGTTTTTATAAATGTTAAGCTTCTCTTCCAGTTATGTGATTTTCTTTGCTCCCGTGGTTTATATGTGAATGTACGCACCTTCTCCCCTCGGAGCGCTTTTCCTCCCATTACTTCTATAACATCACTTTATGATACTCAACTGTACTCATTTTATTATTCATGATAATATGCCTTACATTAGCGTGTTTTTGTTATCCACATTGTTTTTACGTTGCCGCTCACAATCTCATCTCTTTTGACTTTGTTGTCGTTGTCGAGCTTTTGTGCATTATTTTTTCAATCAGCGTTATTTTAAAAGTTAAAATTATGTAAGAGTGGAATCGTTGCCTTTA
Source organism: Dendrolimus pini (assembly GCA_949752895.1). Lineage (NCBI taxonomy): Eukaryota > Metazoa > Arthropoda > Insecta > Lepidoptera > Lasiocampidae > Dendrolimus > Dendrolimus pini. Next base: position 14,323,286 of record OX457137.1, on the reverse strand, counting down.
TATATTAATGTACAGCACCATAATCAGATGCATAGCTACAGTTAGATTTTTTTTATAAGACATTACAATTTTATTGATATCCAAGTATGTTTCCAACAGGATCTGGCGTGTTGAATTTTCGTTATTGATGTTTTGGATTTTCTCTGTTAAAGTAATGAAGTTGTGTGTTTTAAAAAATATCTGTATAATTTGCGTTGATGAAAAATTTAAATACTTACATTAATTTAGGTTTCTAAGAAAACCGATGAATGTACCATCCGTTTTCCTAAAATTGTAAAGGTCGGTCTCAGCAATGGGACGTTTATAGGCTATCATCATCGATAGCGGTGCTGGTACCTACGCTCACGTATGGAAGCGAGAGTTGGGTATGGAACAGAGAGCACGAAAGTAGAGTAAACGCGGTCGAGATGCGAGCACTGCGCAAAATCTGCGGAGTGACGCTCGCGGACCGCGTTCGTAATACCGAAGTAAGAAAGAGAGTTGGTCTGAAAGAGAGTGTCGGGGGTAAGGAAAGGAATGCTCCGGTGGTTCGGGCATGTGGAAAGAATGTATGATGAAAGAATGACTAAACAGATATACAATGCAAAAGTGGATGGATGCAGAAGTCGCGGAAGGCCACGACACACCTTCCATGATCAAATTGATCATGTACTAGCAGAAGGTGATGTCAGGAGCCTTAAGAACAGACGAGCGTGCATGACAAGAACTATGAATGTCAAAGAAGCAAGTGAGGTGTGTAAGAATAAGCCTAAATGGCGCTCTGTTGTTCGTGCCTACCCCGCAAGGGACCTGGCGTGAAGTAATGTATGTATGTATGTGTATCATCGATATCAATAAATAATATTTAAGTGTATCTGTGATTACAAAATAAATACCTAAATTAAGTCCGAACTTTATTATTTGATGCCTAATTATAAGTGATCGATTTTGTAAGTGCGTCTATTTGAAAAATTGTCTTGAGTTGACTCCGAAACAACGGATTTCGATTAAATCTTTATGAATCTAAATAAGAATTTTATTTTACATTTTATAGTATGTTTAGTGGGGGTTTATTATTATTTGTGTCGTGCGTTGATGATGGTTACCCATTAGATAGGGTGACGCACCACTGGCGAGAGCCCACGGGTCCATTGCCGCGGGAGCTAGACTCAAACGCTAGAGGGGAGTACAAAATAAGACAAAGAATGTCGTACTCTAGATCTAATTATTCCTTTTTATTTTAACATTAACCTTAAGACTGTATATACAGGAATCTTAAATGCTACGTGAAAATATGTAAAACCTAAACATGTTCGTAGATGCATTTCCGAAGGCTTTCTGTATTGACAGATTTTAGCCCGTATACATGGACTATTCAGTTTTAACCTTGCTAATTACGTAGCAATACATTATTCTATGTACGTGACGTAACATGTTTCATTGTACTATGTCGTGGAATTCTAGAATGGCCAAGTCCTGCGCGAACAAAGTGGTGGGCACTGCTATTCTTGAATATAATTGTAACAACTAGACAATAATTATTACAAGTCGATAGTTTCCTGGTCTAAATATAGACTGGCCTATATTAGTTGCACCTGTTACATGCCGTGCCTTCAATGCATAGGTTATAATTATTAGTCTTAATTGATTTGCTTTGTATGCGGATTACCAATTAATTAGCGTTTAATGTTAGACAAACCTGTCTTTAGTCTGTGCATATATTGGGATGTTGGGATTAGTGGGAGATTAATTAACGAACTCCTGTTCAATCGGTATAAACTAATGGGCACGCTTATCCCTATTAATATTATAAATGCGAAAGTAACTCTGTCCGTCTCTCTGTCACGCTTTCAGGGAATAACTACTGGACCGATTAGGTTGAAGGTTGTTTTCGCTCCCCAGGATGGACATAGGATACTTTTTATTTTGAAAAATGGGACAGTTTTTATGGTAAAAATATTTATTTCAGTTTGTGTTTTATGCTTTTATGGAAAAGCTAATCCACCGATTTGTCTGATACTCGGTATGAGTTCAATACCAAGGATAGACGTAGGATTATTTTCATCCCGGAAAAAGGGATAGATTTTGGGATAGGTTTATATAAAGGTTATCCCAGAAATTAGGATAGGTACTTGTGATGTGTCATTTGGAAATGGCTCCGACTTTTGGAGGGCTTGCGTGGGGCCATGGGAAGGCCAACACGTATAGGCCCCTTGACAAATGTAATGAAAATGTGGTGTGACATTGACCGCCAATAATCCCTGTCTTCACCATAAAATATTGCACCCAAGGACAGGCCCTGGCCAGTGTAGGACTATTGTGTGAAATGAGAACAAAAAGTACCGGGCTATTGGGGTGAACTGCTAGGTACTAGGGGTCTGGGAATATAGGGACTATGGCGTCTGCCCGTCTCAATGTCCGCGGAACATGGAAAAATGGGCAGACGGTGACTCGCCACTCCCTGCATGGACACCAAAAAAATGCCATAGAGATGTCGCCCCAACATGGGTCTGAGTGGCTAGAGGGCGTAGAGAGGTAGGCTGCAGGTTCAGGTTCTCCAAAGCTACTTACAACGTTATGCCGTTTATGACTTCCACCCTTGGAACTTGAGTCTTAGCACTGGCGATCTTCACACTCTATACCGGCTGGCTAAGGCAAGCACGGAGGCGGGGCCTTAGCCCCCGGAGTCAGGTCCGAGGTGTCGCTACTCATCTAAGGCTTCACCACAAAGCCCCCCCTGCGGGTTATTATTATTATTTATCGCTGAAGTACAGCAGACAGGGTGACGGCGACGACCTAACTGTGATGGTAAATGGTTACTGTCACCTATAAACATGTGCAATACTAATGGTGCTACCAGTGTGCTGCCCGACTCGAAGGTGGGGCGGGAACCTGGCCACTAATGCCGGAACACAGCTCATGGTATTATAACGGCATGCTCTAGACCAGGTCAAATGCCCTACTACCTGGCTGTGGGCTGTTTTGTCGCCTCTTACGACAGGACGCCTGGCCGCAGGAATTTGTATTTTTTCTCCGCTCCTGCACGGATAATAATACTTGCTCTTTAAACAAGAGGCACGGACTAGGGTTGGACCCACGGCGCAACTGCGAGGAAAGCTCTAGTAGATTTACAAATGTGTTAGTTTGTTTGATTCTTTGATGATTAATAAGCGTAGCGTGTGATCGATCCGATTTATTAAAGCGTAAATGTATTTATTACTGCTAAAGTTGGATCTCTTCAACGATTATCTAACGTCGATATTAGACAAATCATTTCAGTCTTTCATTTCGGTTGAATCAAAGAAATATGGATCACTTTCTACAACATTAATTTGAATAATTTAATGTCATTGAATACCATCGTGTGCTTTCAGTTCTCTTAGAACAAATTGATTCAATTTGCTGGATCCGTCTAATATCAGCATAAATGTGGAAGTTTCATCACACTATTGCTCTTCACCGTCAGTACGAATTGACACTTCATTTGAATCGAGAAGCGTTAATCACTAGCTGCGAAAGGTTGACTAACTGGTCTTACGATAGAAAATTACGTTTTGCTATTAAATTTTCATCTTCATTCACCTGGCAGCGTATTCAAGTGACCAGAAACTCGAGTGCTAACTGCAGCAAGGTGAATGCAAATGCAATTAGTAGTCTGTCGAGGTATAAGATCGAGTTAAGGAATATTCAGAATCATCCTTATTCAGTGATTTACGAATGCTTGACATAATAATATGTATTTGTTCTATTATAATTTAAATCCTTCCTTTGAGGTGATATGATTCAGAGATACAATAAAATTAAGAAAGTAAACTAATTAATGCTTTCGTAATATAGCTCTTAGCTTACGGAAACATTTAAATTTTTATGATAAGAAATATTTTTATTTTTTCTTTCTCTAATACTATCTATGTATGTAAATGTATCTTAGTTAGATACTAAAATACATTTACATACTTATGATGTAAAGTATGTACAAGTAAAAGGAGTAAAATAACGCATTCATTATTTCTACAGTAATGAAAATTATTTCTATCAGGAATTATAAAGTAGGATGCCTAATGAATTAATAATTGACTAAATATTCATTATTATTTTTTATTATAATATTGGATTATGAAATAAACTTTAATATTGTAATAATTAAACAGTACCACATAGATGATTTATTAAACTAGCACTAGTTGAAATAAGATCTTAGTTATTGTCTGATGAATATTGTAAAGTGTGATATTAACACTTTCACAATTTTATGTAAATCCTAATCGCCAAAAACATCCAAACATAATATATTATTATGTACATATAATTCAAATATTTACTTGCAACGTGATTTAAATGCCCTATATTTTGAGGAAAAAAATGCTGGTATTACTATTGTACAAAACTGTGAATTTCATAGGGATAGTAAATATCGATACTTTAATGTCGATATTTTTACTAGGAATAATAATTTTGAATACTATGGATATGATGACAGTGGAATAAAACTAAAGCATAAGTTTAATTCATTTATTTTATAGTATTTTTCTTAGATATTCGCGACTGTTACACATAAATAAAACTACTTTATTTACGGTCTTAAGCGCGATATTTCTTTATTTTGCCAACGTTTCGGCTACTTTACAGCAACTATGATCACGGTTTGACTCGAGGTTACATGTAAATTAGTAATGTTTAAAAAAATATTATTCCGAGCGTGGGGCGGTTTGTAACGCGCCTTGCGGGAGGAGAGGTGAGCGCGCGCGGAACACGCCGCGCCCCCATCTCGACGGCATAACGGCGGGCGAGAACCCTTTTCCCGGGTAACCATGGCTGGAAGCTGTGATGTCTAGGAATGACATACTCAAGCCAAAGTACTGATATGAAATAAAATAATTGATATAGTGAAAAATTATAAAATTTATTAAACGAATGAAACATAATACTGGCCATAAATCGTAATCATCTAGTAGTAGGAACCCTTCGCTGCAATACCGTTAACCCTATGTTCACAAGGTAGGTTATATAGGAGCGCTGATCAATAAACAGGTAGACTCTCAAGATCGGTAACGATACCCAATTCGATGGGGTAAAAGCACTCTTTACCATCGTAACTTTTCATATTGTGGGAGCAATACTTAAAAAAACTCTCACAACATTTAAATATTTTTCCTAGTATAGGTTGTAACCTACACTGCTGAAATTTGGTACATTTAACTGTAGTTAAATGTACCAAATTTCAGCAGTGTAGACCTAATCTCGGAAAATAGACGGACAGACGGACACGACGAAATCATAAGGAAAATCGGTCCAGGGGTTGAATAAGAGTTCAATGACATATACACTAACATTAGAATTTTATATTTAAAGATAAGAATATTAGGATTTGTTATAATGATATCATGTATCGACATCGCTATTGATTGGTAGATAGAAAAGTAACCATTTTATCTTTATCTTAACTTTTAACAACAAAATTCAGTGCTGCGTTGAGGTTAATAAATTTAATAGAGAAATCTTGAATAATATTAATAAATTCTGCTTCATTATATTTTACTATCATAACTGAAACCAAGCAATCAAGCATTCAATCTTATTTTAGAATTGTAATAATGTTATGTTAGGCCTTTGGATCAAGTTTTTGATCTCAAACTTTTCTTTCACAACTTGAATAATCGTCTTCAATAATGCAAATTATTTTAAAATATTTTTTTAGGTTTATTTCATTTAAACATTTTTGAATAAATACTTCACATATTTTTAAAAATGACGACATGACATGACGAGAACATTAAGGTTGAACTTTTGCTAAAGATTCTGTGGCATCCTAAAGACATTAAAGAATTTTATTAAACAAAAACAGAAATCTTGGTTCAAAATAATTCTGCATTTAGAAAACGCACATTAGACGATATAACATCATAAAATGTGACTGGAATGGAATGGAAAATGGAAATAATGTGACTGGAAGAGTCAGTGCCGGTACACCAAGACGTACTCACCATGATCAAATTGAAGATATTTTGAAGAAAGGTCAGATAAAAAGTAGTTTAAATAAGCGTGTATGTATGAGAAGATTAATGAAAGTTGATGAAGCGAAAAGTGTTTGTCAAGATCGTAACAAGTGGAGATCCATCGTCTCTGCCTACCCCAATGGGAAACAGGCGTGACAATATGTATGTATGTAACATCATAAAATAAAAGTCAGCGAACTGAAAGGGCTTTGACTAAAGTTCTTGGGCGAGTAAATGAGTAACACAAAAGAGAAAGATGGGAAGAATTTATTTCCATTTCACTTGTTTATATGAATACATCTGAGTTTTAAAACAGTTTCTATATATGTTTTAAGTCTTTTTTTTGCGTGATTTCATCAAACAAGCAGACGGCGCTCCTGATGGAAAGTGGTTACCATTGCCTTTGGAGATTTGTAACGCCAAAGGAGCTACGAATGTGCTGTCACTCTCTAAGGGGGACTGAAACTTGGCTATTATTGCCGGAACACAACTTAATACCTCTTCTTCACAATCGGCGACCACAGATGATTATACGAGAGTAAAGTAGAGCGAGAGATCGTGTAGAGGCCTACTCGTCTGTAGTCGCCCATCATCGTCTTTAATCGCCATCGTGATCTCGGCGATCGGTAACTTGTCGGTTTTTTGGGCACGTATCAAAGAGAATTCGCGTGTAATTGCGTGCACGTGCCCACACGGACGATCGTGTGGATGCTTGCACGATAATCGTGACGATTACCTTGCCGATGACAGACAATCAACGAGTAACGATCATGGCCGAATGTGAAGAGGAAGCATCAGATCAGGGGTGGTAGCCATGCAGTCGGGCGAATACCCTACCATCTGACTACGGTTTGTTTTGTCGCCTTTTACGACAGGCGGCCCGGCCGCAGAAAATTGTATTCTTTCTCCGTTCCTGCATTGATTTAAGTGAATGTAGATTTGCATAATAATGCAATATTTGTTCAAAAATTACAATATACCTATAAGAAATTATTTATTTACGTTTTATTTTTTACAAACGGGTAATTAATTTATTATAATATTCACAAAACAATTATAAAATTACATATAATCGAATACAATAAAAGAAAAGTTGTTTGTATTGTATTCTACCCACAGTCCCTCAGGACTATAAGTAGAATACTGAGCTTAGATCACCTTCTTTTATGGGTAAGAAGGCTGGCAGAAATTCATATCAAGTGGAATTCTAACTATTATAAAATTACATACTATTGAATACAATGTAAGAAAACTTAACTTATTTGTATTGTATTCTACCCATAGTCCCTCAAGACTATAAGTAGAATACAGTGGCATTTGTCTTAGCAATCTATTGGTTCACATCGTCGGCGCCAGTGTAGAAACTTGTAAACTCTTGGATTATAGGTCTTTAATGTTTACTTTTGTATGTTCAGATTAAGAACATATATAACAAGTTAGTTTTAAAAAATTGGAGCTCATCTGGCGAGGCACAATACCACGTGTGGTGAAATAATGATTTTTTTGTGAATGAGCAATATAATCTTAATTTTACGTACTGCATTAACTGTAATTAATAGTTCCATTAAACCATGAAATCCTCATGTAATACTCACGCAATACAAAGCTATGATAGCTTTGACACTCGTGTATTGTTACAACGATTTGGGTTCCAATCCTAACCGGACAGCAATTGTCGCTCAGGTTTTTCTGATTCAAGGACTCATGTAAACGACGAAGTCAGTAGTAAGCCAGTTGTTAACTTTGTTTTATAGGGTGCCGTTGCGTCGTATCACAAATTGAAACCTGCTGATATTTAAGATTATGCTTTGTTGTTAAAATTATTGCGTTTAACAGCAGCTAAGAGAATTTTCGAATCAATAATTTAATCGCACAAGTCATTGACTTCAGTAACGTGTACAACGTAAATAAATAACCAAGTCTACTAACTTCATGTATTCAACAAAAGTCAGTTCACAGGGCCTGCACTGGTTTCGTCTGAAGCAAGTATTTGGATCAATGCAAATCAGCCTTAATGCAGAAGTATTATTATTTGTTGGTGATCAAGATTAAGAACATAATGAGGAAACTATACCTTGTCTGCCTTGGACATGCTTGGTGGGTATACCATTGGGTGGTCCATTCTCCTGAAATAAAGAGGTTCAAGCCGAACAGTGGTATCTCTATAACTCTGTATTATTACAATACAAATGGCATTGAAGAAAATATTCTATAAATATGTTTATTTGTACCGCAACCTTGGTAGCCCAGAGAACAAATTTCACAACCGTCTCTTGGAAAATAACGCTGTCACCTGAATAGATTCATGTTAAATTCATGGGTTATTTTCCCTGGCGAGTCTTCAGCACACCGTAGCGAAGGTAAAGTATTATTAGTACCCGTAATATTTAGTTTCACATGAATTTGTATAAAAATGTACCTATAGTAAGTACTATTTAGAATTTTCCTAAATTTTCAGCACTATTAGGACATAATTAAAACTAAATTTTAGTCATTTTTGAATTCGATTTACATTGAAATTTATATAAATCAACATTTTTACTTGATATTTTAGCCTAATAATAAAAAGATTATCCCAATATTTGTTATTTATTTAGAAAGAAAAAAGAAAGAAACTTTATTTGCAAAAAATAGCGACGCAATTACATTTTTACACACAGAGCATAATTTGAAAATCTGTACGCCGCATCTTCAGCAAACAAGGTTTGCACTCAGCATATTGCTGTGCCGGAACTATATCCGACACAACGCTGATTTTCAGTGCAAACCCTCCCTTTGACGTAAAACGAAAAATTTAAGATGTTTAAGAAAGCTCTGAATATCACATGCCTCTTCTCTAACTATACCAATTTAATTAAACGTCGGTCCAGATGAGCTCTCTTCACTCTATACGCTATTCCTTTGACTGGGCTTAGGATCTTAAATCTTTATAACTTTTATTTTGACTACTAATAACTTGTCCTCCTTGTTATGTACCTACTCAAGTCCCTTGTAGTTAGGAAGGCAGTAAATCTCTGGTTCTGAATGTGAATATCAATATCTTCTTTGCTAGTACTAGTATTGGTTAAATTTAGAGTGGTGAGAGGTGACGTATTTAGATTTAGACACTTCTTTACAATTCGTATTCGCAGCATATGTTTAAGATGTTGCTTTTCACGGGATTATTCTTGTGTCTGCTCTTATACAAATACTCAGTCTTAGCGTGACCCATGTCCTTAGCTAGACAAGTTATTTCTAACGTATTAATGGGTTACGTAATGAAAATATTATTTTTATCATTAATTTAAAAAATAGGGTGTCAAAATTTATCATACCCTTAATAAGTGTATGATAAATTTTGTGGAATTTAAAATATAGAGATAATCACTGTATTTTAAATTCCCTACACTTATGATTCAAAATTATAATCCAAAATGACAACCAGTTACTCTACTGGAACTATTGTTCCGGTATAAATAAATGTCTGCTTATGAAACCATCGAGCAATATTTCTCCTATAAACCTTTGAATTCTGTTTCAACGATTCTGCAACTCGTTACTATTGTTGGAAATGATTTATGCTTATACCTACCCACATTTCAGCATTATTACGTATCAAGAGCGCTTATTTAAATTCTTTCCAACATTGAAAATGGTTCATTGAATATATTCTTTTTTTGTATTTCACGTTATAGCGTATTGTGAGTTACCGTCTTTTCTAATAAAACTTAGTTGATTGAATACGTTGTCTGCTGCAAGTGTAATATGTTGTTCAAAAGTTTTGATGGTTACCAAGTTCAAGCTACGAATTACATATTACAGATTACTTAACACAAACTTATTCAAATGTTGAAATGTCTATGACATTTGAGTATCTAAATATTTAATCAGTCGCTTGAATATGAAATCAATACGCAGTTATATTGTTTCTAAATATAAAATATAGATATGCGTATTATCCCTGGAATGCTGGACTTTTTTGCTTAAATGATGTACATAGTATTTTTTTTTTATTAAAAAAATAATAAAATCACTTCTCTGTTGAATTCTTTGTTGTATTTTACAGAAAACGTAACCAGTGGCAAAATTCAAGATTTTGCCATTACCCAACAGTGGACACGCAACATGAGGGTGGCTAAAAGGGTCTTGACACATGACATGTTGTCACCGACATTCTAAGTTTTCATTACATGCAAACCGTCCTGGCAACAAAGCGTTCTGTTATAAGTGCAATAATCACTCGATACTGGTGGTCTTCATGACCGTGATAATTATATCAGACATATCTTTGGAATTCCCTTACATTGATGCAGCGACGTTTTAGTAGTTAAATATTATGTAGGGCACAGACGTTTAGCCATGCCTTCCCCGCAAGTCTCGTTATAAGTCGTAGGTATTACACATTTGTCTCAATGTTTGTTTCTATACTTATCATATTTGAAATGTCTACCTGAGACAAAGAACATAATATGCTTTGGAGCGAAGGCCCGCCGTAGTTAAAATCTCTTATATATATAGTGTACTAGCTGACCCGGCGAACTTCGTACCGCCTTATTCAAATAAATTAATAAACAAACAAATTGAGAAAACATGGGAAAGGGCTCATAGAATTTGAAAAATATATAGCCTATAACCATCTGATGATCGGTCCAGTAGTTTTCGAGTTTACCTCGGACAAAGAAAACAAACTTTGCCTATATATATATATATATATATATATATATATATATATATATATATATATATATATATGTATAGATAAATAGCCATAAACCATCTAGGAAAAATTTCGCATCGAATGGTGGTAATTTCATGTCGATACGATCAGTGGTTTAAGCGTGATTGAGCCTCAAACGAACACCATTTTCATTATATATATATAGATAGATATATATATAGATAAATAGCCATAAACCATCTAGGAAAAATTTCGCATCGAATGGTGGTAGTTTCATGTCGATACGATCAGTGGTTTAAGCGTGATTGAGCCTCAAACGAACACCATTTTCATTATATATATATATAGAAGATAGAAGATAGATAGATAGATAAATAGCCATAAACCATCTAGGAAAAATTTCGCATCGAATGGTGGTAGTTTCATGTCGATACGATCAGTGGTTTAAGCGTGATTGAGCCTCAAACGAACACCATTTTCATTATATATATATATATATATATATATATATATATATATATATATATATATATATATATATATATATATATATATATATATATATATAGAAGATTATAGTATAGTGTATCATCTATGTTAAAATCCATGTCGAGAACTTGAACTACCTATATTTCTGCGATTCGAATTTCAAATTCGTATGTTTACGTAGTCATGTGTTCTGGTCGCCGCCATATTTATGCATTGAGTTTGTTGGATGCCAGACGTGACAAAATACATGCTTATACAATTATTATGCTTGTCGACTATTGTCAAAATGTATAGTTATTGTTTTAGTTTCTTTTTACGCAATCAATGTACAACTAACGTTATACAACCACAACCCGTCACTAAATAGTTTACCGAATATACACAAGTCTTTCTCCGCTTGTAGTTGCTCGACTGCCTCGACTCTCAATTGGGGCATTGTTTTATACTGCACCAATACAATATGTCGACACAATACTCGACTGCGTAACAATTATTTTCAAGAATCACACCTGGATATTGCCTACCATAAAGGATTACAATACACAATAGACTGTTTTTCTTATTACAAAATTTAAACACAAAGTAAATAAAAGAAGTCCAAATGCCAAAAAGGTAATAAACCGCAGATGTGCATTCACTTTTCTCGACATGTAACAATATCTACAATGACAGTTTCCTGCAAAATTATGTTCAGAGTTGAAACACAAAACCAATCGATGTGTGCGCGAGCCCCATGTAATTATTTTCGCTCTCACGCACCAAAGGCACAAATAATGTTGCAAGTAAATAGAGTATTTCTAAAAAGTAGAAATTGGAACAACGAGTATTGGAGCTCGTCACACTGAGACTGTCTTGCGGACTGACGGGACTGACACCTGGCACCTACTCGGGTTCTAAGCGTATTAATTTTATAATTTAAAAAAGTCAAGGCTACTGTAACACCGAATTGGAGCATGGAAAAAATAGTTAAACCTTAACATAAATTTGCTGAGTAAAATTAGGAAATCACTCAGCTTTTAATTATAATATAAAAAAATTTGGTATGGTATTAACAATACATTCCAGAAGTGAATTCTTAAAAAGGGGTAAATGAAGATTATAAAAATTTAAAACTGAGTAAAAATATTCTCATCGCTCAAGCCATTAATTTTTTTGTCTATAAAAATGTGAGAATCAAAAGGCTAGGGCAAATGCTTTAATTTTCTTGAGAAAAATTTCGCTTTCGTAAAGGAAGTTCAAATTATACGTTAATAAAGTCGCCTAGTACGCTCTGCAGGAATTCCTTTGATGGAAGTGAAATATTGCTTAGCATAGTGATGTACTATTACTGAATTTCGATTTTTCGAGACATCGATATCTACTTAAACTTTAAAATCTTTTTATTCCTCATAGAATGCAAAGAAAATACACACCAACATAAGAAAATCTATTAACAATGTTATAGTTTTGAATTTGATGAACAGATGTTCTGGTTGTAGTTAAGAAGAATGTCAATTATATACAATACACACAGGAAAAAAAAGGAGTTTAAAGCATGATGGAATGTGTAAAACATACTTTTATTTAATGTTAAAGAAAATAAGAATTATATAAAATTTCTCATCAATCTAGTATAATAAAAAAAATCGGTTGTCTGTAAAGTCGGTTTACTGACGATAGTTGAAAGTGACAACGTTCAACACTCAAGTAGGAGAGAGACATGTCGAACGCTGCCGAACGCGGAGGCCGATTGTGCCTCTTTTTCACTCGTTCCGCACTCTCGCTTGCACTTCAAGCCTTAAATGGAACGCCTCAGAGCGAAGTAACGCCGCATGAGTCATGTTTTTTCGTGCGTGTAGCCGGCTCCATCGAATTATAAGACGATGTCACGTCAAAAATAAAGTCTTTGTTCTAGCTTCAGTCGTTTAAGATTATAAATATTGTTTTAAATAGTGAACTTTTAAAAGTACATTGGATAGAATGTTGTCAACATTACTTTGTTCTCTTTAAAGGTGTGTCATTTACGATAGTCTTATAGATACAGGCCGTTTTACGTAGATATGGCGATGGGATTAATGCTTTATGGAGATGTGATATTGTTAATGACCTTAAATGTTGACAGTTGATAACATCTATACGTATAATAAAACTCTACATGTTGAATTTCTGTACAATGAAAAAAATGCTAAAAACCGAGTCAGAGGGATGTAAGAAGTGAAATAGAACTAATTAAGATTTCATTTTTTTTTGTTTCTCTGTTTGTACGGGCTAATCATCTCCGAAACGACTAGACCGATTTAAATGAAATTTTGTATGGTGGTAGCTTATATCCTTGGTCAACATTTAGGATACTTTTGATCCCGATAAATTAAAGAGTTCCAGTGGGATAGTTAAAAAACCGCACCACGCGGACGAAGTCGCGGGTATCGGCTTCAAATAAGACCCATAAGGCCACAGTCTATATCGTTAACACTAACGCAGGTGCAGCCGCAGCATTACAGTTCTTATTAACTTGGCCGAATTTTAAATGCACGTATCACATCACTAAGCAGTCCGATCGCACCGAGTGACGGATAAAATCCGAGCCTACAAATAAAATGAATTTGCCCGGGAGCAACAGTAGAAAATTGGAAATGTCATTTTCGCCTCTTTTTTTAATGTTTGCGGCGGGCGGCGCGGTGCGATAGGATTACTACCCGGCTTCGGTCGCCCCCAGCGACGGTGTCTACCTGTCACCTAAAAATCGTCGAATCGCTTTCGAAATACTTCTTTCGCGTTATTTTATTTCGGCTGCACTGTTTCGAACTCTTCTCGAAATCTAATTGCGATAAGTTACATAAGAATATTAATATGAATTTGATTCTTGATTTCTAACGTAGTTTGAAAATTTTGATAACCAAAGTGATTGTTTTAAAGTTTTACTGGATTTCAAAAACTGAAATACCGTAATAATAAATACCTTTGGATATACTATGAGCAATAAATCTGTTGAAAGATGTATGAAGTACAGAAGTGATCATTAACTACGTATAGCGTAGGTATTACATGATATATAATTAAAATAAAGAGATTTAACGGGTGCTTTGCGTATATGATAATACTTACGGATTATATGGATTTAATCTGAAATCCTTTGAAACATAGTTTTAATTAGTACCTAGTAACATATATGCAAGATGTTACAAAAAAAGATTGACTAATAATATGTAAACTATTCTAATAAACTAAATTCTAATGTATAAAATTATTTTGTTTCAGGTAAGTCGTCAGTGGCAGCCAAATCAGTATGCAGTGCTATAATTCTTATAAACTCTCTTATGAGCTATTGAATTATAGAAATATCGATAAAACGATTGACTTCACTAGTTTTTCTTTCCTATAAACAAGAATTTGAGAACTATATTAATATACATAGTTGATTAGCAGAATGATAGACAAGAAATACGCCACTCAAGTTCAACTCACTTCAAGTTTATAAAACAGCCAAATAAGTGTTGGATTACGTAAAGTAAACTACAGTTCATAATTAGTGGAAAAGGTCAAGTATTTTTTTTTAATGACCTATTTTAAAAATAATTCCCCGTGCCTCCATAAGGCTCCATGTGTTAAACTACTCCAAGCAGTGCTTTTCATTCGACAGCAACAACTTGTATTTTGAAAATGCAAACTAGACCGTATTTACAATAAGTAGCCTACATCTTTGGGCCGGAAAACTTACTTGCTAAGTTACCTGCTCGATTCGTTACGTCATACCGTTCATATACTCGATGATACCATACCAACAGCTGATTTAAAATTGCTTAGACTAAAAAAAATGCGTGTTCTACCATCACTGCATGGGGATTGTTTCGAGCAGTTGTTTGATCTGGTGCCATCGCCTTACTTTCAAAACCGCACCGCTTAACAATGGGCATGTTTACTCTCATTTCCTTGAGTTATCGTATTTAACAAGGAAGCAGTTCTCTAGGACCTTTATTCTGCGTGCAATTACGACTTGGAGAAAACCTTCCGTCTACGTGTTTTTTTAACTACGATATGGAGTCATTTATGGAGGGTGTAATAAAACTTCATCCGCTCGTTCATTGGGAACGGTGTTTTTACCCTTAATGTTCTTTTTTTTCACCTTATCCCAATCATTTGAAGTCAGCAAAATAATAATGTGTATTTTCATTTAGTTTTCTATTCTGGAATACGTCCGGGGTTACATGACAAATTATCCTGTCATCGTTCACACCATCCATTCACCAGCTTACCATACTTTTGTCACATGATTTTCATCTCTTCTTATTACTGACCCATAACACCTTAATCTTCTTCCTCTCAAATTTTCAGCCATATGGGCCACTTTCAAACTTAATCATGTCTTCTACGGTTCAAAAGAGACTGGCGAGTTTCTTAGGATCAGCGAGCATGATCACCTACACGCATAATTATAATGTGTTTAGGTAGATTATTTTATTAGAAACCCATGTGATTGTCATTTTTTACAAGAAATTGACTGAAAATAGAATTTGGCCATAAATGTTTGACATTGACATAACCTCCATTACGTTAATATAAAAGTTGTTGTGGGAATTATACCTATAAATAAGAATATGAACAGTAGTTGTACGGTATTTATTGTTTTTAACAAATAAATTATGCACTTGTTTTATTCATCTTAATGTCAGGCAAAGAAACTAATTCCTTACAGGTTTGTCTGACATATGACACTTGACAGTGACATAATAGATGATTAAACATTTTGTAATTTAAAAATAAAAATTACAAAATTAAAATATGCAACATAATATTACGCCAATATATCGTTATTTTGACGCGTAATATATCTTTTTAATAATATAATGGTTTAAGGAATCAGACAACAATAGTTTTGAATTTAGTTATTTGGTACGCGAAAATCAATTCTTGAAACATTCAACATTATATTTATCCGGTTAGCGAGGTTTTTAAAATATGGTACTACTTAAAAATATAATAACTAAAAATCTTCTTTTTTTTGTGTGTTTTGTCTTTGTAGATGTGAAGGTTGAAAATCGCCAGTCGTCCTTTATGTTAAAGTCGTTTTCCACTACAGCATTATAAAGCTGTTCATAGAAGAAATCTTCCATTCAAATTTCATTGTTATAAAGTATCCGAGTAAAGTTAATAAATATGACATAAACAAACATCCAGACGGACCAGACTAGTTTTATTCATACCTTGGAATTTCATAAACCAAAAATTTTACTATAATATTAAATAAACTTAAAATGCTAACATTTTAAATTGATTACCCTTTTTGGTCGACTTCAAATGACATTATTAGTTAGAAAACAAAGTGTATAGAGGTTAACTGAGAGTTGAAACTGTATGAATTTGAAAAATATATAACATTTTATTCAAAACATTTACGGTTGATGTAATGTAATGCACTGTAACAGTTATTCGTTTTGGGTTGAGATGCTTTTAGTCCGGATTGTTTACTGAAACTTTTTACCCGCGTATTATTTATGTAAAAGTTATTATGCTAGTATTTCGTTGTTTTATTTTATTAACCTTACTTTATAATATTAAAATAATTTTAGTGCTACTAATATGTATGTATGGTCTTTTAAAACTACAAATAACATTCTTAACTACAAATAGTAATAGTCTTTTTTTATATACGTGAATGAATATATTAATATTTTTTTATAAAAAAACTTACATGTTTATGCATATAAATTGGCCATTTGAAATTGGTCATTTGAATAATATAGTGGGCGGGTTTGAAATATTTTAAATATTTACTTGGATGCTAAGAGGACTTTAAAATTTATTTGTTTTCTTTTAAGCTTGTAAATTGACTTACGAAGTATCATTATTAAGGCTACGTTATAACATATTACCAAATAAATTAATTAAAAATGCAAGTATTGTATTAAAACTAGGTTTTAATGCATGGAAAATTTGCAAAGTAATAATAAAATACTACACGGAGTCTATTAATTTAAATTACATATAATATTTTTAAAGCTGGCAATTCTCAGGCCGCCAACTCACATAAAATAGTTTTTATGTAACTACCCACGAATGTGAATTAGAATAAACAATAAGAAAAAATATTTTTTCTTGGATTTTATATTTCTGTGTCAATTTTGAAAAACATTTGAAAAACTGAATACTAAGCAAGAACAAAAAACCTTTGTCATGCCGTCCACCTACATTTCTCAATATTAATACAATCTCATTCCATTACTTATTTATTGTTAGCAACCCTACGCTCACATCGAAAGCAACAGGTTTTGACGTAGAAAAATATTTCTGCCGCACATAATGTATCACTACTACATGAGAACCGAATTTGAGTGTACGTACGTAATTCTACCTCTACATCGATTAAATTTGAAATAGATTTATTATATATAGGCTTGCGTTTGGACACTTTCTCTTATGTTACGCAAAAAACACGTAGTATATTTTTAGAAGAATGAATTGAATTTAAATATCCATACGAATAAGCAAGTGTTAAGAAGAAACTTTCTTATCTAGGAAGCAAAATAAATCCAATACATTTACAATATTATTATATTATACACATCAAACCAAATCAAAATCAATGTATTGTCTAAAAATTACACAGAAATAATGCTTACATAGGTTCTGCACTAGGACTAGACTGTTTCGCGGGACACCAAGTACGTGTGTGACTGACTTAACAATTTTTATCTCTAAAATTAAATTATTTAAAAAAATAGATGTTTACTTGTGTGTGTTAGTGTATGTATACATATTTATATTACGTGGTCGATCCAAGTTTAGTTCCCTGATTTCCTCATCTCAATCAGCCCTACCGAAGACCTTATGTAAGTTATCCAACTGAATTAGAGTGGACGGCACTTTGTATACCGTTTACCAAGAGATCTCCAGTCCAGAACTCGTCAGCTCCATTGACAATTGATCCTGCAACTGACGTGACCAGCCCACAACGAGTTTTGCGAACTATGCAGATATTGGTTCTTTTACGAATATTCTTGTTCCTGTTATTAGATCCTTGAAATTTATTATTTTATTATAACCTAATAAAATATTATGAATATCTAAAATCAAAAAAATATTCAGTATTGGAAATATATTGCGTTTGGAACTTCAGTTATACATATTACTACTACCTAGTTAATAGTGTTGAAAACTATTTTTTTGTTAAGAGATATATATATATCTAAAGTATGTCGCCATAACCTGCACTCCTGCAATGAATTATATATATATATATATATATATATATATATATATATATATATGTGTGTGTGTGTGTGTGTGTGTGTGTGTGTGTGTGTGTGTGTGTGTGTGTGTGTGTGTGTGTGTGTGTGTGTGTGTGGTAATAATAATAATAAAACGGGTAGCTACATATTATGTACTTCTAATGACGGACACGAATATATAGGTAGTGTGCCTTTAATCCTGAAAATAGGATATTTTTCATGGAATATTTATGAAACATGTTACTTTATTACAAAGTTAAAGTTGTTACCTATATCGAAAGGCCCACTTTAAACTACACTAACCGTTCAGGTAAATATACTACTATTATAACAAAATTTAGCGCAGTTGTTGAGGTTGCCGGAATTATTGTTAACCAGAAGCCAAACTAAAGCAAACTCGTCAATTAGGGTGGAAAATTTGATTTTGAACATACTACGGTAACCTTAACATCGTATCGACTCAAAATTTCATGTAAACAAGTTCATAAGATACACGCTTGTGTAATATCATCAGCCCGTAAATATTCCACTGCTGAAATAAGCTCTATATTTAACGATAATTTTGCCACGTTTAGTCAAGATTAATTAACGTATGAACTTAACATGTATGAATCACTAGCGTCTGTCCGCGACTTCGTTCGCGTGTAATAATAAAAAAGGTAAGTTTAACTAAGTAACCCCCCCGATTTTGAAACATTCTTCATTGGTGCTCCGCTCCCATTTGTCTTTGCGTGATGATATATAGCGTATACACTTCCTCGATAAATGGGCTATCTAACACTGAAAGAATTTTTCAAATCAGAGACCAGTCATTCTTGAGATTAGCGAGTTCAAAAAACAAACAAACAAACTCTTCAGCTTTATAATATTAGTATAGATACATGATGTCGATTTACAAGTTTACTCGCTATGATTTTTGGCAGCACATATCTACACTGACTGCTTTATATTCCCTAGTTTTAGGCATTTTATTAATATGCTAATCCATAGTTGTCATTTTAGAGCTCTGTACCATTTTGGTAAACGAGAATATCACAATTATTTTTCTACTACTATATCTATATGGATGGAGTTTAGTACAACTATGTAATCTGCATGTTGCTACATAAAACTAATTAAATAAGGAAAGATTTTTTACTCTCAATCAAAGCCGTGTTTGTTTGTAATAGGTTACACACTAATCTTAGTATTGAACTTTTAAATTGTCTCCTACAATGTTATTGTGTAGTTACTGTAAACGAACCAAATAAAAAAATAAATGAAAGAATGCGACATATTTTTTTTGCAAACTTAGCCGTGGGATACCCCCACAGCTATACCTGCTATTTTGTGTTATCGTGGAGTACACTAGTTGGCATATTGTATTTAGATTTAGATTGATATATTACAATATGCACATATTGCATATGAATATTATTTATAAAATAACCCATACGTCCCAGTACTGGGCTTAGGCCTCCCACTTATAGGAGAACGGGAGGTATACTCACCACGCTTGTCTGCGGATTATCTCGATGTGCAGGTTTCAACACGATGTTATCCTTCACCGTTAGCACGTGGTAATTGTAACAATATGCACAATAGGTTAGAAAACTGCCTAAGTGTGTTTTCCGGCTAGGATACGAACCCGCGCCCTTTGAGTTTCGGACGCGTGTGCTAGCCTCTAAGATACCACGGCTTTGTTGTAGCTTACATTAATTATAGAAACGTCGAATCACAACCTGTTACCTATCGATATTTGAATTGAACCGTTAAGTAGATTGGTTGGTTCACAATTCGATTCTGCAGGTAGATGTCCCAACGCAGACCCTTCTTTTGTTATAAAAAAGGAGTTGGAAGGATTGAGATCTGATATATCCAATTAATTAAAAGGGTTTAATTGCTTCCATTTACTCGGAATAAAGTGTTTAATATGTATAAGATGGGGACATTATCTCTGCATTTTATAGTATTTGTATAAAATGACTAATATGAGATATTGAATTTCAATTTTTATTGTTATACTAGGTGGTCCCGGTAGACCTCGTCCTGCCCGGAAAAGCTTCAATCTATATGCCGACAGCAGCGCCACCTACCGGGTCCAATTGTGAACCAACTCAGAAACCTTCTTTGGCTCATGCACAACAACTTTGCTACAGATCATCACATGATCAAATGTTTAGTTTACGATTCTATAAAGGATATACAGACAAACATTAATTTTTATATATAACTAGCTGTCCCGGCAGACGTCGTTCTGCCCGGAAAAGCTTCAATCGATATGCCGACAGCAGCGTCACCTACCGGGTAAATTGTGTACCAACTCAGAAACCTTCGCTGGCTCATGCACAACAACTTTGATAAACATCATCACATGATCAAATGTATAATGTAAGATTCTATAAAGGACATACAGACAAAAATTCATTTTTGTATATAAAAAGAAGATAGTAATATTCTACAATCATCTAAAAATAAAAACTTAAAAATAAATGAACTTCAAAATAGAAAATAAATAACCCTCTTTATACATTGGAGGATTCGAGTTTGGTACTGAAGTCAGATTGCATCTCATACGTGAATTCTTTCTAGTCATTCTATTTAGTAGTAGGTATTTCCGTGGGCACATTTCGCTTCGTCATTGTTCCGTATTCACAGGGAAGTGATTTTATTATTAAGACTGATAATGCTGTACAGTCTTTTCTCATAATATGACTTACTTATATATTAATACGTGAAGCAAAAACTGTACCCCGTTTTAAAAAACTGCGCGGAAGGAGGAGTATGAAATTTCGTACACTTATAGTTCATGTAGATAAGAAACGTCGAATGCTAATTTTTTTTTTAAATAAGAATAAAAAATACACTAACTCAATAAAAAAAAATTGCACACACTAACATGTATTTGACACACACACGGATATATACTCTTTTGTTTATTGTTCAAGTCAAATTTACAGTGTAGCCTTGGCAAAATCTATTATTATGGAAGTATAGTCTTTGACATTAATTATTATGGTCGAATTTCGAGCATGACCGACCACTAGTAATTATTATAACATTATTATATAACCAATTGCACTAGGATTCAAAGTTTGACCCGATTAGAAGGTAGATTATTATAATTTTTTGACAAGTGTTTAACTATTTTCAGAAAGATCCGTTTAGTAGTTTTTAGGGTTGAAGTATTTCAAATTGGTTATTTTAGGGTACATAGTAAATCGAGAAAACAATAAAAAATCGTCATCTCTACGAAACCCTTCAATATGTACGGATTTGGTAGATTTCAAATTGTTATCAGAGGGAAAATCGTATATTTACATAACTATCAAAAATATACCGTGTAAGTTCAAATAGTAGATTCAAGTCAAATTATTGTTTAGACATATTTAACTTTTATTTAAAAACAATAATATTACGTAAAACATTTTCGTATATGAAAATTTTAATAATACATAAACTACTCGACAATCTCTTATGTTTAATTGCTCCTGTATAATAATTATTAATTTTGTATAATGTAAAGCGATTAACATTTTCATAATTTTCCATTAGCTTGCGCGAATGAGATACTAAAGAAATTATTTCAAGTGCCAGCGTCTAATATTATGCGAATTCAAGTATTCTGTTTTGAGAGCTATTGTATCTAAAGGCAAAAAGGAACGGTTATGATCTCAATCTAGTGTCTATCTGTCCAGGTTTGTGTAACAACCGAGTCTTTCTAGATTATTTTAGCTCTTAGTATGAAATTTAGTACATATTTTATGAGTATATACAGATATATGTAAGTAATAAAATTGCATTTTTTATACAGATAGAGGGCTCAAGAAAGATGTGAATTTAACTCTATATATACCACCAAACATATTGGTACATATAGGTATTATAACAGTCCTCATCTTTTTCATAATTTTTCTTTTTAAGTAAACGCCAAAAATGTAAAAAGATTTATAATTTAATTCTAATATTTAATTTAACAATGTTAAAGAAAAAAATTATTAACTTTTATATTATGATTTTTGAAACAAATGGAAAAATTTACTCTGAATTTCGATGCTGCTATTTTTAAAATATAACCGTAACTAATTACATGGCATAATATGTCGCATATTATTTTTATGTGTTTTAATTAGTTTAGGTTATAAGTTATTGTTCATTTCTAGGCTAGGAACTGAATAATATTAGCATTTGGGTATGGGTAAGCTTAATTTATACTAAAATGACGAAGTATATATAATATTTTAGTTTTCGATTATACTAAACGTACATCCACCGTTAAGAAGCCATAAAGCACGACATATAAATTTACTTCAGGAATATTGGCGAAATCCGAGATGCATCTACTTTAACTAATTTACTACCTTACTTCACATACTCCAAGCTACTGTAGTTTATAAAATTGTAAATTAGACTGTTTAACACAAAAAAGTATTCAAATTAATAAATATCTTTTAATGTAGTTAATTATTCTGCATTTATTACAAAAACAATAAAAAATACGGGTAGTAAAAGCAACAAAATTTCTATTTCTATTTCTGATTATAAAACTATAAATGGTTATGAAAATAACTCAAAATGCGAACTTTAAGAAAAATTTATATACCATTATTATTCCTTTTGTTATTACAATTCTCCCTCCTCTTAACCTATCCCCTATTCCAATTCCTTATACCATACTTTCTATCCCATTCCTCTTGTCTGATCACTTTATCTCATCATTCCATCCTCTTAATCTATGAGTTTGAAGGGCTGGTAGTGCGTTGGCTTTGCCCCTAGTGTTACAATATCTATAAATAAAAGATAAAAATATATATAAAATATCTATAAGCGATGGTAACCACATTCTGGGTCTGAGCTGGGCCTTTGTCAGTTTACCAGCTTTGCAATTAAAACAATATTAAGAACTATGAATGAAAGTATAATAAGGTATTGGCATATGTAGTACTCACTTACAGCGAACGCCTCTCTTGCTCCACCACCACCACGAAACACTATTAAGCCCGACACATACGGTTGTAACCCTCAACTATAGTAGGAAATTAATGTGTTGCCAAATTTCCGTCAATATTAACCAAAATAAACTTTTTAAATGTGAATGTACTTCTATTTTCGAGTAGTCATTGTCAAAAAGATGGTGTATCGTACTGCAATGTTTGCTACCACATCGATTATATCACCATCTCCAATTTTTAAGCTATTGCCATAGCTTTTATCGCGGGCTTCGAGCGCGGCGACCGAATCAAGAAATTCCGTAACGAAAATAAAACCTAACACTCCTCACTCCGCCTACCGTGTAGCTCGGCCGAACGTTCGCTTAACGTGTATGTATATGGTACGATTGTACGAAGGTTGCACGGATCGAGAGGAGCTGCTCCGAAATCGGACGAATACGTAAGCAGCTGTTTGTGAGAAAGTATATAGGTGTATAGGTATCTATCACATCTTTATAATGCCACACTCACCGCATGTGCGTCCTGTAAGTATATATGTAGGTATATATGTATACATAGGTGATTTGTTTTCTTACCGGTCACCACGCTCAAAATGTGTAAATTGAATATCAAAGAAAAAAAATACTGCATAAATAAAAAATAAATAAATAGTTATAATTGCATAAGTTGATAAAAAATACTATACAATAGCTTTACCGCGGCAGTCCCCGAGTGCCACAAGGAGTTTTTTCTGTTCAGTTTTGTTTTCAGAGTCTGTCGTAAAATAATTCAAAATCTTTCTGTTTGAATTCTTGTAGATGAAAATAATTGGAAAGTGGAACGCGAATAATGCTGTACTGCGATTGTTAATGTCATTTTTGACATATCTTTCAGAGTAAGCACTTAACGTTGCTTTAGAGTTCTTTTGTCTCAAGAAAATAAATTTAAAATATTCAATGTTCACATTAAGTGTTGCCCAAATGTACTGATACTGATGATTTTTATGAATTTGACAGTCACGTTAATATAAAACTGTCATATCGTTACAATTATTAGGGCTTAAACAGGTATATAGCCACCACGTAATTCCAATATAGAACCTCATAATATGGAAATTTATTATGAAACTAAGCTCTGCAAATACTCGTTTTTTTATATTAATTGCGATAGCATATTAGTTTTATTGTTTAAACTTTTAAGTTAGAATCATTTTTGTTTGCCTTTCTCTGTTTTCAAAATTAAATCTTATAGCATTTTATTTTAAAAATTCTATGAAGACCAGATATAAGTACTTTTTGTGCTAAGATAATCAATAATACGTATTATACAAGTTAAGCTGCGAGGAAAGCCCTTGACATTCAAAATTTAGTTTATTTCACAGATTTTATTCCAATTAATACATGAACCGCAGAGTTAATAAGTTCAAACTTGGCAACACTGACGCATGTACCGTTTCGGTCAGAGTTAAACCGGTAAAAGCTGTTCCGTCCGGAAATGTTCTTACTGCTTGTTAATGTAATCAAGCGCCGCAAATCCTATCGGAACGCTTGCCCCGTTCTTTGTAATTAGATTTTTTAATTTAAATGAGAAAATTCGAGTTCCAAATTGCGTGTGGTTTTTGATTTTAAGAGAAAAAGGTCATGTTTAGGTTTAAACATTTCACAAAATGTGTATGATGTACTTGAATTGTTTAATTTTAAAATATTCAGTGTATAGGAATCCATTTTTTTTGAGCATTATTGCTTTTATTTGGTTTAGGTACACAAAAAAAAATATAATCAACTCATCGCATTTTCTAGTTTTATATCCTATGGCATCATATGGCAACATACTAAACTAACTTTTCAAATTTTCAAAACCGTAACGTTTCAAAGTATTTTGCTGTATAACTGAAAACAACAGTGAACATGCTATATTACCTATATTTTTTATAAAAAATTAACAACAGAAGCAGGATATTAATTGCTTTATTGGAAAGTTTTATATTTTTGTAGTTTTTTTTTAGTGGGTTATGGCTTTTAGAGTTACCACTAAAACTCCGCTATTTGGCCTCCGACATACAATTTGGATGAACTGGAACTGGGGGTGTTGTATGTTCTTTTTGCTTTAGTTTGGTACACATTCAATTGAGGATTAACAGTATTATACAATAATGTAAAATATAAATTTAGAATACAATTAAAAATAAACGTTTCATTTACAATTTGAGATCATACAAACCTAAAAAAATTAGTGTCAAACCGCTGTCAGTGGAAAACGTGCCCTAAAAACCGAGTGCGATATCTCGTTTCATAGCAATGCTAATTTATTACCCGACGTGTAAATTGATTTTTTAATTATGTAACTTGTTATTGAATTTATTTTTAAACTAGCTGCAACCGGCATGTGTTGTTAAACCACGTAAAGAAAAAAATGTTTAATTGTATATCTGGTTTTTGAATCAAAACCCTTCAGGACGTCTTCAAGACACCCTATCAAAAATTAACCACTATCTGAACACTGGTTTAGGAACGCGTAGAAGACAAACATACAAACCTTTATTTTTGTTTATATAAATTTATAAGTACCTTACATTCAATTGAAATATAACTGAGAACTTTTATATTTGAACGTGGCAAGTTTTCCTGATACGTCTATCAAAAAGGAGGGTTCGCTCATTAGTCATGTCAGAACTTTGCCCTTTGTTCGATTCCCTTCGTCCCTACCGTCGGCCAATGGCCCATGAAAATAGACACGATTGCATTAATTAGTAGTTTTTAACTACTATTGAAAGTTTCCGAGAACCTAATGAAGACCTTGAAGCAACTGCAATTTGAGTAACCGGTTAGTCCTAGTTCCGAAGTTAGGTAGCTAACAGAATCTCAGTATCGATGTGTGTTAATACTACTAAGGTGTGCCTACCACTTCGTTCGTGCGATATTTGAACTTTATATTCCTGTGCAAGATATAGACGTGGGGCTTAAGTAAACAAAGGGCGGCCTTAGCACCTGTTTGTTTATGCTTCACAGTCGTGGCAATAATCTGATTTCCATGAAAATGTACAAATGGGATATTTTCCGTTAGATACCTATTTGAAATATACGGAAGTAGGTTTTTGGAAAAGTCTAATTCTAATAGTAATCTAATAATAACGACAATATCCTACATAAAAAAGCAATATAGGTGCAATATTCTATAGATATTCTGAATCGCCTGTGTAACAGAATATTTCGTAATATTACCGTACTGTCAAGAGAACTGTCCGATACAGCGCGCCGTCTTTCTACATAATACAACCTGGCTATGTATATGATAAACTAGATATAATCAATCCTAGCGTTCAATCGCCCAATTCCACGTGATCGCGTTACTTGAGTAGTCGCGAGCTTGCTCGATTTTCAGTAGTTGTAGTGAAGTTTGACTTACGTGTGGGATATCCTGTTCAAAGGAGTACTGCACAAGTATTTTTATGTTATACTGATTTTTATGGAAATTGAATAGCATAAAATATTATCTATAAATAAGTGTTAGATTCCAATCTACAAAATAATCAATCTCTTGGTATGTAGAGTGAATTTAAAAATGACCAAGGGGGATAACTCGAACCAGAAAATGTCAAATATCAGCGTCAGTGCAGGACCTTGTATTTACACTTTTTGGCGATATTATTTTTTTCGGCACAATTGTTACATTACATCATAATTAAACAAAAAAAATAAAATAACGTCATCAATCTTTCTCGACGCTGAAGAGAACTAAATTTAGATTTTTTTGTCATTCTGACCGTAATAGCATCACGTGAATAAAACTTAGGACTTTATATCTCGATTAATTACGTCAAATCCATGGGGTAAAATTATATATAGCAAAAACAGTAAAGTCGCTTTTTTTCATCTGAGTTATTATGTGATGATGGCTAACAATACTAAGAGGCAGATACATTGGAATAAATTAAAAAATCTGATAATAGACGCGTTTTACGTTTTATCTAGTAACTAATAAAACGCAATTATTATTCTTCTTATAATCCATTAGAATACAATATATCGACGATATGTTTTGATACAAGAATTAGTTATTGATTCCGTCTTTGAAGATTTTTGGTCTAATGTTAGCAGCCCTGGAGTCGAGTGACTTAATGGTGTTTCACTGTTTGCGTTCCGTTTCCGGTTTCAGTTTTAATCTGGAGTCTCGGATTGACTCGTTTTACTTCCACTTCTGTCTCAGTTGAAACAAAATTTTCAAGTTAAATTGAAATTAAGGTGTTCCAGCGTACTGTTAATGAGTTTTGTGATTTGTTGAACGATTCCAGAGTAAAGAAAAGCTGGATTAAAACAATGCCTGTATTTTAATGTTAACATTTTAGTGGACCCGTTGGGATCACGTGGGTTGTTGACAAAACATTCATTTTCTATTCTTAATGTGACTATCAAATTTGTCTTCGCTTCAGGTAAATTTAAATTCGTTCATCAGGAATTTAAATTTACCTTATCATTAAAAGCTTAACAAGAACAGTGGACTTATCGACTTCTACTTCTATTTTCAAGTGTGATACTTTCACTTGATGCTCAATATATCGAAACCGAAACTCGGAAGTTTTAGACAGAACCCCTCTTTTAAACCTTAACATTTTCCTGGAATCCTTTCAGCTATTCCCGAGCCTATTCGGGACAAACTTTAAATAAGAGGGACAAAAATTCTTAATGGTCATATCATATGATAACGCATCAAAATTATACATAGATTTTTGTTATTTAAGTGCTTGTATTTATTTTGTAACCACAGACGGGCTATTCAATTTATTGATGTACAGTGAGCACTATGCTATTTTGGAAATCTCTTTTAATGAATTTTAATTATAAATAAATAAATATAATTAGGAAGCGTGTCCAGAAAGCCGGCTGCAATGCCACGCTAAGCGTCCATGCTGATTCGCTTGACGAAATAAAAACCAGCTTTCTAATGACGAGTGGCATCTTCACTTCGATTTTGTCCACGCTTGACTTGGACCTCCCGCGGGATTTTAAAATAAGAATGTAAGCTATCGTTTTAGTGAAAATTGTGTCGGAATAAGCCAATTTTGGAGGCACCCGAAAAACTTCAAACCGCTCCTGAGAAAATTCCCGCCGAATACCAGGATAAAAAATATCACACATTTTATTACATAAAATTTGCAATCGATCAATAAAAAAGATCCCATTTGAATTCATTTTTTTTCAAACTGGCCATTTCTAATCCTTCCCATAAAATTTCCCGAGCAATTCTTAGGATAAAAAATAGCGCAGATTTTAAGTCTAGGAATTTGCCGTCAACCAGCGAAAACGGAATCGAAATTGGCCTAATAGTTTTTCCTTAACAAACTGTAGAAATCTAAAAATTAATATAAAAAATTCTAAACATGCCTTGTATGTACGTTGAAGCTATTAAAAAAAATTGAATACTATAGACTTTACTATAAACGATGGAAAACACGATGCAAGTTTTTATTCGGGAATTACGTAAAACTACTGGGCCGATTTCGATGCGGTTTTCATTGATCATTGTCTTTTTATTGTTGAAATACAGCAGACGGGTTGAGGGCCCAACTCTGATGGAAAGTGGTAACCGTCACCTATGAATATTAGCAATAAGAAAGGTGTTGCCAATGTGCTGCTAGCCTTGAAGGAGAGACTGGAACCAGGCCACTGATACCGGAACAGAACTCAAAGTTGTTATGGCGGCGTACTCTAGACCAGGGGTGGTAGACATCCAGTCGGGCAAATGCCCTACTGCAGTGGGTTGTTTTCTCGCCTCTTACGACAGGCCGCTCGACCGTAGGTAATTGTATTATTTCTCCGTTCCTGCACAGATAGAATCTGATCTACGACAATTTATTAAAGTTAAAATCTGCGCTGTTTTTACCCCGGGAATCGCGCAGGAATTTTTCTGGGAATTATTTAAAGTGACTAGATAAAAAAAAACTAATTTCAGCTTCATTTTTTTACTAATCAATAGTAAATTTAATGTAATAACATGTGTGATATTTTGTAACCTGGGTATCCCGCAAATCCGATTGGCTTCGACTGACCTCTATGCTGGGTTGTTGTCTACATTGTATGGACTTCTTTTCTTTATTATTATTACATGTTATTGTATTATTTCTAAAAAAACCGAATTAAGATTTCATTTAAGTAAAATAAAGCTACTCTGCCTAGGGTTTGTCACGCGGCGTAGTCAGTGCAAACTCTAGTAATTTTATATGTAGAAACCCTTTGCAGATGGACTCCACGGATCTAATATTTCACTCCTAAATAAATATTTTAAATAAAATATGAAGTACGGTTATTTTTGCCACAATTTCATATATGTAATGTAACATCTCAGCTTTATTGTGGGTATGATGCAGGAAATAAAAAAGTCGTCAGTGTAAACTGGGATGAGCGCTAATAAAGGAAGCCTGAATCACACTGTCAACCTTTATTATTATGAACCCAATGTCGCAGGTATATTATTTTTTTGTGTGGCAAAAGGCACGGGTTATTGTTTTTTGCCCTTTGACAATGTAATTTTTACTATTGCTCCTTAATATTTTTATGGACGGACATTTCTTTGTGTATATTATTCATTTTTGTGTTCGTCATTGTTTTTTTATTGTTTGTTGCCAAGTTAGTTGCACTTTGATCGCATCATTTCAAAATAATTCGACTCTATCTACGATAGAGTCAGAATAGTGTCAGAATGGATATACACTTGAATTAAAATGGCAATATAATCGTTGTTCTTATATACAAAAACGACTATTATGGTTGATTTTTGTGTTTATGTTGTATGATTAAATGTAGTTCACGTAGATAGTGTCAACTTGTGTATGATTGTGTTTACCATTTTACGTATAAGAAAGACCCGCATTTGATTTCCGGCAGAGTAAGTATCGTAAACGAAAATTTTATTTTTCAATCTGCTCTAGTTGACTGGAATTAGTATCTGAGTTTTCCGATATTTATTATCCATAAAACAAGCGTAAATCGTTCAGCTTGAGTGTATAAAATATATGCTTGATTGTTTCTTGTTTTACTTACTATTATTATTAGTTTTATTGAAAATAGAATTGCACAGCTAAGCCTCCTTCTTGAGTGGTATTTCTCGTTCCTAAAGAACGTGATATTTGTATGCTACTTTTTCTTGCACTATTTTTTACCATCTATAAGGATCAGCGTCAATATGCAATACATAGTATACGGAGGTGTTGAGCGTGGTGTGGATCTAGTCGGACCCACGCATCGAACCACGGCCTCGAGATCTTTTTCCTTCCATATTCATAGAAACCATTACTTTTTCTTAATTTTCTGGCTGTTTCCTAAGCACTCACGGACTATGTCGAAGCAGATGCGTGATAGTCTTGATGTTATTTTTAATTAATTTATATTAGATGCGTTGGTTTGGTGTGCATTTCAGGATATAAGCAACATATTTCTCCGGCGCCACATCTCAAAAGCGTCAACAAGACTGCGATCACAGCTAGACTATACTCTTCAAATTCAATTTGAACATACAAGAATACATCTAGATTATACGTATGTATTAGGTAACATTGAATTTGACAGGTCGTTTCAGGTGTAGGTAATTACGTCTACACCCGTCACAATATAATATGAAGTTAAGTGAATTCGTCACGAATGTAATAATTTCGAATATATTCACAACAAACATATCATTGACTATAAAAAAAATTGAAATGACACAGAGAGGAAAAATGCCTTTTGGATTCGTCTTGCGTAGGAGAAAATGTGTCCATAACTGTAAAATCTTGCGGGCGTTTCATTACCGCTATAAAACGAGTTGGACCTTTTAAAGACATGTTACACTTATTCTGATGACTTTTCTCATTTTTGGTCGTAACTGTAGCATACACATCCAAAAGGATGGTAGCTATATTATGGGAAGATACGTCGATTCTGGTTTTCTAAATGTTTTTCAGACTCGACCGATGTTTGAAGTCTAAGCTTAGCAGTAAAGATATAAGCAAGCACTTACTGGATGCTGCTAACACCTTTAGATCTTCGTTATATGAATTTTGTTGATTTCGGCGGGAATGATTGTTCGGTTGCACACGCGTGTAGTATGATTCGTAGCATCCAACGACTGACTCACCGCTCTCGATTTTGACGGATAAGGACGTGCTAGACACCAAAAAATTTGTGTCTTCGATACCGCTAAGGCCGTGACACTCGAACATCGATTATTCGAATAATAGAAAAACATAATTATATGCAAACGAAACAGTAACAAGAAACGTTTCAAGTCGTATATGCGTGTACATATTGATCATTTAAACAGCTACAGTAAGATAGAGATGGCTATATAATATACGTATACAAACTATTGACATTCATGAAA
Organism: Dendrolimus pini; assembly: GCA_949752895.1. Classification (NCBI taxonomy): domain Eukaryota; kingdom Metazoa; phylum Arthropoda; class Insecta; order Lepidoptera; family Lasiocampidae; genus Dendrolimus; species Dendrolimus pini. Next base: position 14,291,695 of record OX457137.1, on the reverse strand, counting down.
ACTTAAAGTATTTTTTTTGTTAGTACAAGTTTATTAATAAATTTAAAGTATAAAACACTTAGTCTCCCTTAAATATTAATTCTGTATTCTAGTTCTATAGGACTAGTAGAATACTTACTACCATACTCAGAAAGTTTAAATGTTAATTAAGAATCAAACATTTAATAAAAATAATAATAGAATTTCAATTATTAATTAAAAATTATCACTGGAAGTGAATTTGCAGTCTTCAACTTAATTTATTTGCTAAATGTATTAAAATACAAACGCAAATAAGTTACTAAATGAGAATTTAACATTTTTGGAAATAATAGTAAATTGCCTTAAAATTGGAACATATCATTTAATTTGACTATTATTTAAATCGCAAATTATTTATTTAACTCTAATCAACTAATGTATATATTTTTTTACTTTAATCTATGTTTTTATTTCGTGAAATTGTACAAAAAAGGCTACTAAAGTGAATTAAACTATATATTTCATTGGTGTTAGTAACAAGAATCCTCAAATCAACACGAATCTTAACGTATACGTCAATACATGCTTTAAGCTGTTGTACACATTTAACAAAAACAGGGTAGCAACACCCACAGAATCAATTTCACAACGAGTTATTACCTCGTAATTGTAGGTATTCAAACGTTCAGTAAAGTTTGTAGAAGCGTACCGTGATTGCTTTATAAAAAGGGCATGGGAAGCCCTTAAAGAAACTGTTTCTTTGGACTGGCGGAATTTCAAAGTACTACCCACCTTTATGCGCGCTGAAATATTGTACTGCCTGTAAAATTTTGTTTGGTGTAAAGTATGCCATTTAAGCGGCTATGTAAATGTAGTACAGTAGTAGTAAGTACATGATTTGCCTTGAATTTCGTTTAGTATTATTATGCTAAGTCGATGATATATATTAGGACTTAAGACAAAATTACAGAAATTAGTGTTTTATTTTATGTTTAATTTTTAACCGACTTCAAAAAAAGGAGGAGGTTCTCAATTCGTCGGTTTTTTTTTGGTTTTTTTTTAATGTATGTTCACCGATTACTCCGAGATTTATGAACCGATTTACGTGATTCTTTTTTTGTTCGACGTGGAATAGCTTCCAATTGGTCCCCTAAAAATTTGACATAGTTTGGTTTAGTAGTTTTAATTTTATGAATATTTTTTATGAAAAAAAATCCATTCCGTTCCATATGTACACCGATTACGCTAAGATTTAGGATTCGATTTACGTGTTTCTTATTTAGTTTCATGCGAAATAGTTGCCATGTGGTCCCCTAAAAATTTAACATAGTTTAGTAGTTTAACGTAGTTTAGCCCAGTAGTTTACATTTTACGAATATTTTTATGTTCCCGTTTCTTGGGACCTATATTTTTTAAGAAGCGCGACACCTTTCGTAGGTCTACCAATACATAGCTAGGCACTAAAAAGTAAGAAATAAAATAAAAAATACTTCGTTTAAAAAAACCGACTTCAAAAACTAAAAAGTATGAAATAACTTATTTCTAAAGCTATTATGTATTATTTTATAATATAAATTATCTAAAACATCTTAAAGTCGGTGCTTATTAATTTTCAAAATATAGTCATTTTTATGTTTTACTTTGCACCGACTTCGAGATGTTTTAGATAATTTATATTATAAAATAATACATAATAGCTTTAGAAATAAGTTATTTTATACTTTTTAGTTTTTGAAGTCGGGCTGTTTTAAACGAAGTTTTTTTATTTATTAGTCTATTCATTATTGTATTGTAACTCTAATGTAATAATATCAGGATTTTATTCCATGCATAATGGGATTGGTTCGTCCTGAGATTGCGTAGAATCATAGAAGGTAGTAATCCAATTACAAAATCTCATGGTTCAATTACTAGTTATAATGTTACACTCTAACCTTAAATACAGCTGTCTAGGTGTAATTTAATGTTAATAATTGCAAGATCTGTAAGCGAGAACAAAGTAACATTTTTGAGAGGTTTCTAGTAGCTTTGCCAGCAGTAATTTGTAGCGTATAACTCACTCACATTGATTAGACCAGTGATTACAGAAGAAAATTGGTATTATAATTATAATGAAAAGAAATAAATACCGTGAGATAAAAAAGTTTATTAAACTAAAATATTGATGAATATACTTATATGTAGGTATGTATATGTTTGTGATAAATACATATTTTTTCTAACATTAAAAACCCGCTTGTGTCTACAATAGTTACTGCATATCTACATTCATTTAACAATATTAATTAATTAAAACAACAATATAACTTCACAGTCTGTGAAGTCACTAAAAATGAATAAACAAAAACCAAACATTTTTTATTTATTTAAATGAAACCCAATTCAATAGGATTGTATGAAGAGAGAATGATATAAGCATTTAAAGTAGCTCACCTATGAGTATAGCGGACAAAAAATAACACCTAAGAAAGCATGAGACATAATTATAGGGCCAGCTTCAAACTACTAGTTAAAGGTTAAGAAGAAAATGAGAAAATATATGGTCAAGAAATTGCTGTTATGAAGAAATAATCGCTAACCGCTTTTTACTTACACTTCAGTCTCACCCGCCCGAGTAAGGTCGGAGCCTGTATCCACTCGGTCTGGATTACCATAATTGATATTAATGTACAAGGTAAGGTTTAATTAAACCGGACAAAGTACTAGCTGGATGCGAGTACTCGTAAATTTTGTAAAACTCCACTTACAACGTCCATTTTGTAAGTGCTTAAAATCTCACACACATAATAAAATTGTGCTTCAACTATACTTCTTTGTTGAGAACTAGCTATGTCCGCCACTTCGTTTGCGAGGGACTTAAATCTATAAAAAAAAAAATGAGTGGTTATGGTTGTAAATGTTTAACCTACCTCACTTATCCTATATGAAAATTTGAAATTTATCACCTAGTTCTACAAAGTTTACATAAATATTATGTTATATATCCTTTGATGAACGAGACACTTACGACCTCGTTTATATAGCACCTAAATATCTACCAAGAAATACATTAACCTAACGATCATAAAACATTTTGACATTTAATTTCTGTAAGTGCTCACTCTATGATGGACATATTTGGGATAAGTTACACGACGTACAATCTGTAGACAAACTACATTCTACTCAAAAAGATAATTTCATCCTTCCACACAAGCTTATAAATAACTTTCATCATTTTTATACCTCTCTTGACGGTCATATTGGGTCATTTGGTACAAGCAAAACTTAAGTGCGTCCTTAAACTTCGTACACGTCACCACGCATAGCACAATTATAAGGTTCATGGGGTGTTATGGAGTTATTGTGCTCACAGGGGTGACTATGAACACTCGTTCTGCCTCTATCTGGACTCGAATAGTATCTTATGCGCATTTCTAAATTGAGAAGGTCATAGATAGTCTAGTGTTGGAATGGTGGTAAAAATTGAGTGCGATAAAAGTAATAATAGATTTTCACTAGTCGCACTGCTCGCACGTATTACCAATTCCTTAATAACTCCGTTTTTGTGCCTACTTTGGATCATCAGCGCAGACGCAGCGTTCAACGCACAAGTGATCAGCGATTTATGTCAATTTTTAACCTTTTATTATTATGCAATTTTGTAAAGATATAGGCACTAGACCTTAAGACCTTATTAAACCCTAATACTTGACTGGGGCGAGCGTAGAATCACAGACGTAACTTCTCGAGCCGCATTTAACTTTTTTGCATACTGTAATACATTCCACTCTAAAGATTACCGTCCCATTACGTTGTCCATACCGCTAGGTCAATATATACAATATACAAGATCTTATCTTGTCATCGCAATAATACGCTTGTTGCTAAGTAAGAACGCTTACATTTGCCTTTGACTATAGGGCAGTCATGAACCCCAGCACTGAAGAAAATCCGTAGGATGGGTCGGTAAAATTTTATTATATTGTATAGCTATTTGTAAACGGTATACAATCTATATAAAATAATGTAATTAACGTTCTTGAAATTGTTTTTACAAACTTACTACAGAAGTTTTGTGGCCGCTCGACTTTTTGTCTCGAAACTTTTACTACGCAACAAACAAGAGAAAATGCAAGTTGTAAATTGCTGTCGCAAAATATTGATTTACATTCGTCTACATTAATAAAGGTTAAGAAACGATTAATTTAAGAGCAATCCAATTGCTTCGTTAAAAGCACAACAGCAGAAAAAAGACAATTGAACACCGCTATGAAATGCTGACTTAATTAATGCCTCTATTACTACTACTTAAGGACTATGCCACATTATTAATAAGAGAAACTTTGTATATCTAATAAAATTTAAAAACTTCTTTAAAAAAAACCGACTTCAAAAACGAAAAAACTAAAATGTATAAAATAACTTATTTCTTAAGCTATTATTATTAATATATATTATCTAAAACATCTTAAAGTCGGTGCTTAGTAATTTTCAAAATATAGTAATTTTTATGTTTTACTTTGCACCGACTTCAAGATGTTTTAGATAATATATATTAATAATAGTAGCTTAAGAAATAAGTTATTTTATACATTTTAGTTTTTTCGTTTTTGAAGTCGGTTTTTTTAAACGAAGTTTTTAAATTTTATTTGTTACTTTTTAGTGTCTAGCTATGTATGGGTGGACCCACGAATGGTGCCGCGCTTCTTAAAAAATATAGGTCCCAAGAACCGGGAACAAAAAAATGTTCGTAAAATGAAAACTACTGGGTCAAACTATGTCAAATTTTTAGGGGACCACATGGCAGCTATTCCGCGTCGAACAAAAAAAGAATCACGTAAATCAAATCATAAATCTCAGAGTAATCGGTGTACATATGGAACGGAGTGAAAATTATTTCCATGAAAAATGTTCATAAAATGAAAACTACTGGGCCAAACTATGTAAAATTTTTAGGAGACTAATTGGAAGCTATTCCACGTCGAACAAAAAAAGAATCACGTAAATCGGATCATAAATCACGGAGTTATCGGCGAACATACATAAAAAAAACAAAAAAAAGTTCCCGACGAATTGAGAACCTCCTCCTTTTTCGAAGTCGGTTAAAAAGTAGTTTATTGAACAACATTCTCTACGTTGTTAAATAAACTACTTTTTATATATTTTTTTAAAATGTAGTAATACAATGACTTACAATCTAATACAATAAAAGAAAACTTAACTTAATTTTACTGTATGATACCCATAGTTTCTAAAGACCAAAAATAGAATACTGAGTCAAGATCACCGTCTTGGGTAAGGCGCCCAGAAGGCTGGCTACGTTTGTTCGCTGGATCGCCATACTGATCCGTTGTCCGAAGTAGATATTTATCAAATTAAAACCTAAATTTCGAGATTAACAAGAAGTAATCGCTACTAAAGGGCGCTATGTTGTTAGTGCCTACCCCTTAAGGGACCTGGCGTGAAGTTATGTATGTATGTAATCGCTTCTACCCAAGGCAGCAGCCGAAAAATATACATATATAATTCTTACATTTAAATATTAAATAGGGATGTCGTCATGTCACATACATGTACAACATGCTGTTCAAAAAGTATTTTATATCATATCAAGTGCACCTACTGATATCGAATCCACCGGAAACTACTCGGGATATTCTTTGGCGCACCGGAAATCGTCTTTCATATTTTCTAGTTACAGGTAATTTTGTATGAGTCGCAAGAAAAATTTGTTTAGAAATTTGTATTTTTTCTGTTTGGTACATATTTGGTTTTCGTGCAATTCAATTCGTAACAGCTGTTTGGATTTCTGAAATGACACAGAAATATATTTAATCACCCATAGTGTTCGTTGTTCGTTTACAATGTTGTATCGTTGTTATCGAATTGAATATTAATATAAATATTGGCAAGTGATCCTTGAATGTTTGAAAAACAAGTAAACCACTATCAAGTATTTGTGGCAATTAGCGTCCTCCTTGCGACTGGTTGCAGGCATTCGGTGTGATCTTGGCTCTGCCTTCTGGTGAGGTCTCCCTTTCTTCTTCTTTTTTCTTCTTCTTTTTAGATGTTTTTCTTTTTCCTCTCTTTTGCTTTTACTTACGGTAGCTAATTAAATTTAATTACTTAATATGTGGCAAATGATGTTGGGATTGTATTAAGTAAAACTTTTGCATAAAATTGGTACGTAATAGGTATTAAATTCTGTACAATACTGCTTTTTTGACCAAATAAATTTAAAAAAATCGTACAAATTATTTATTACCACTTATATAAAACTATAAAATGAGATAAAACAGTCTTATTATAGCCAAATCATGTCATGTTAGTGATAAATCCCTGTTGTATTTAGCACGTCCATTGCGACACCCTGAGATCGGGTTCCTGGTAAAAATTTCTTTACGCTGTCTTTGATAATGTTTATGTAGGTGCAAATGGCACTCTCATGCAAATCATCACGACATCAAAACCAAATTTCTTGGGTTTACCCTTTAAGGTACCACGTAAAATATAAAATATACTTTAAGCAAAAAGCTGGTATAAACAAAATCTATAGTCTCAAATTGCGTAGCTTCTTAATAAGTAGTTGACGTTCGTAAACTCTACAGATCCTTTTACTGTGAGCAGCCTGACTGATATAATTCTGTATTGTCGGTTTTGTTCTGTTCCTAGATACCTAATAATAAGCACTACTTCAGTCACCGGTTGCCCATTTTTCCATGTTCCCCAAACATTGCGACGGGCAGACGCCATAGTCCCCATATTCCCAGACCCCTAGTACCACTAGCAGTTCACCCCAATAGCCGGGTACATTTTGTCCGCATTTCCCACAATAGTCCTACACTGGCCAGGGCTTGTCCTTGGGTGCATTATTATATGGTGTAGACAGGACTTATCGCAGGTCAGTGTCACGCCACGTTTACATTAAATTTGTCAAAGGGCCTCTACGTGTTGGCCTCCCCATGGCCCCGCGCAAGCCCTCCAAATGTCCAGGCCATTTCTATGGCCCGTGGTCGTCAAAGCACTACTTCCTAAATTGGTTTTGATTACAACCGTTAGTTACTATGTGTTTGAACTTCCAGTCGTGTAATGACATCTGTGTCATATAGCCTATTTGAGCTAAATTTACGAACGACAGTATACAGACATATAAATACAAGTCAACAACCATAATCGTTACACCAGGCTCTTAAAGTCGTCTTCGAAATATCTTTACTCCAATATAGTTTTCGGTCATATTCTCAACACTTGTACAACTGGTTGGTAGAAGTAACAGTAATATTCTTTTGGAGGGTAGCGCTAAAACTATCCTAATGTGCATTAGGTCGATTCGACCCGTCAAGGGAGATAGGGAGAATTTTGTTAAAAGCCCAGCCATAAGAAGCGAAGGCCGGCACGCAAGCATTACTTATGCATTAACCTGGCCGACTAGGTAAGCGGTCCCCCGAGCCCCTAAGGTACGTACGCAACATGATTTTATTTCACCACTCTCCGTACAATGCTCATTCAACTGAGAAACAAGTTTTGACAATTAATCTTTTACCTGTTATATAGAAAATTTGTTATTTTGTTTTTCACCTGTACGTTTTCCCATCAGAGACTTATTTGATATTAGGTTCTTATTTTGTGTACTGTCTGTACTATTCAAATAGATATTACTGTTCCAGTTCATAATATTTTTTTTGGGAATGCTGATATTAGATGTATGTACATTCGCGGTATAAAAAGGTTTGTCACCTTGAAGTAGACTTTTGCTATCACGAGCACAAGCAGCAGTACTGCCAAAATTGTTATTAAAGTTACGTTTATAAAATATAGAAACGTGAAAAAAGAAAATTGCAATGTTGCCAATGACAGGAACTGAGATTAACAATAGCTTTAATCATTAGAAACAAAGTGGATGTAATCACTACGCTTATCATATATATTACAACCAATATAAAAGACAAAAAAGAATAAAAGGTTTTACATCTCTAAACAATCTCTTTAGACAGTATAGAAGATCAAACAACAAAAAAAAAACTTTAATCTAAGTCATTTTAAACGTTTTATTCCTTAGCAGACGAAACAAACATCCAAACAAGTGACATTTATATTCATAGTTAGCTACAAGCATGCGATGGTTACTGCTTTCCATCAGATGGGCGGTCTGCCTGTCTGCTGAAGTTTGCAATAAAAAGAAGCTACCTACAGGTGGTAGCTTCTTCTCCATTTTTTTAACTGGATATGTGAAGTGCATCCAAAGAATACCACATAACTTTAATCCCCTGCTTTGTCTTCTTCAGGTATAATTTTGTAAAAACGTTGAAATTTGTAGGTATTTCTATTTTTCTAAACTGTTTCTTCCCTAACTTAATTTTTTTTGTTATGCTCATATAAATATTAATTATCTATTCCATCCCTTTTTAGGTTATTACGAAAGATATCCTTTAGACTTCGGCAGGACACAATCTTATCTATCACGAAAATTTGTTCAGTCGTTTAATCTTAAACAGGTCAACATCGAAGTATTGAGTGATTATAATACGGTAAATAAAAATCACCCTTGCCGACGTAAGTAATAATCGTTTCCACAACAATTCGCTTCTCGTTGAAGTTGAAGCGAGGATTCAGTGTTGGGACTCTTCATTTCCTTTGCTTGATGGATGGCGTGAGTATCTTCAATGAGATTTATAATGGTGTGTCACATTCTTGCCGCGCGTGATGTGTGGCTAATATGCGGCGCCGCTCTAAGTCATTTTGAGAATGCTTCATTCAAAATCGAAGATGTAAATATATAACTCGAAGCAATAATATTATATAGGCACATTTTCGATATTAATAGCAACTTGTATACATAATAAAACAACGTTTCATTGTATTGATAGATATTACATAAACTATAGTTGTAATTATTTTGTCGTTTTATTTTTATATAGATAGATAACTCTTTATTGTACACCAATACAAACATGAACTTAAATACTAAAATTATATCTAGTTATGTACAAAGAGCGATCTTATTGTTAAAAAGTGATCTCTTCCAGACAACTTCACTTTGATTGTTTAACTTATCCTTACTCTAGAGCTAACTAGGCTGTGTATTATGTAAGCGAAGTATTTTTGTTCACTTGACGTGGTAAATGATTACTTATACATAATTTGTTTTATTTTTATATTTTTATAAAATATTCAGCCTTTCTAAAATGACGTAAGTTCCTACATTTTTTTTAAAGTGTCTGTCAGAAGTTATGACCCACAGGACGTGTCTGGCAACTGTATATCTTTGTTTATAACAATATCATATGTGACATATGTAAAAACTAGCCTTGCTACTTTGATGTAAGTAAGCATGGTTTTTTCCACCTTCGATACCCGTTATCTGAAAAACGGCCCCGCTTTAAGCTTAGCGAGTATCCATTCCTTTTTAAGTTTATGTTAATCTACAGATCCTAAAAAATTCATCATTCCTAAAATCACGTAAGTCTGGGGTGACTGGAATCTCACTCTGTAGGGTCATTTCGTGAAATAAGAAGTGAAGATGTACATGAAGGAAGTTAGGAGGAAGCTCAACTAAAATATATTATATTTGTAAAGTCTAAATGAATAACGATATCATAAAAAGTTACGTAAGATTTAAAACAAACCCATAAAGTTACAATAAATCTCTGGTAAGCGTAAATCAAAAGTGGCAATCGCTGCCACGCGGTGAGAGGAATTAAACTGACTATAGTCGGTGGTTTGCATTTTAATTAATTAATGTGGGGTGGGGGGGATTGAGCAGGGTGTTGAAGAGAAATGAGGGGGCACGGAGACAAAGGGGGGAAGCGCAACAGTCAGTGTTTACCTGTGTTGCCAGATGTTCTTACATCTGCCAGTTGAGATGTTAGCAGTTAGAAGATTTTGAAATTTGAACCGTAACACACAGTCCTTCATTATAAGTGGTAAAAAATAAAGAGACAGAGTTTTTGGTGAGAACTTAAAGAGTGATGTTTAGCTATATAGTTAAGTTATTTATTTAATATTCAACAAATATGACACAGTTTTACACTATACATCCAAAGGCGATACATTTTAAAACAGTCTATGAGCCAATAATAGAATAGAACATACTTTTGTTATAACATTTATGAAACAATACACAAAAATAGCAAAATTAAGTACAAATGGCGGCCTTATCGATATCTGGCAGCGATCTCTTCCAGACCACCTTGGGATGGAGAGAGAAAATGATACAAAAGCTAGGGCAGGGTTTAGTAAATATATACACATCACTCAAATTCAGAGGGGTAATAAGTTTTCTGAAAAGAATTAATATCGGCTCACAACAACATTATTAAATACAACATATTATAATATGAAAATCAATCTAAATTACACTTTAAATCACTTCCGCACAATTTCCTTTGATCTATGTAATAATATCTGCCTTAAGCAGATACAGATAGAGCATAAATTCATTTAAAATCTTTTAAATTTATAAAGAGAAATGTCTTTTCATTCGAAGAAGAGATAAACATATAAAATTCAAGCTTATTTGGTTGAATTTTATGTGTTTATGTCTTTTAGTGTACATTTTTCGTTTCATCGGTTTTCAAATCACAATGATTCTTAAGAAGTTTCACTTCAACAATATAGAACTAGGAATGTTACATATGTTAAAAAGAAGAAAGAGTTTGTTGAACAAATTTAAAAACGTAAAATTAACATAGATATATACATAGGCAAAATTAGAAGTTCATCAAGAATATATTAAAAATATTCTGCCACATAAACTTACACACATACACACACCTAGGAAACAAATAACTGAAACTTTATCAGTGTGGGCATATACTCGTACTAAATAGTTCCTTTAGGTTAAGAATTTGAACAATAAGTGAAAATACGAAACAATATAAGAGAAAATAATTGTAAATAAATTACCTACAAGACCTATCGAAAATTGAAATAAAAATATGATGTATAAAAAATAAAGCAAATAAAAGCTTTCCCTCTAAGAAACAATAAGGTGAAAAAACAAACAAATTTAAAACCAAAATAAAATTATTCGATTTAAGAAGTGTGTTCTATTTTCAAAATTCTTAACAAATAATCGCCTTCTACAAAATATAACTGGCCAGATATCCATCAGACCAATAAAAAATATCTAATTTGTTTTAGCATCCTAAACTATTGTAGGCAGATGAATATCTATTTTAAACATGCTGTCTTCGCACCAAGAAGGCCATTCAGCAACAATGTTCTCTATAAATTCTTTTGTTTACAATTAACGTAAAGCTTGGTTGGCCAGTTTACGAAACTATGTAAAAAAATCTTCGTATCGGAACTAGTTTTTTTCTTTACTGCAGATTGTATTGGCAACACCTTTGTTTACCCACTAAGACACCTTGGAGGACCATTCGTTTGCTGTCGCCGGCTTACCGGCCGGGCTTAGTCCATTAAGAAAATTAATGTTTTCGAATTACGCCACCGGTTACAATGCGGATAGTAACCGAACATAAAAAAAGAATAGTTTATTGTTAAGAAAACTCTCAAGATACTTATATACTTCTATGTATATATATACAATGTGAATCTGTAGCTTGTATATTTTTATATCTGTCTGTTTCTTCTTTGTGGCCTTGGCAATGAAACAATTATTATTAAAGGAGACAGCTCTGTGAAGTTGGCACCTCGAGTTGCGAATTTTTATAAGTACAATATCTCATTCGTTTGTCCATCGTTAGCCCACGTTTGCCCAGGAAAAAATTTCGTTTGCCCACCCTTGGTTCAAAAGTTATTGAACAAAAACTTTTTTTGAAAAAAGAAATTCCGGTTCTTCCCATATTTTCGCAAGGTTTAATGTTTTTTGCACTTGAATGGACTTCATCGTTAGCTGATCCAATGAGCTCGATTGTCCAGGCAAAAGTTTCGTTTGCCCACCCTTGGTTCGAAAGTTATTGAACAAAAACTTTTTTTTTTAAAAGAAATTCCGGTTCTTCCCATATTTTCGCAAGGTTTAATGTTTTTTTGCACATGAATGGACTTTATCGTTAGCTGATCCAGTGAACTCGATTGTCCAGGCAAAAGTTTCGTTTGTCCACCCCCAGATCAAAAGTTTTTGAACAAACATTTTGTTTTGGAAAAAGTAATTTTTGTTCTTTCCATATTTTCGCGAGGTTTAATGTTTATGACACATGAATGGACTTTATCGTAAGCTGATCCAATGAACTCGATTGTCCAGGCAAAAGTTTCGTTTGTCCACCCTCAGATCAAAAGGTATTATTGAACAAACACTTTGTTTTGGAAAAAGTAATTTTTGTTCTTTCCATGTTTTCGCGAGGTTTAATGATTATGACACATGAATGGACTTTATCGTTAGCTGATCCAGTGAATTCGATTGTCCAGGCAAAAGTTTCGTTTGTCCACCCTCAGATCAAAAGTTATTATTGAACACACTTTGTTTTGGAAAAAGTAATTTTTGTTCTTTCTATATTTTCGCCAGGTTTAATGTTCATGAAACTCGAATGGACGTTTTCGTTAGCTGATCCAGTGAACTCGATTGTCCAGGCAAAAGTTTCGTTTGTCCACCCCAGATCAAAAGTTTTTGGACAAACACTTTGTTTTGGAAAAAGTAATTTTTGTTCTTTCCATATTTTTGCGAGGTTTAATGTTTATGACACATGAATAGACTTTATCGTTAGCTGATCCAGTGAACTCGATTGTCCAGGCAAAAGTTTCGTTTGTCCACCCTCAGAACAAAAAGTATTATTAAACAAACACTTTGTTTTGGAAAAAGTAATTTTTTTCTTTCCATATTTTTGCGAGGTTTAATGTTTATGACACATGAATGGACTTTATCGTTAGCTGATCCAGTGAACTTGATTGTCCAGGCAAAAGTTTCGTTTGTCCACCCTCAGATCAAAAGGTATTATTAAACAAACACTTTGTTTTGGAAAAAGTAATTTTTGTTCTTTCCATATTTTTGCGAGGTTTAATGTTTATGACACATGAATGGACTTTATCGTTAGCTGATCCAATGAACTCGATTGTCCAGGCAAAAGTTTCGTTTGTCCACCCCCAGATCAAAAGTTTTTGAACAAACATTTTGTTTTGGAAAAAGTAATTTTTGTTCTTTCCATATTTTCGCGAGGTTTAATGTTCATGAAACTCGAATAGACTTTTTCGTTAGCTGATCCCATATACCCGATTGTCCAGGCAAAAGTTTCGTTTGTTCACCCCCAGATCAAAAGTTTTTGAACAAACACTTTGTTTTGGAAAAAGTAATTTTTGTTCTTTCCATATTTTCGTGAGGTTTAATGTTTATGACACATGAATGGACTTTATCGTTAGCTGATCCAATGAACTCGATTGTCCAGGCAAAAGTTTCGTTTGTCCACCCTCAGATCGAAAGTTATTATTGAACAAACACTTTGTTTTGGACAAAGTAATTTTTGTTCTTTCCATATTTTCGCGAGGTTTAATGTTTATGACACATGAATGGACTTTATCGTTAGCTGATCCAATGAACTCGATTGTCCAGGCAAAAGTTTCGTTTATCCACCCCAGATCAAAAGTTTTTGGACAAACACTTTGTTTTGGAAAAAGTAATTTTTGTTCTTTCCATATTTTTGCGAGGTTTAATGTTTATGACACATGAATAGACTTTATCGTTAGCTGATCCAGTGAACTCGATTGTCCAGGCAAAAGTTTCGTTTGTCCACCCTCAGAACAAAAGGTATTATTAAACAAACACTTTGTTTTGGAAAAAGTAATTTTTTTCTTTCCATATTTTTGCGAGGTTTAATGTTTATGACACATGAATGGACTTTATCGTTAGCTGATCCAGTGAACTTGATTGTCCAGGCAAAAGTTTCGTTTGTCCACCCTCAGATCAAAAGGTATTATTAAACAAACACTTTGTTTTGGAAAAAGTAATTTTTGTTCTTTCCATATTTTTGCGAGGTTTAATGTTTATGACACATGAATGGACTTTATCGTTAGCTGATCCAATGAACTCGATTGTCCAGGCAAAAATTTCGTTTGTGCACCCTTAGATCAAAAGTTTTTGAACAAACACTTTGTTTTGGAAAAAGTAATTTTTGTTCTTTCCATATTTTTGCGAGGTTTAATGTTTATGACACATGAATGGACTTTATCGTTAGCTGATCCAATGAACTCGATTGTCCAGGCAAAAATTTCGTTTGTACACCCCTAGATCAAAAGGTTTTGAACAAACACTTTGTTTTGGAAAAAGTAATTTTTGTTCTTTCCATATTTTCGTGAGGTTTAATGTTTATGACACATGAATGGACTTTATCGTAAGCTGATCAGGCAACAGAAAGAACCGAAAGAAAGAAAGAACCATAATTACTTTTTCCAGAAAAAAGTGTTTGTTCAATAATAACTTTCGATCTGAGGGTGGACATACGAAACTTTTGCCTGGACAATCGAGTTCATTGGATCAGCTAACGATAAAGTCCATTCATGTGTCATAAACATTAAACCTCGCGAAAATATGGAAAGAACAAAAATTACTTTGTCCAAAACAAAGTGTTTGTTCAATAATAACTTTCGATCTGAGGGTGGACAAACGAAACTTTTGCCTGGACAATCGAGTTCATTGGATCAGCTAACGATAAAGTCCATTCATGTGTCATAAACATTAAACCTCACGAAAATATGGAAAGAACAAAAATTACTTTTTCCAAAACAAAGTGTTTGTTCAAAAACTTTTGATCTGGGGGTGAACAAACGAAACTTTTGCCTGGACAATCGGGTATATGGGATCAGCTAACGAAAAAGTCCATTCGAGTTTCATGAACATTAAACCTCGCGAAAATATGGAAAGAACAAAAATTACTTTTTCCAAAACAAAGTGTTTGTTCAATAATAACTTTTGATCTGAGGGTGGACAAACGAAAATTTTGCCTGGACAATCGAGTTCATTGGATCAGCTAACGATAAAGTCCATTCATGTGTCATAAACATTAAACCTCGCGAAAATATGGAAAGAACAAAAATTACTTTGTCCAAAACAAAGTGTTTGTTCATAATCACTTTCGGTCTGAGGGTGGACAAACGAAACTTTTGCCTGGGCAATCGAGTTCATTGGATCAGCTAACGATAACGTCCATTCATGTGTCATAAACATTAAACCTCGCGAAAATATGGGAAGAACCGGAATTTCTTTTTAAAAAAAAGTTTTTGTTCAATAACTTTTGAACCAAGGGTGGGCAAACGAAACTTTTGCCTGGACAATCGAGTTCATTGGATCAGCTAACGATAAAGTCCATTCAAGTGCAAAAAACATTAAACCTTGCGAAAATATGGGAAGAACCGGAATTTCTTTTTTCAAAAAAAGTTTTTGTTCAATAACTTTTGAACCAAGGGTGGGCAAACGAAATTTTTTCCTGGGCAAACGTGGACTAACGATGGACAAACGAATGAGATATTGTTCTTTTAAAAATTCACAACTCGAGGTGCCAACTTCACAGAGCTAAAGGAGACGAGTACGCTTTCATGCATTTTTGGTCCCAGTCTGTATATTGTGATTTTAGATTTATAAAGTGAAACTTCTTTATATTTGTGATTTAAAACCGATGAAACGAAAGTGACACTAAAAAAAGATTATTTTATTATAAATAAAACAAATTTCTCTTTACCCGTTAGTGATAATTTTTTATTAAAAAAAAATTAAATTAATTAAATTTAGCTCTATCTGTATATTCTATAGCAGATATTCTTTGATACGTAGATCAATGGAAATTGTGCGTTACAGTGTATTGAATTTTGAACTTTATTAGTATTTTAAAGTGTATTTCAGATCGATTTCTTTTAATTCTTATATATTGACGGATGGAGGCTGAAGGAATTATATTTATATTTTAATAAAAAATATTAAATCATTATTTGTGAGTATATTATCTGGAGTTTCACTTCTGCTGCGTGTGAACTGCATACACACACATATTCTTTTTATTATGTAGATTTTTTTTTATAACTGTAGAGGGTTTAGTTTTTTTTAATATTATATAAAAAAAAATTAAGAACTAGGCATGTTTGCTGAAGAGTTTCTTGCGCCGCTTCTTCTCTTCAAGCCACAACATGTTGTGAAGCGGTGGTAAATTAGATTAGGCTCCCATAGAGTAAATAATATCCATACACAAAATTTAAAACTAAATAATTAAAATGAACAAGTTGGCGGTAGGCTGAATAAAAACTTTGACAATACACGTTTGACAAATGTCATCTTTGTCTTCCGTGACCACGGCCACTGAAAAGCGGCCGAAACGTCGGATAAACCTAAATCAAATAAATTATCGCGCTTAAAACCGTTAAAACGTAGTTTTATTATGTGTACAAGTCGCGAAAACTTAAGAAAATATTATTATTTTTAAGGTTTCTTGTCTTCCACATAGAATTTAGGGTTGATGTTTTCCGTTTTGTAGTGCTAAAAAAACATACGTTTTTAAAATTGTATTTGATAACTGAGTGTTTGATTTTAGAAATTCTATAGTGATTTTGTTTCATTTTTATATCAAGTTGTATAGGTAAGTACGGGTGAAGTATGTCGCCTTGGCGTATGTAGCTTACACGTTATAAAGACAATTTGCATAAAATATCCAGATACGACATAAATACTTTAAGTATTCAAATTATTGTATTTCTAAGGGACGCTTGCATAACGTTCCTTGAATTTATTCAGAAACACTTAACACATATACCCCTTAAATACGATTAGCATTTTGTGTGAAACGTATTTAGGCAGTTTAATATGATTAACTAATTTTATTTTATGGCGATCGTAATGCAAGCGACCCTTAAACTTATTTAGTAAAACGATTGTATATGTTGCAAATTTAAAAAAATATGTTGCTGAGTTTCTTTGGTCCTAATTCACGGCTTTACTTACAAATGAACAGTCTTTTAAAATACGAAGATAAGTATAGAATATCTACTGTCATAATGTGGTGATATTATGACCTGATCAGTGAGATCGCATTCCTGGTTAAAATAGACTATATATTAATGGTCATAAGATTAGTAAGGTTTCCCTCCTCGCCAGTATATGGCTGTAATGTAACATTTCAGATTCGAGCATTACGTTAGTGCAGGAGGAGAACCGAGAATTACAGTACGCAACCTGTAATGTTACATATTCGAACATTACATTGGTGAGGGAGGAGAACCAAGAATTACAGTGCATAACCTATGCAACCTAAATAACCAATGTTACAATCTGAAATATTAAACAACTTGTAACACAACAACCGCTTTGTGTGAGATTGTGGAATCAACAAAATACTCCAAATTGAATCACTAAATGTTTCGTTACAGACGAATGCTCCTCAGTCAGGGAGGCAGTATTTGTGTAACGTAATGCACAAAATTGAATCATATATAATTACATTACATACGAATGCTCGCGGTTAGGGAGCACTTGTATATACGTCGTAATCATCGAAATCGATTTAGACAGCTTTATTTCATAGATGTATAAGGATACGTGAAATAAAAATCAGTTTATCTAGAAGGCACATCTAGTTATATTAAATCCAGGCGGCTGGACTAAAAAGACTCGTTCTTTTGACAAACTCTGCGGGCACGAGTGTTGCGGCGGATACAATTTGCGCAAAAGGTGACGTCATTTCGTTCCTTCGTAAGGGTGGAAACGTAAGAGGAAAAAAGAGTGGGATAAAAGGGAAATAGCAGGACAAGGTGCGCATTTCTAATGCAAATGTGTACACCTCGGTTCATTATGTTCTGATTTCAGACCGTTTAGTGTTTCGCGGAGATTTCAGAAAACATTTCTTCACTAATGCTCAGGGATTTTTTTGGGTAGAATATTTTTGTCTTAGGACACAAAGATATTACGGGTACATTGAAAAGTTACAAAACAAGTTACAAAACACTAACTTTTTGTAACTTTTCAATGTTGAATGTGATTAATTTAGTATTTTCTTAAGTTTTTGCGACTAGTATACATAATTAAAACTAATTTGTTTCAAAACAGGCATTTTATTTTTTATTTTTTTTTATTTATTGCAGGAGTTCAGCAGACACGCAGACGGCCCACTTGATGCAAAGCGGTTACATCACCTATGAACATTTGCAACACCAAAGGTGCTACAAATGTGCTACTGCTGTCTTAAAGGAGACTGGAACCTGGTCACTAATGCCGGAACACAACCCAAGGTTGCTATGGCGACATACTCTAGACCAGGGGCGGTAGCCATCCAGTCGGGCAAATGCCCTACCACCTGGTTGTGGGTTGTTTTGTCGCCTCTTACGACAGGCCGCCCGGCCGCAGGAAATTATATTCTTTCTCCGTTTCTGCACGGATTATTTGGACATTTCGGCTGCTTTTCAATAGCTGTAATCATGAAAGATGTAATCACGATTACTGTAAAGCGGTCGAAACATCAAAATAAATTCAAACAAAATACTGCGCTTAAAATCGTTAAAGCGTAGTCTTAATTACGTATTAACTTATACTATATTTATTATCGAACTTTGCTCTTACTTCGTAACAGTGTAATTGTTCCCGGCAAGTAAATGTATATTGCAGTGTTAAGGCTTCTAGGCTAGGATTAATTAAAGTACTATTAATTAGATTTATTACGTACCTACGGTTGGTAACGTCACAAACTAAGAATGCAAATCACCCGTATTACCTGCAATATTTCATTTTTATTAATTATAGTGCAAATGGAAAATATCACTCCAGTATAGTGTTATTATTTTGTAATTCAAAAATTATAAAATCAAAAGAACGAAACGCAAGTGTTTTACAATATTTGGAATAAAATATTATTGAATTTGTTGTTCTTCTTCGTATTTAATTTTAAGAGTTTCATCATTTTAAGAGATATATTTTAAAAAGAGTGCGAATTTTAACAAAAAATAAATGTTATAAATTCATCTTCTCCTTTTATCTATTTATGTCATTTTTGTCAATAAGTGATAGATCTAAATGGGCGATTATTTTAATTTTTGCCTTGGTACCTTGTCCTTTAAGCTAGTTTAAATTTGACAGGAAGGTGTATTATAAACGCCGTTACAAACTGGCACAGTGAAGTTATAATATTTCTTCTTTCAGTGAAGTTCACTGAGCACATTATAAAAATTAAGCGCCTGTAGAAAATGTAATACCTAGACGCGTATAAAAGCTATGGCATGATTTTAGGCTCTTGTTCTTGTCTCTTGTCTTGTTCTTTAAAGATTTTTACTCTCAATTTCTGTGGAATCTGGTCCACGCATCAGATCCTAGCAAGATGACAATGGCGACAATTAGAGAGTATATACCCTTTTGATTAAAAGAAAACTTTTGAAAATCGGTTCATAATTGACTGTGAAATTGAGTAACAAACATACAAAAACCCAACATACACACGAATTAAGAACCTTCTCCCTTTTGAAGTCGGTAATTTTTTTTTTATTGGTGGTTGCTATACCGATTTTTTCAGTGTATAATACTCACCTATAACATAGTACAGGGATATATAGTTTCGCAAGACAGGTCTCTACAATTACATTGAATTTCTCTTATAAGTCAGTCTCTCACTGTTGAGGATTAAAGTTGATAAATAGCTCTATTTTTTAATTGTGTGGTAGAAAATTCTACATAAATTCAAGTAGACCTTAAGATACCTTATTTTATACATTAAGTGAAAATTTGTATGATCAACATCATTCTGTTGAATTTTCTTTTTTGTGAGCTTTAGGTTCTATAGACAAATCATAAAAAAAGTTATTTTAATTGGCACATTGCGGAGTTTCAATTGATAAAAAAACATATACTTTTTATGGAGAAAATTATATAGTTCTCGTAAGATACTGCTCCAAAGAATATATAAGTAAATGTTCTTGCAAAACTGGTAGATATGTCTAATAGCCTTAGGCCATGAATAGAAAGACGTAGTAGACTCTAAAAGTAAAGGCGGCTAAAATTTGCCGATCTTAGAATTATGCTTATCCAGAGAACTCAGTATTATAGCCAATCAAATTAATGGAAGTAGTACAGATAAAGGTGGAATGGTTTCTAGTGGATACATTACTATTAATCACACAGACGCAAACTACGTTTATTCTACAATGTTTTATTCAAATTTATACTACGTACACAAGTATAAAAAATGTTTCACTTCCGTAGGCTCCGTCTATACTTTTATTTCGTTACACTAAAAACTAAATTATGTTTATTACATTACCACCAAATAAGCCATCAAACGTATCATTCCTTCAAAAATCTTGAGATTTTTTAACAAATTCTCTTTTTGAAAAGAGCAAAGATTTGTACAATTGCTTTAAAAACATAAAAGCTTCTCTTTATTCAGTGCGTATATTTTATTCAAACAGTGCCGAGTGCGACCAGAGCGCACCGTAATGAATTTTGCGAAGGTGCTCGGAGGGATGGGCCACTTTCAAAAGATGTAGGTTTAAGTGGACGGTTTTAACCTTAATTTTAAACTATGTGTCTATAAATCTATACAAAGTATACACATATGGTTTATATAAATTGGAAAGCGAATTGTTTTGGTTTTTTTTATGTTTGTCGCTGTCTTCTTTGAGAGTTAGCCAAGATGAGAATATTGTTGGTTCCCGTGTAGTGCCCGCGGAGTGGCAAAGCCGTATATCCTGGCGTTAGGCGAAGGATGGAGTTTTGAGGAGTTTCAGCGGGTGTGCTCGACTCGGGTAGTCTCAGCAGTTCCTCTGAGGATCTATAAATCAAGTCAACGTGTTGAATATTGTTTATTATTGCCCCTGCCATAAGTCCATAATCGGATTTCCCCTCGCTAAAAAAAACATAAGAATGCTGAGATGTATATGGTGTTAATAATGCACCTACAGTACAGCTTTGTGCAATATTGTATAAGATTTAAATCTAGTCCTCTATACTTAGAATTCATCAGACCTCTTTCTTCCGTTTGTTTCACAAAATATGGAACTTTTGTATCTTCTATTTGTACATGGAATTAAACTTTTTACGCATTTCATAGATTTTACATGACTGTGAAAGTAAATCTGATTTTTACGTTTCCGATGAAAAAATACCATATTGATCAAATTTAATAATGACGATATTTCAACAACGGGAATGAATAGAGAACATTATTTTCTCTTCAAAAGCGGGTTAGCTTCCTTGAGATACACATTCAAACTTTGTAGCCGTTTGCAAAACTATATTCGATGTATTTAGGTATATACATAAAGTTATCACAAATAGATATTGCATGTGAAAATGTATTTTGCGTTAAGTAGGATACAGGCGTTATTGTGCACACTGAAAGCTTTCAGGTAATTAGTAGCGGTTTTGCAATATTCCCACGCCAGTGTAATTGCCAATATGATTTACTACAGAAAAGGGTAGCCAGTATTTTCTTGAATAAATGTTGGATAATTGTAAATCAGTGTAGGTAATTGACAAAATACATACATAGAACTACAATTAAATTTAGGAGCTTTCTGTAGCATATTTATTGCAAATAACTCAATTTAATAACATACACGTAATGTCTTGATATTATGTTGTTAGTGGGTCTGCGGGTAGCATGATTAGTCGATGACAGTGTGGCATCTGTCTACGTTTCAGGCATATATGTTCACAAATACACATGCATATTACCTGATTATCTACTAGCGTGCCTATCTAGGGATGTTCCTGAAAATTATTGTGATATTCTTTCTGCTTTTTCGAAAAATGTATAACTACATATTTTACTCATTGTCCGACTTCAAAAAAAGGAGGAGGTTCTCAATTCGTCGGGATCTTTTTTTTTTGTTTTTTTTTTATGTATGTTCACCGATTACTCCGAGATTTTTGATTCGATTTACGTGAAATTTTTTTGTTCGACGCGAAATAGCTTCCCAATTAGTTCCCTAAAAATTTGTCATAGGTTGGCCCAGTAGTTTTCATATTATAAAAAAAATTATCCATTAATCCATTCCGTTCCATATGTACACCGATTACTCTAAGATTTGTGACCCCGATTTACGTGATTCTTGTTTAGTTTGAGGCGGAATAGTTGCCATTTGGTCCCCTAAAATTTTTACATAGTATTTAGCCCATTAGTTTAGCGAACATTTTTTTGTTCCCGTTTCTTGGGACCTACTATATTTTTTAAGGATCGCGGCACCTTTCGTAGGTCTACCCATACATAGACACTAAAAAGTAACAAATAAAATAAAAAAACTTCGTTAAAAAAAACCCACTTCAAAAACTAACAAACTAAAAAGTCTAAAATAACTTATTTCTAAAGCTATTATTATTAATATATATTATCTAAAACATCTTGAAGTCGGTGCAAAGTAAAACATAAAAATTACTTACTATATTTTGAAAATTACTAAGCACCGACTTTAAGATGTTTAAGATAATATATATTAATAATAATAGCTTTAGAAATAAGTTATTTTAGACTTTTTAGTTTTTGAAGTGGGTTTTTTTAAACGAAGTTTTTTTATTTTATTCAAATATATAAATAATTGATAATTGAAGTGAAACTTCTTTAAAATCTTTGTGATTTGAAACTCGATGAAACGAAAAAGTAACACTAAAAAGAGAATACATTATATTTAAAACTTTAAACATTATAGTCATACAGATAGAGTTGGAAATGTTTTGAAGTTTTTAATTCATACTTCAAAAATTGATATAATATATCAAAAGTGACATGACGAAATTTAGAATCTCTCCCACCCCTTGTCACACTTTGTTTCACTCTACTGCGTGTGAACTGCACACACACAGACACACAGACATTTTCAAGTGAATTTGTTTCAATGTTTGCTTCTGCCTCAGAGCGTTTAGCTAAGAGCGGGTCCGGACTGTGAAAAACAATCGTACGAATTTTTCTGCGGTCATTAAGAATAAATCAATGATCATAAAATTTGATGTTAGTCTATATATACGTATTTGATAATAGTGATGAACAAAGAATACTTTTATCATGATAAAATATTTTTCGTAGAATAGGAATTCAAAGTTTACACGAAAAAAGCTACGCTATTGTGTGTTACAATTACATCTGAAGAAAAAATATTTCAACTCTAACAATATAGTTTCGTTTGGGCACCTCGTTACACGGCTAACGAGAACAATAAATTGACACATGTCCCGAGCTCGTGGACAAACGTCTTCGTATACAAATTTAGGAAAATGACAAGTTCGTATTTTGATTTACTTTGTTTCAACTTAAGGTCTTTTTATATGTGTATGGTACATAAGGATGTTTTGAATTAGAGAATGTTTACAATATATGGACAATAACTTCTTAAACTCCTATTCAATCACTTGTATTATGGAAGGTAGTGTATAAGAAACAAGTTTTAATATTTTATATCCATTTTCTTAAAAACGGATACTTTGTAAAACCATCATACCCATTGATATATAAATTATATATCAACGATCATACCCGTTTGTCTGTATGACAGCAATTTTTTAAAATCTACGTTGTTTAAAAGGGTGAAATTTTCCTGAAATACGTGTTGTCTATATCGCTACACTATACTGTAGTGAAATATTGAAAACATTTAAATATAAGGGTGGCCAAATCTATATATTGCAATGTACTGATGAAAATCAAATTAGTAGAAGTAATAATATATTTTCTACTAAATTTGTGAGTTGAGAAGCTTTGGTGGTATATTCGAATATTAGTATATAGGGTGTATTCGATAACTGATTTTAGGGTTTCAGAATTAAATAAAAAGAAGCGATGGATGCCCTTCACTTCTAGGGAACTCTTCACATCTGGGGGCAGTTAAAGAGAGAGAGACATAACACTTTATTGGACACCAAAATATACACTTACCAAAAACAGACCATATATAAAATATTTTCTAGGAATACAGTAGGCAGCTTTATCGCACAAAGTGATCTCCTCCAGGCAACCTAAATAAAATAAAAAAATTGAATCAGGCGAAATAGGTGGTGCAGTTAGGTGGTTGCGCTATTTTTAACCAATTCAAATTTTTTGGTGATTTAACTTCTTACTAGACCTTAAATGATCATTAATTAACAATTATAAATATCGAGGAAAAACATCATTAAAAATAACCACGTTGAATATTTCATACTAAGTAACGCTCGTATAAACTATAATGTATGCTGCTATCCCAGGCCTATCGTTTGTTAAATCATAAACGACTTGCGTGAGTTTGTTTAATCCCGGACGTGGGTCTTAGACACGAGATGTCTGTAGCTACAAGTTAATTACGTCACGTAGTGGGGATTTTCCTAAGTCCCGAATAAGCCCGGCCTAAACAGCATCGACAACACTGTTTCTTTCTATACAAGTTACGCATAAAACAAACATCTTGCGTGCCTTTTCTACTGCTTAAAAACGTTGCGAAGCGATAGAAGTATAGAAGTTTAGTATACTTAATTTTTAACTTTTATGTATGGAGCATCAAAAAATATTCTCCAGGGAAACTTAGTTACCTTACATATACACTGTACTTAGTTCCCTTACTATATCTGTCAGACACGTTAGTCTCTCTGTCAGTCACGTAGAGTACTTTCAAAATTTGAACTATTAACTCTATTCTAGAATTTTAAACATATCTTAAAACGTATGAGAATTAAATAAAAAACTGCAATGTATTGCTGTTTGCAAAATGTGATGGAAGTCTTTACCTAGAATTATATGCTTTTATTTTTCATAAATGTTGTATTTAAAAATAACACATTATTATAACAATCTAATTAATCTAAAAATACTAATAAGTAATTTAAATAGAACCTAAATTAACTAAAAGTATTCTAACTAAGAAAGTGTCCTTTAGCACTTTTTTATTGTCTCTATTAAGGGGAAGACACTTAGTTCATGTGTTCTTTAATAAGTTAGCACAGTACACTACACTTTAGTTTTGGTTATAGAACTAGTTCGAACGGTTTTGTCCTTTTGAGCCTTCTCGTTATATCCGTGTTATCTGCTGTTAGAAATATCAATGTTTATTAATAACAATGTAAAGAATATAGTGAAATTTATATCTCTTCGATAATTCATTAAAGATTTGAGGATAATTTAAAATGAGTAAACATTGAAAAATTTGCAACTGTGTTTGATTTATATCTTTTTAACTTTACGTACCTAACTCCTTTATCTACTCATATCTTCAATTATAAAAGTAGATTTAGATTATTGAAGTATAGTACATCGTGCGTCCTACCCATAATGACGTACGGTGCCGAGACGTGGACACTGACAGCGGGACTGGTCCACAAATTCAAAGTCGCTCAACGGGCTAAGGAGCGAGCTATGTTAGGTGTTTCTCTTATGGATAAAATCAGAAATGAGAACATCCGTAAGAGAACTAAGGTAACCGACATAGCTCGCAAAATTAGCAAGTTGAAGTGGCAGTGGGCCGGTCACGTCTGCCGCAGGACCGACGGCCGATGGAGCAAACGAGTCCTGGAGTGGAGACCACGACTCGGTAAACGTAGCGTAGGACGCCCGCCAGCCCGGTGGACTGACGACCTGCGCAAGATCGCCGGCAGGGGCTGGATGCGGAAGACAGGAGACCGGGATATGTGGCGCGTACTTGGGGAGGCCTACGTCCAGCAGTGGACTGAATTTGGCTGAAGATGACTGATGACAATCGGCAGTTGGATGTAATTATGCAAAGCGGAACTAACCAGCAGTATGACAGCTTTGAGTTAAGATATTCATAAGCTGCTCTACAAAGCCCAAGGGAAATTGTTTTCTATAAATTCATATGTTGGATTAGGATATTTAGAACAAATAGTTTGAATTTTTTTAATCACATTTATAAAAATCCGATTTGACACCGTTCTGTGTAAAAAATCCAGTTTTGTTAAAGTTATTTACGGGTTGCTTCTAATTTGCATAAATACGTTCTAATATCAAGTTAAAAGGGATTAACTACGCGCTTGTATCCTTGAGAGCGTATTGTACGTATATATTAATATACGTATAGTTTGCAAGTTCATTTATCTGAGATTATTCGAATCAGTGAGTAGGTATTGATCGAATTTCGTCTGACGACAGAAATTAGATCACGATTTGTAATTTCATCTTGGCTTTCCACGTGGCTTCACTTGAGTAAGATTTGATTTATTACAAAATTATATCTTTATGGTATAGGTATTTTCCGGACAGTAACTATTGCATAGACAGATAGCACTTTATTGCACACCAAAATATACAATTACTGAAACAGACCATATTTACAATATTTTCAAGGCAATACAATAGGCGTCCTTATCGCTAAAAGCGATCTCTTCCAGACAACCTAAATGAGAAAAATTGTAATCAGGCGAAATAGGTGGTGCAGGAAAAAGGCAATAGATACATAAATATTCAAAACTAATTTAAAACATAAATATACGAATACATACATATATACATAAATATAAATATACAATAATACATAAGTTATTATAATAAATATTTTAGCATGATTATATTGTGCTAATCAGACTTAGCTATTTGTGGACACACTATTTGTGAAATAGTGTTTTCTGAGCAAAATTCTAAATATTGGTAAGGGTTTGGCCTCTCTGACAGTAAGAGGCAGCATATTCCAAAGTTTGACATTGTATATTTAGTTATGTAATTATATCAGTTTTTAACGTTCAAATTCTCGGCTTGGAATTCTCATTATTGGGGGGTAAAGCCGATTGGCGAGTTTCACTGTGCAGTATTTATTGCGATATTTTCCTTCAACGTTAGCATGTTGTTATTATAAACATTATTCACATTAGGTTAGAAAACTGCTTAAGTGGTGCATAGTACCCGACCAGAGTATCCATATCATTTGAGCAGCCATTATGCCATTACAGCTTCTGGCATATAATCGAAGTAATTTATATTTTGTGCACAAGTGAAAATATGATGTATGTATACAAATGTGTATAAGAAATTGTGGTCTTACTATATGTTTCGATGACTCTGCTCCTCCTTTTTTTTGACGCAGGGGTATGTCTTTTCTTGTGATACCAACCTCGGACCTGGGGGGAGGCTTTATCTTTCGTCTCCTCCTATACCGTCTTCCCTATTCTATCCCCCTATTGCAGTCCCGTATCTAATACCCTCTATCCATTCCTCTTCTCTGATCCCTCTTTTCTGACCCTAATAGCGCCCACCTTAAAGGCTGGCAACGCGTTGATTTTGCCTCTAGCGTTGCAAACGTATAGACGAGGTGACAGTAACGACTTTTCATTAGGGTAGTCTGCCTGTTTGACAGCATGGCAATAAATTTTTTTAGTAAATGTTTCTATATTTGCAACTTTCAATAGTAGACTGTTACACGAGCGATGAAAGCGACCTATTTAGGCACGAGACAACTTGCGCACGAGCGCCTAAATAGGTCTTTCATCCGAGGTAAATATTCTACTTTGCACTTCGAATATGTGGAAAGTAAATAATGATGATGATGAGTTCAAAAGGTTTTATTCAAAATAAGTTCCACTGGAGAATACTTTTTGAAGGTCATGCATATGAGTTAAAGAAATAAGTACTATTCAAATGAAAGCAGGCGTTCAATCCATTCTAAATCTGGTAAACTCATTTAATATGTCACATATGATACGTCAAAACGAATTTCTTTCTTTGTGGCATTTTACCAGCCAGTACATCTTTGTCACCGATCATTGTCAATATTTAGCTCAAATTTATGTAAATTAAATACACGTAATATTTGAGTGAAAAGTAATTTATAAGTTTTTATTTCAATTTATGCCGCGATTTAACAGTGGCTGTAAAAAAGTTGGGACATAAGTTGCTTGTATTATCTATCGTTCGCATAGTTTTTAAATCTTTGACAACAGGGAAAATCGTTTCCCAAAGACGAAAGTACTGGTTTCATTCCTGTGATCAGGCAACTAACACAAAGTATACTTTCAGAATGTGATAAATAAAAAATATTTTTCATTTCTCATACTCTGCAACTACGGTTGGAGTTGCCTGATCTTATTATCATGACACATATTAGAATAAACATTGTTATTTTACAAATTTGTTAAATGTACGTGACGTGTAATTTCTAATCTTCATTAACGATGCTTTCACAATCTGATTAATTTATATCACATATGCAGACCACGGGCCATAAAAACGGCCCGGACTTTTTGAGGGCTTGTGTGGAGCCATGGAAAAGCTAACACGTAGAGGCCCCTTGACAAGTTTAATCTAAATGTGGCCTGATACTGAACGACGATTATCTCTGTCTACACATACACCATTATAATATTGCACCCAAGGACAAGCCCCGGTCAGTAAAGGACTATTGTAAGAAATGAGAATAAAAGCTATTAGGATGAACTTCTAGTGGATATAAGGAACTGGGACTATAGGGTCTATGGCGTATACCCGTCGCAACATTCAGGGAACATGGAAAAATGGGCAGACGGTGACTCACCATTCCCTGCATTGGCCATCGAAAAATTCTGTAGAACATTTAGGGGCAACGTGGGTGTGAGTCGCAAAGGGGCGTGGAAAGGTGGGCTGCAAGTTCACCAAAGCTATTCTGGCGTTATGTCATTTATCACTTCCACCCCTGGAGATTGAATTTTAGCTCTAGCGATCTCCACGTTGCTGTCTAAGGCAAGCACGGAGGTCTTGCCAAAATTGATATTACTCGTATTATTTATTACATGACATTGATATTAATTGATTATAAAGAAAAAACTGGTCATCTAGAGCCTACTTTATCCCAACAAAGAACAAGAACATAATACGTCACACCTGTGGGACATGAGTAACAATACACCGAGATCAGTTATAGCGTAAGCTGTCAACCCTTTTTACAGGCTTACTGGACTACCTACCGCATCACGTAATGATTAATGAGAGTTAAACCTTTCATAATGTTATGTTTTACATAAAAAGGAACACGTACTCAAACAGTATATGTGAACTAGTTTGATATTTTCGGCCTGTAATGTGCACCTTGTATAATTGCTTTAAAAAGTAATAGAAGCGCTTAAAGACCAATTAAGTGACTCGTTGGTTAAATATGCCTGCCTACCTTCTAGGTATATGTTATCGAAATTAACATTTCTTTAACTTCAATGATTTTACGTAATGTATAAAATTTATTTGTTTTCTGCTAATTAACGTAGTATATTAAAATAAGATCTCAACAGTCATTTCAGTGACTTCACTTCATATTGTTATTGCTTAGAATTCTTCTTTCACGATGAGGACTTTCATGATTTGTGCGAAGTCACATTAAACTACGTCATATTGTTTTTTTCAGGGTTAGGTACCTAAGAGATCTATAGTTTCCACGAAATATTGCTTTGAGATGTAACTAAAAGAAGCCGCGCATATTGCTCTAGTTATCGGTACGATGATAGCTATTGATATGATGAAAATACCTGAGGCACTGCAAATTAAATTTATATTTATCACGGATTCAATTCAGCTGCTTGATAATAATCGAATCGTAACTACTGAAGCAACATCACACAAATCTAAAATCTAAACCCAAAATTAACCTTCAATCGACTTTCATGTGTGGGTCAGATAGTCTCATATTGACCGGACCGATGGATACGGCTGATCAAAAAAGGGGTCTAAAAGGACCAACGCACTTTCCGCGTCGTTTAATTGGCACAGGCTGTAGACATGCCTATGAAAGTCGAAATACAGCTGAGTTAAATCGGATTTGTACCTTTGTGAATCTCTTTGACCGTCACAATTTTGACATTACCGCGTTTCCGTGACTGGTAACTTGATTATGCACTCATTGATTTGGCATATCGCATCGCAGCTATCGGTGCGTGATTAGTATAAAAGAAAATTGGATATTGATAAAATCTCCTGTTATTTTTTTTGTTTCACTATAGGTTTGCCTTTGACCAATATCTCGTCCGATTTCGAGCGAAGATATGGCTTAAGATGGAGCACTCTTGCCTAAAAGGTACTTTTTTTCACGGGACTTGAAGACCCGCGGGTTGTAGGCCTTTGCGATGCGCACAATGAAGGTGGTCGCAAAGCACTTTATTCATATACATGGTATATCAATTATATACCGGTGCCGTATTCCAGTGCGTCTGATCCTCCGATGATGTAAAAGAGACGACGGCATAAAATTAAAAAGCTTCAATCAAAGTTCCTAATATAGGGGTTCAACTATGGTTGAAAGAACTCGTCGAGGCTGGTTTCATTGCTTCAGGAACGGAGTAGAGCGAAAATTTTTGAGAATGAAGGATTAGAAGCATTGCTCAATTGCTTTACGACTCCAGTCAAACTCAAAAACAGTTGGCAAGATCATTGGGAGTGACTCAACAAGCGATTTTAAAACGTAATTAGGTAATTCGTTTATGAAAGAGAAATGGTCGCAATACAACGTAAGATAAGATACAGTGATTTTGCAGTACAACAATGTTCACTTCATGTTGCAAAAACAGTTAAAACATTAATAAATGGACAATTAATGAAAAGCACGTACTATACTAATAAAAGTTCTATTCAAATGCATTTATTAAAACTATTATTTTTTAAAAGAATACTTGTTTCTGTGAAAAGGTAAGAGCAAGAAACAAGGGTAGCTTGTTAAAGAACGTCTCGAATGGTTGAAATAAAGAGGCAGACTGTTTCATGGATGGATGAACATTTCGATTGTTTTATTGTCTTGCAGTCGTTTGGCGTATACACTGCTTTATTTGTCCAACTGGATATTAATTAGAATTGAAGACTTCGAGTCGCTGAGCAGAGTATTTGAGTAACTTTGTGATAAACAGCATTATGCTTATTAAAATAAGATTAAAAGGTAGCTTAGAGGAATAAAATAAGAAGATAGCATAATTATGATATAATACTAGCTGTACCCGGTAGACGTTGTCCTGCCCCTAAAAATTTCACCTGGACACTTTTTCAACTATTTTCCTATATGAGATGATTCGCCTTACCTCTAGCCTCCATAATTTACACACACACACACACACACACAAAACTAATTTCACTTAAGTCCTGGTCCCCGATTGCAGCGCCACTTACCTGGTTCGATTGTGAATCTAAACCATCTTGAAGCCTACTCAAACAACCAAAAACAATTGCTATTTTCGTCTATCTCATGGAAAAGATCTCATTTATTGGAATAAAAAGTATCCTAACTTACGCCCCGTAATGGACGAAACGGGGCTTACTTACTCCGTTTCTATATTAATATCCGTTAATTAGTTTTTACCTGATATTCTAACAGACAGACAGAGAAAAATTCTAAAAATTGAATTTTCGGAATTTCCGGATACAAATTATTCACCATGATTTTTTTCTCGTTTTTGCGGTTTTGGGGTTGAGATTCTAGGACCATGGGGGCCTGAAGCGCACACGCTTTGTCGAGATATAACCAAACGTTTGGTGGATGTCTCACGCGACCAAAAAACTGATCTATACCTTGGGTGCCGCATTAGCAATGTTATTCAGCGACGTAATGTGGCCAGTCTTTTGGGCACGTTTGCAACTGACAGCGGTCTGGTACTCGATTATAGTTTAAATTTAATTTGTATATAGTTATTTTTTAATATAATTTATAGAATTTATAATCACTCTATATTTAAATATGGAACGGGTATTGTCTCTAACGAACATAATTAATAATCGATATTTCCTTTGAAACAAAATAGTCATTAATTACCTTATATAAGATATTTAAGTACCACGCTGTTGTTGACAATATTATTACATCTCTTTATGCGAACGACATTTATGATTAAAAATTAAGTCTTGATAAGCTAGTTCTATTTTGTCAAAGGTTGCAAAGGGCGAGCGTGGCCTAATAATTTCCTTTTTGCTGATTGGCGCAAGTTATAAGATATGGCGAAATAATTAAGATTTACGTTTCTTCCCTACAAAGCGGTAATTAAGGTTATGCAAAATTTAACTGGTAAGCAGTCTGGAAATGTGAATTACAAATTACTAGACATTCTCCCAAGTTTGCTCTAAGAAATTTTGCCACAGAAATATAAGTAGTAAAATATGTAGGTGTACTTTATAACGAATATACAATATCCCTTATTATATAAATTATATAGGTACTCCTTGGGAACTAATATGTTATCTAGAGACAATGGCAAGAGGCCGGATGGAATGTCACTTAAAACGGCAAAGGATTTCTTCAAAGAAAGTAAGAAGCTGTGATGTGTTAAAAATGACGTTGTTAACTCTGATAGGTACTGCTTTCTTGTATGCAATACATAATAATATTGTATTCTATTTTATTCTACTTCTCCTTTTATTTATACTCGATTTTTATAAGTTGGTATTGTTACGTTCGAGCGGGGGTACGCACTTGTGGATTGGAAGAAAACACCAGTTTTTAATTTAAAAGCTTTTATTGACTTACAAAGCCGCGCACAGTACCTCCCTGTAGAGTTGCTGTCCTTAAACACACGACCAACGATGCACAATTCCGACGATAATTGCCGCCGCCGATAAAAGTCGCCGATATTGCGTAGACCACCTCCGATATTATTGCGTGTAGCTCGCCTCTGGTTCCTCTCTCGAACTACGCTACACACTTCCTTCACGTATCTATCCACCAAACTTGCCACTAAATTCACCACTTGATTCGTCTCTGTACTCTATTAATCTTCTCTAACAACTCTTTAGTATCGCACTTGTTGCTTCACCGTCTTAGACTGACTCAACTTTTAACTCTTAAACTTTCAACTCTAAACTGCCCGGTAGGTGCGCCTTACGCTGTTTATATACCTGGAAGAATTTTATAGAACCCATCTATCTATCTCTGTCTTTTCTTTCCCGAACCTTCTGTTCGGGAACTTTCGTTTATACATCTATCCCTTTCTAACATCTATCTATCTCTTTCTTTCGTTCATTGTCCATCTCTTTCTAACATCTATCTATCTCTTTCTTTCGTTTATCGTCTGTCCCTTTCTAACATCTATCCGTCCTTGTCTTTTCCTTCCAGAAATGTCTAGTATTTTCTAAAAGTTCTAAAACTGATTTACGCTGCTGGGCAGTTCCACCCTCGGTCGCCACAATATAAATTACTTTTTTTACTAAAAATGACAGACAGCCACTTAATAAAAATGTAACTCTGAACACCATCCAATTGTACATACTTGACTTGATGACGTCACATGAGATACGTGTCTCGCTTTTTGACGTTTTATACTTTATTTCATAGCAATTTTCCAGGTGTAGAATTCGTTCCCCGTAATGGGGAAATCTGTTATCAATAGGTCCTCAACCACATATAAGGGCTTATTTTATACGATCATAATCATAAACACGTACGATTCCGTAATGTTACGATATCAAATATAGTTTCCATAGTCTAAAAATAAACATAATTAGAATGTTTCTTATAACTTATACTATCACATAAACAGAGTTGGTGTTTTGACAGGGGACCCTAATCCGAGTCGCTCCGCGGGGCGTACCGCTGCTTCTGACGTTTTTCAATTACAATCATTCAACATGTAACACTTTTGTGAGTGGCGGTGCACACCACATAGCCAGTATACGTACAGCCTGTAGTTCGCTTTAGAGGTTGTCGTTTAAAAATGTGTTTGTGAACAAAATTGAATAATTCAAAAAGTTGTTTTGTTGAGTCTCACTAGATATCACTACATAACTCATAACTATAACGACTAATTGCTGAATGGAACCTGCCAGGGCCAGCGAAGTAAGCTACATCGTCGACGCAGGTTGCAATGATACTTCTTCGGGGGCTGTAGTGCCAATCCAAGGCGGTGAATCCTACAAAACCCCATCGCGTTCCACCCGCGGCAGTTAGACCTCAATCGGATTTGCCCTCGTTAAAAAAAAAGAGCGTGAGAACCACCTGCCTAGCAGCCAAAATATCTACTCATACTTCGCGGTCTTCCTTCCGTCGCTGTTTGCAGGAATCGAAAATGGCATGGACAGTAAAGTAAACCCTGGTAGAACAACTAAAGCTCTTATTCCAAAATGACGCTGATTGTCTCAACGAATTTGTTAATGAATTTATTATTTAAAATTATTTTAGCATTTTATTTTATTGCAGGAGTTCAGCAGATAGGCAGACGGCCTATTTGATGGAAAGCGGTTCCCATCGCCTATGGACATTCGCAACACCAAAGGTGCTACAAATGCGCTGCTGCTCTCTTAAGGGAGACTGGAACCTGGTCACTAATGCCGGAACACAACTCAAAGTTGTTATGGCGATATACTTTAGACCAGGGTAGGTAGCCATCCAGTCGGGCAAATACCCTACCACCTGGCTGTGGATTGTTTTGTCGCGTCTTGGCGACGACAGGCCGCCCGGCCACAGGAAATTGTATTCTTTCTCCGTTCCTGCACGGATAATAGTATCAACAATTACTTTTACAAAAAATTCATAAATAATCTTATGGTTTCATTATTATTATATTATAATTCAGTATTCATAAATGTCTTAATGTCGCAACAGCCTAATGAAATGTAATATTAATTTATTTATTTAATTTGTTTAGGAAACATACAATAATAATTAATATTCTTAAATATAAAACACAATATATATATATATATATATATATATATATATATATATATATATATATATATGTCGCAGAACGGCCTCGTTCTCACGACATCATCTTTAGTTATTGCAGGTTTAGTGGGCGTCATCAGGATAAAATGCGAGCATAAAACACAATAGCCACGGTTTATACAATTTAATTTAGATTTGATCAACATTATGACATAGTTTAGACCGAGCAGCGGGTTCAGGGCACCCGCTCATACTTTCAACTTCAATACTTTCTTTAAAACTCTCAAAGGTCCAACTCGACCTGTAGCCACCAACCAAATGTGCCACAAAAACTCCTCAGTCTACCGAAGTAGATACTACTCAAAGTATAGAGGGCGTCTCTGACCCCGCTCCGCCATATGCTCTGCTCCGATTGGTCGTTTATTAAATTACAATATTCATAACTTTTATTAGGTTAGAACGATCTTGAAGTTATAGAAACATTAACAAATCTAATTAAATTACATTAAGAATTTTAGAAGTGATTATAATGTAAACAAATGATATTGTGCGTTATACATCCAGTCAACAATACACCGTCATATCGTCATAGTCATAGCTTCCCTCCGACATATATATATTCAGTCAAGTTTCCACTATAAAATATATACTATACAAATCTTTCCAAGTGGTTACGCTGGTGGAAAATCTTAATTTTTCGAGGTTAAAAAGCCATTGAACCTCGATATCAAAAGTATAGGTACTTTTCGTAACAATCAGTTAATTTCCACTTTTTATGATTGTGAGAAAAAGGCACGTGTAAACACAGTAATAAAATAAATTTTACTTTCATGTTAGTATATGATTTATAGTAGGGATAAAAAAAAAGAAGGAACATATTTAAGTGATATTTCGCACACTGTCAATGTTTACTGACACGCGTGTGTTAGTTCAGCGCTCGTCAGCCGCACGCCTTCGTGTACTGCCGGCATGCCACTCCACACCTCGTTCAACGGTCTGAATACCAGTGTCCCAGAAATGTGGTTTACTCTACGCTTTCATGTTTTGACGTAAAACGCTTTATCTAATACAAAACAAACGCATATTTCTTTTAATTTTATTTAGATACCTTTTTTAAACAAGGGAACTTGATTAAAATTTTGTGTTTACACCACCAATAAATGTCTCTACTAAGCTAATAAGCAAAACAATTTGTTATTGTTTTATCTGTAATATTATTCGTGTGTATTTAAATTACAGTGTACAACTGTACATAATTATTTACAGTACTGTCGACAGTTGTTATAAACTGTTTTACCACTTAATTAAATAAAATTGAAACGAAGACCCTTTCAAATTGCTGTTTGCAGAAATTCACAAGAATTCTATGTCGTGGGCGAGTCAATAAATTCATCTTATTTAATCAGGCGAGAGCGCTTTCTGAGTGGAATAGGCGGAAATTTTACAAGTATCCTAATAAAAGTTGCTACGAAGTTGCCTGAAGTTGCTTCAGCCAAGTAGCTGAACTTTAACGGTACCCCGTTCCAAAAATTCAAATACCTAGATCACGTCTCATACGAGCGTTTGGAACGCAGCAACTAAAGGGTATCGATCATAACTTCGACACATTTGACGTTTTATGGGTGTTTTTCCACGCCAACTTGAGCGACGATGGTTTTGCTGTGAGGTTTTGAAGTGATAACTTTTTATGGGAGAGTAAACGCTTCGTTACGTAACGCGTTACGGCGCCAGTCTGTCTGGCTTCCCTTTCCTACACGCAAGTTATCACTTCTGTCAGGCACTCCAAGACGCACACGTATCTTTGTTTTTTATTTAAAAAATAATCTTATGAATCTTCTTAAAAATTAAGAGTAGCAGTAGATTTTTTTAATTCTTTTCATTCTAGAATTATATTTTTGTGGAATATCATAATTCTTTAATATAATATTAATTTTAGAGCTGCTAAAACCATCGATTGACATCAATCAAATATCTAAAATTTAGCTGAAACTCGGGGGTAGGTTCTCTATGTCTATATTTTGGTGAGTCCTTATTTAGTTGAAGATTGTTCTTAAGTTGAATATATGTCACTAGTTTGATTCACCAGCGGTGCCAAGCCATATTTAAAATGAAAATATTTAGAATGGGTTCACATTGGTATATGAATAACTGTTGTTCTTAAAATACGTCCTAAAGGTATATTTTGGGTACAGACATTAGTTGCAGACTAGCGTTTTGGGCCATTCGTATAAACGCTGATTAGAAACAATCTTATGTACACAAACAGACAACCCTGCGAATGGAATTCGGAAATTAACGATCTTGGAAAAATAACTGCTGTTTAATGTTACGGGCTGATTGGTTTTTGGCGTTAATTAATTTCTCAGAGTTTCGGACTTCATTTTTTTATCGACGTCAGTTAAATTCTTACAGCCTTCGAGCCAACAATTATTTACTTTCGAATTCTTTTTATTTTATGAGAAATCCTTTTTTAATTATATGAATTGTTTGATCTTGATTAATGTAATCTAAGCCTTACTTAACCGTATGTAACAGACTTGAGGCAGAAATGGAAAAGCATTCAACTCAGAAGTGGTAATGTATACAATTTTTAACAGACACTCTTCAATGTATATATATACTACGATATGCCCACGACTTTGTCCACGCTCGAAATTCCCGTGAAATCCCCGGGCCACAAATTTTTCGAAGAGCATACATATAACTTAAAAATTTGGTCTCCTTTTTTATATTCTATGTACACCGTTTTATAACGTCTTATCATTGTTTAAGGAGAACAAATGGTAAGAAACTCCAAAGCAACACGTGTGGCTAAAAATTTTTTTCTTCATCTAGTCTATCTTAGTTCTCAAATTTCACAATAAATGGTTTTGCGAGTCTGCCTAAATCTAAATACACAAAAACGACTTTAATCTTTCAACTTTCCAAAGTACAGCTGTAGAAGTACACAAGGCAAGTTATAACTGAAAGCAATATCCTCAATCTTAAAGTCTATAACTATTCTGCAATCAGCCTACACTTTGTTCAGGAAGTGAAGTCAGTTGGTTGTATATTGTGCAATTATAAACTCATCTAAAGCTGGAAGTCGCACGGATATCGCTCCCTTGTTTTACGCCAGTTGTGCTTCTGTTCCTATTGCTCTTATTTCATACTATAAGATCCTATTTTCAGTTCCAAACAGTGTTTAAGTTTATTGCATTTTATTTGCTTATCTTTACTAATAAAAAAATATGGTGTCTGTAACTTTAAAATGCCAAAATTGAAGCGAGATTATAAGTGACAATTTTAAATTTTGCTGACAGTCTGCCTGAAAGTTTTGTTGGCTTGCATCTTACAACAGTCTACATTTTCTCTTATCAGTAAAATATAATAGTCTGTTATGACGGCTGGTAATCCTGTTTTTATTTTTATTAGAGGGTAGCAAAAAATATAATTCAACCTATACCGTCAGATACATGTTTTTCATTGGTGCGATTACTAAAACAAGCCATTATCCTGTTCGGAACGCTGCAGTACACATAAGTGTCCTAAAAATTAGGTAGTAGTAAAGTTGGATAAGAAGGAATCAGAGTAGAAAGTAAATTTATTTACTTGCACTGTGAACCGATTATTAAAATCTAAGTAAAAGCCATGCTAAATGTTTTATATATATGTTTATGTATATGTTAATTATTATCTATTCCCTTTACTTATAATACGTAACAAAACATTTAGCATGGCTTTTACTTAGATTTTAATAATCGGTTCACAGTGCAAGTAAATAAATTTATTATGTTCGTTAATATTATATAGTTGTTTTTCTCTTGCGAACCCATTAAACTTAGAACTGTAAATAACAGTTTGCTCCGACTACTAGGCTTCAATACTGCTGATATTAAATGGATCAACCAAATCGAGTCAATTTGCTTGAAAGACACACAACTAAAAGGATATGACGGTATTCAATGATATTTAATGATTCCAGATTGTTCACATGGATCACTTTGGTTGATTTATCCTAATTAAAAGACAGTGAAATGGACCATCTAACACCCGTTTACGGCTCCAACGGATTTCAATGAAAATTTTAGGATTTGAAACAGGAATTAAGTCTTAATTTTTTTATGTCCATATCTTGCAGGGTACAGCAGATGTTGATATGAAATCTAAGCCCCGTACGAACTAAGTAGAGATTACAACTAACGTATATTTATGTCACCCTATATAGGTTCAATTGGTAGCGGGTCTTCCTATTATTGGAGTAAGGGACGGTTAAGGCGTTATGATGAGTACCAAGCAGATTGGTAGGTTTCAGACACGAGTATTTTTATGTGCAGATTTACTCACGATATTTTCCTCTATTTATCTAGACGATATTATAAATAACAAGGTATTTTTGTGTGGTTTAAGCGAACACACAGGATATATCATAGCCTTTCTGTTCGCTTGCAAGAGAATAGTATAGTTTCTACGGAATATGGAATCTTAGAAGGGTAAGTTTTATTTTAGAATAAAAGCTCGCAAATTTGTAAATAAACTAGCTTATGTATACTAAAAGTTTTGTTAGTTTCTATCTCCGAGACATTTTCGTGAATATCACAGCGTGCTTCAACGGGGCTATTGAGCGGACTGAGCACATTGCGAATAATATCCCACAGCGCTAGCTAAAATCCTAGAATTGTCGTACGCTTCGCCTGCTCTCTTGTGTTCGATGCAAATCTTCTTACAACTGCTTTGTTCCTAATACCACGAAGTTTACAATAGGAATGTTGACAGAATCCAGTATGTATAAACTCAATTTCTACAAAATACTTATCAATGTTTGAATGTGACAGTGAGTTTGGTCCCTCTTCACCTTTAATTGGTGCAGATTTACATAAACCTTGTTTGAAAAAATCTCTAATAGTTTACATTTTACATCGTTCTTATACCACATCCATATAATAAAATGTCTTCATAGATCTGTATTTTCACCTTTTTTTAATAATTGCTGACACACATTCTCTAACATATACATCATGTTATTCTTCAAAAATACGTCTATCTCTGTTATGGTCTCACTTTACTCTATGTATATCAATCGAACTTATCAAAGTTTAACTTTTGTTGGTGCAATTCAAAACTTGTTCAACTGTCTCCAATTAGTAATTGATACACTTACCGGCGCCATCTCCGATTTCTCTATATTAATTTACATGTAATTATATATATACATTTGTATGATCCATCCATCTATACCAGTTGTATGATTAAAAAATGCTTCAGAAGCCTCGCATTGTTACTAATGAATTTTTGACTTCAATTGAGACGTAAAAGTCATTTCAAAAATGTAATAATTAGAAAGTTATGTTGTCAAAGGACAAAGAAAACTCAGTAATTGTAAAAACAAGGTACTAATTATACAGAAAATTAAATTTGCTACTTATTTCTCTTAAATTTTGACACAATTTCACGCTTTGAGAGAAATTGTCTTCGTTGATAAAACTTGGCTAACGAATGGTTTTATTATTAGAATTTTGTCCGTAATACAAACAAAAAAAGGTTAAAAAAATCTAGTTGGAAAAGGCCTTTATTTTATAAAAATATTTTTTCATTACATTTTCCTTCAACTGTTAAGACTTACGCCTACAATTTTCAAGATTTTAAATTTAGGTGTAACTAAAATATT
Organism: Dendrolimus pini; assembly: GCA_949752895.1. NCBI lineage: Eukaryota > Metazoa > Arthropoda > Insecta > Lepidoptera > Lasiocampidae > Dendrolimus > Dendrolimus pini. Next base: position 14,251,689 of record OX457137.1, on the reverse strand, counting down.
CAACTGTAATTGCTATATGATTATATGGAATAAACAAAATTATATATATATATATATATATATATATATATTTATTTATTTATTTAAGTGTTAATATTTTTAAAATTATTATATTGTTTAAGAATATGATACAAAAACAATTTTTATATAAAGACTAGCTATACCCGGCAGACGTTGTCCTGCCTTTAAAAAATAAAAACCTAGAACCCGATTCCAGCGTCATCTACCGGAACTAAATGTTAATCTAAACTATTCTTAAATCCACTTGAACAAACAAAAAAATTAATCAAAATCAGGTCCAGCGTTTACGAGTATCGCGGCGCCACCTACTGGGTCTATTCGTTTATTTAAACCATTCCAGGACAAACTTCAACACATACAACAACAAAAAGAACACCTAAATTCTGGTACCCGATTGCAGCGCCATCTACCTGGTTCAAATTAAAATCTAAATCATCCCAGTAGAAAATTGTAAAAATACTAATATAGCTATTAAAAAATAGGGGTTGATCGTAAAGGGTTGAAAATTTAGCTTTGTATGTATTTTTTAATTATGTATCATAAAAAAATGAAAAAAAATTCAAAAAATGTAAAAAAAATATTTAGGGGTGGACTACCCTTAACATTTAGGGGGATGAAAAATAGATGTTGGCCGATTCTCAGACTTACCCAATATGCATACAAAATTTCATGAGAATCGTTCAAGCCGTTTCGGAGGAGTTTGGTAACTAACACTGTGACACGAGAATTTTATATATAAGATATTTTTATAAAAACAACCGAAAATTAATATTCGATATTAACTGTCTTATTGATATTGCGTTTAAGCTTCTTAAATAAGCCTACAAACTTACTCTAACTTAATGTGAATAAGACCGTAAGGGTCATAAAAAGAACCGCAAATTTTTTATTTTTCGCCATTCTACTACAAGATTGTGTAGCATAGCTAAACTAGGGCCAACGAGAAGCGATACCAAATGTAAACAAAACCAATGCAAGGTCATTAGAAAATACAGGGGTGCGTAACTTTTTGAAAGTTGTATTATATATTTTAGTAGACAATTTATTTATTAATATGTTATTCTAAAAAGGTAACAATTAATATAAAGAAATTGAGTTGAAATGAGAATAATAATAATGTTTATGGAAATGAGGATAAAAGTGAAACATTTTTTTAAAGAAATCATTGTTTATTCAGTCTGACGCCGATTGTTCTGAGTCTGTAGAATCAGAATCTGTAACATGTATAATAAATTTATCCATCACGTCATCTACAATAAAATCAAGTTTGAAAAACTTCTCTTCTTCTTTATGAACGTGCTCCACGCATTTCTTCCACCGATCAGGCGTGACTTTCGCCATACCCTCACTTAATAGTGCCTTTACTTTTGCAAATTGAAACGTAGTATTTTTTCTAGCTACGTGCCCCTTTACATCAGCCCAAATCAACTCAATTGGGTTTAATTCACAATGATAGGGAGGGAGTCTTAGTACTTCGACGCCATATTTCTTTGCCAATTCGTCTACGACATATAATTGATATTGGTTCTTCACCATTTTTACTCTATTTAATAATTGTATTTTTATTTCCTTTTCATCGAAACTGATATTTTTGTTACGAAGCCACTGCTGAATGTTAGCCTTCAACCATGTTGAGCTGGGTGTTTTTTCCTGTCGCCTAGAGTGGTAAGGCGCGTTATCCATGACGACAACTGCATTCTCGCCTAACTTGGGCAATATCTTCTCAAACCAGTTTTCAAAATGTGCAGCATCCATTGATTCGTGATAATCACCGGTGCCTTTGGATTCAAACACCCAGCTACCGTCTTCCACAAAACCATCCTCGTTTCCAATGTGCACTACGATTAGTCGCCGGCCCTTTGAGGTAGGATTCTTCGCACCTGTACTAAGACCTTCTAAAAACGTTCGCCGTTTTGATTTTATTTCGGTGTCAACCCAGGTTTTATTAACAGTGTGACCTGAAAATAACATACAGGATACAATAAAACATAGGCAATACTACAAATAATAATCTTACACAATCTTTCAGGCAGAAATACTTAGTTTTGATTATGCGTTAAAGGATAATAACCCCCCCCCCCTCCCCTACTGAAGATAGAAACTCTGTGCGCTCAAGTGTATTTTTTTTTTAAACTTAAAATTACTAACCTGCGTTCACCCATGTTTCATCCATATAAAAAATACGCCGATTCTCCTCTCTGTACTTCTTTATTTTATGTAAATATTTTCGTCGCCACAATACAATATCATCTCTATCAATCAGTGCATTATTTCTTTGCCTCTTGATATACTTAAACTTTAAATGTTTTAATATTTTTTGGAAAGTAGTCCTTTTGAAATTTGGTAGTGTATCGTCTTCATTAATATCTGAAAGTACTTTTTCCACTGTAGGTAGTTCGCCTTTAATCAAGAAAGCATGTACTTTTTTGCGTATGGCTGATTTAGTAAAATCATCGATTTTGTCACTAAACGTTGGTCTAAGTTTGGTGGTGACAGGAGGAGAAATTTCGCCGTGTTCTTTATAGTCCTTGAGGATTCTATATACTGATGCAACGCCGATACCTAAAATACTAGCTGTTTTCTGCGCCATCTCTTTTTTGTAGGGGTATTTATCCTTAGGCCCAGTTTCTTTAACATATTTATAGGTGTTAATAACCATATTTTTTTCATTTACCGTAAAACTAGTCACCTGAAATTGAAAATTAAAATGATATACTTTATTCACGTGCATTTTTAATAAATTAAAAAAGTTTTATTATTACAGTTGTTGTTTTTTAAATAACTTTAAAGTATACTGTATTTAATATCTATCAGCTAAAATCCAAATATCAATGCAATGGTAAAATATTTCCTGTACATACCTTTGGGCGTTTCTTTTCTGGAGAACTAAAATCTGTTGATTTATCTCTCGAAGTACTTGGTTGTGGCTCCATCATTAACCACTCTTAATAACAACAAACAATATTCAACAACAACAATCTAACAATAATTAAATAAACAACGAAAAATAACAAAACTTCTACAAATAAAAAGAATCACCACGAGCGCGTTCCGAAACGGAATGAACTAAAAACAGTAACTCTTACTATAAAATGGCGCCCGAATGTTGGCGAACCCGTCTTGATCTTACGACAAAGACAGACAAATTACGACAAATACACGAGATGGAAAGAGATAGATAATAGATTGTCATCTCCACAGTAGTTTTTAGGTGAATGACCTTTTGTATCTCGTCTCTTTGGCCCTAGTATATATAACACCTTCCTATCAAATTTAATTTATATAGAACCAGAAGTTTTGTAGAAAAATAGAATTAAGGGTTCCGATTTTGCTAAAATGGTGCGTAAACATAAAATTTGGTTCAGTTTGTTTTGACTATCTTATACATTTACAAGTTTATGTAATCTGTCATGTATGTCTTTAGCTCTTTCTTTAATATCCGCAGTACAAAATTCAACGGTGCTCGTACCCTTGCCATATTACAAACCGCCGCAGCGGTTGCAATGAATAAATTTCAAAGATTAAGACATTAATTTCATTATTTCACACGCCCGTTTCCACGGGCCCGTGAATATGAATTCACCGGGCTTTGGGTAATGCTTTTATTAACGTGCGAAAGAGAGAGATATACATTAAAGTTTGTAATGACAATACAATAAGATATAAAGTGGAATCACAACTCAAGATTTTGAAATCGGAATATGACCTTCTAGCAACTATATAGCAAATTATGTTTTTTTTATGGATGTACTTTTGAGCATTATGGATTATTCTAATTATGAGATATCAAATTTAGCCCTGTGAGTTCAGTTAGTTGCTCTTTAGTGCTCTGCTTCTCTATGAGCGTTAAAAGTGATGAAGAGGCTTCTAGATTACGTTTCGTAATTAGTATTCAGTACGTTAATTATAAATAAATTAGAGAATCGTTCTTAGTTTAATTATGACAACCTTACATGTGTGTAAAAGCATCTCATGTATGTATGTGTGTGTGTCATATGTCTCAAAATATATATTAAGCCGGTCTAAGCCACTTGCAGGTTACAGCAACTTTATGTTTTTCTTTATTAAGTTCATTAAGTTAATAAATAAATAAAATGTATTGTCAGATTAGAGCTCGTTTTTTTCTTGCATGTGACTTGTATTTAGGGGAGGAATATTATGCTCTTACACTTCGTATAGATACTTTACAATGATTAAAGGCAACAATTAATTATTTAGATTTATTTCCGTTAGATCTTGCGTCACTCCTTGTTTTCGTTTGTTTTTAAAACTATGCATTTATGTTTAATAAGCATATTGCAGAATACACCTCATCTAGATACTGAATACCATTACCAATACCTCATTGACTATTTTAGTACCCAGTTTTGGATTTTTTATAAAAGATGATTAACAAAGTATATTAATGTCTATATTACGTTATCATAATTATGTCATCACGTACCGAAGAAATGCATTAAAATTAATTAGGCACTTCCATATTAACAATGAGTAAAAACCCACAATCTTCCCTAAACAAAGACTCGGTTCCCGTAGTTGGAGGTATATGGTCTAATATTATAAATAGAATACAAAACATTGAATTATCCTGAAAGACCTTAAAGGCTACTTTAATAAGGCATAAATAAAGAAGAAACATGGCCAGTAAGTAATGAGGGAAACCGACTGTAAACATATACCGTAACAGTAGGTGGGGCCTAGTTAATTGATTGCTTAGCCGCACCTCTGTTTGACACTTTCGTATGGTTTTTTTATGTCGGATGGTTGAGAGCTCACCTAACCTTTACATTTGGATTAAAGTATTCGATACTTCAAGACAAATTCGGTGGACAAGGAAGCAAGAGATCCCGTGAAATATAGATGAGTGTAATAGTAAAAAACATAGTTGTTAATAAGTTGGATTACTGAGTAGGTAATATAGAGGGTAGTTTGTATCGATTACTGTATTTCTCGGCTAGTCTCGTCATCGCTCGAATATACATAAAAGCATGAGGATGCAACAAAGAGACAGTATTACTCCCCCTTCGGTTGTATATAGATCTCACATGGCTTTGGTCCGATGCACATGTCGTAAGGTGACTAATTATTATTGTGCCAGAATCGACGTGTATAATTAAATATACTTAATTGTTAGTTCGGCGTCGTAGTGTAAAGAAGTACGTTCAGAATAAATACGATTTATAACGATTAGCCTTTTTTCTATGATAATAGCTTTGCCCACTTGCGTTCGGCTATTAGCAGTAACATGAGAAGTGGTTTCTCAGTCTATACGCACCTGATTCAAATAGCTTGAGTTTAAATGTCGGATGAAAGCATGTAGCGCTTAGGGAGTTGCAATTATCAGATGCTGGAAAAAAAGATATGTATATGAATCTCGTAATCTCACCATAATCATACATATGGTGATAAATAAAATGTGTGTGTACAGTTCACACGCAGTAGTAGAAATGAAACAAAGTGTGACAAGGGGTGGGAGGATTCTAAATTTTGTGTCGTCACATATTATATCGTTATAATATAGCTTTTAAACACAAAATTCGAAGTATCAACGGAAAACTTCAACATATTTCCAACTCTACATCATCTAAGTGTATGATTATATTGTTTACATTATGATTAAATATAATGTATTTTATCTCATTCTCACGCAGGCTTTGTCCTATAGATTAATGTGTTTATCTCTTGTTAGTGTTGCTTTTGCGTTTCATCGAGTTTCAACCACAACGATTCTAAACAAATTTCACATCAAAAATATCAGTCTTTAAATATTCCACTACTGAGCTCGGGCTTCCCTACTTTAGGAGATGGATGGTGTATCGGTCACGTTTAAGTAGGCGAATTGGCGAAATTTAAACCTCGATTAATTCCATTTGCATATAGGTTTTTGCAAATTATTTTATTTCATGTATACTCAAGTATAATTCTAATATTATGCATATTTAATCAGATAAACATGGTGTATTCTCCTAGATTGAGTGTAAAATCCAAGTAATTACAATGGAATATGTTCATAATTCAAATGAAATCCAGTGTTTGACGAATGCGTTTTTGCCACAAAACTACTGATTTTATATAGTACTAGCGGTTCCGGCAGAAGTTGCCCTATCCTAAAAAAAAAACCTACAACCCGATTCCAGCGCCACCTACCGGATCTGATTGTGAATCTAAACTATCTCCGGACCCATTCAAATACTATTTTTAAAACCTTGGGCTACATTATTGAAGTTTTATTAGGGATACCTAGTTTAAAATAAATTAATATAACCTATATTAATCTGGGATGATGTACCATTCTAAGGGTGAAAGAATTTTTTAAATCGGTCCAGTAGTTTTTGAGTTTATTCGTTACAAACATAACAAAACACAAATCTTTTCTCTATATAATATAAGTATAGAAATTACAAATTAAATAAAGTATTGCAAAGTCCATATGTATCAGAAGATAAAAATATGGAATTCAAAAAATATTTTGCACCATTCGCAACATGAGCTTAGATCCAATTATAAACGTGTTTTTTTTTGTATAAAAGAACCGATATGCAGCAGTCATGAAACACTGATATTGAAGCCCAAGGACGGAAGTCGTAAAAACGAATTAAAAAATATAGATAAAAGCTTATCTGTGACTGAATGTAAATATAAAACTCATACCACTCTATCTGAAAAATATTAGGCTCCTGATAATCATGTTTAATAACATATTATTCACATTTAATTCTTATAATATAACTAAATAATAATACGTATCATTGATACTGTCTTTATTTCATCTTTAATTCGCATTTACGTTTGACACTCAGTATTTCATAACACTTATTTATATCACTAGTATTTGCAACAACGAAGATGAATAATACTACTTCATTCATCTTCGTTGTTGCAAATACTAGTAGATAAATATATAATAAAATTAAAAAAAATCGATTCATTCGGTTTCGTTCGAGTCACCTTGCTTTTGCATGCTTTAATAAAAATCGGTTTAAAAAGGCAGTAAGCAATACTAATGCAAATGTTGAAACAACAAAACACCTTTGGTGTTGCGGATGTCTATACGCGATGGTAACCGCTTTCCATCAAGTGGGCCGTCTGCCTGTCTGCTGAACTACTGCAATAAAAAAAAACAATCAAATATTACTTTCCATATTTACCTTTTAAAATACGCATGTACTCTGAACCATAACCATTTTAAACGTCATTCGATTTAATAAGCTAATAACCAAATTAGAATAAAATCAATTTAACTAATCAGATTACAAAATCAATAGAATTTTCCATACAACAAAGCACATCTACTAATAGAATTACGTGATTATCGAAAACAATTAGTGGATGCAAATTACAACCCGGGAACTGCGTGCATTGGAACTGTGTATTGACCTACTTACAAATTAGGCCTGATATATCCGCGTCTTAACCGTTACTCACAGTCAGATAATAGCTCTTTTTGGACTTCTTCTTCTAATGGTCTTCGTAACTTGCATATTTTTTTAAAATTAGTAGAAAATTGATTATTATTTGTATATATTAATTTTCTTTAATAGTAAGGCTTCTTCTTCAACAGCAAATCAATGTCCAGTGCTGACCGTAGGCCTCCCCAAATTTGCATACCCAGATCTCCTACGTTCCTGATCCAGCCTCTACCAGCGATCTTTCGCAGGTCGTCAATCCACCGGGATGGAGGACATCCTACGCTACATTTACGGAGACGCGGTCTCCACTCCAGGACACGTTTGCTCCATCAGCCGTCGGTCCTGTGACAGACGAGACCTACCCATGACCATTTCAACTTGCTAATTTTGTAAGCTTTGTCGGTTACCTTGGTCTTCTTACAGATATCTTCATTTCTATTTATATCCATAAGATCAGCAGCAAGTTACCAAATTATTAAGTTTACTAAAGGCGGATTAGAAGGTTTCAAACATCAGTAGTCTCGATGGGCTTGTCTCTTTCGCTCACTTGATAATTATTACAATATGCACATTAGTAATTCCTGGCCAGAATACGAATCCACGTCATCGGTACCTATGGAACGCGACTATCCTTATGAAATTAATGATCTGATATAATGTATAGGTATTTATTATAAAACTATATGTGTATTATATGAACAGATAGTGCGTGCTTGCGGGGAAGAGAGCAGCAGTAGCGGTGTTTCCACAACGTGACTGCACGGTGCTAAGAAGGATTGGGGAATATCTCTCTAAATCGAAGTTTACGCCTCAAGTCATAACTACTAATATCTTAGTGAATTATGTATGTTCAATTGAATAGAATACAATTTACAGAACGCAGTGATTGTATTATGGTTTGTTACTCTGTGGGACAGTGTTGTAATGTGTTTATATAATATCAGATAATAAACAACCCACTACTGGGCTCTGGCCTCCACATTTCAGTGCAATAGAATGCACACCCATCACGTTGGCCATGACGAATTGGAGGCTTTCAAATATCATGATTTTCTCATAATATGTGTTTCATTTCACCTTTTTACTGATGTTCATAATTTAGAATGATAGGAAATACTAAATATTATGACAATCACTCTATTTCTAAAGTTGAAGAGAGAAGAAATAAGCATATACAAATATTTAATTAGTCTTTTTCGCCTTTGTTTATTAGCTTGGATTATAATTTACGTGTATATATAATTTCTACATCAAATAATTTATTTCCTACAGTATTCTGACTTATTAATTAAAATTTTCTAAGCTGTTTAATTGTTACTTGCAGTTTATGAAAACTCAACTTTTAGTGTAGTCAAAAATGGATTCCAAAATATGTGGGAACAAGCGTACTGTGGGATAAAGTTCTGTCTATTGTTTGGTTGCAAATAGGTTCCAGTTGCCTGTTGCTTGGATATTTTGGGGCGCATACTTTTTGGTCAATTTTAATAATTCATGCATTATATTTCGTAGAAAATCGGAAACCGGAAGAGTGGAAATAATTGAGCATAAATTCAAATTATTACTAGACACAAAAAATATTTATTTAGAAAAAATAACTTATTATAATAGTATTACCGAGATAGGTCGCAAAACTAGCAAGTTGAAGTGGCAGTGGGCTGGTAACGTCTGTCACAGGACTGACGGCCGATGGAGCAAACGAGTCCTGGAGTGGAGATCGCGTCTCGGCAAACGTAGAGTAGGACGCCCGTCAGCCCAGTGGACTGACGACCTGCGGCGAGGTCACCGGCAGGGGCTGGGTAAAGAAGACGGGAGACCGGGATATGTGGCACGTACTTGGAGAGGCTTTCGTCCAGCAGTAGACAGAGATTGGCTGGAGAAACTTTGAGAGCGGTATCACACCGATTGAGCCGGCCGTAAGAGCTGTAATCAAAATAATGATACCAGCATGACACTAGCACGTATTAGAAAACAAAACAGAAAGGGTTCAGGACTATTGTTATATTTTATACGACTATAAGACATGTGAAGTTTTATAGGCCATTTGGAGACACAATAAAAGGTGAATTCAATTAGCCTGTCGCTTAAACATAAACGAGCAGAAGCAATTCGTATAAAGATCTAAGAATTTACGACAGTTATCATAAAATTTTGGAAACGTAAATGTTTCCAGTAATAAGTTATAACCCGTTTTGTTATACAATATAGGTTACGTTTATTTCACAATCAAAAATACAGATAAATTATAATATAACTGATATAAATGAAATAATATGATTTTATCGTTGTATTGGCTCGCGTTTTATCATCGTGTCTTAAGTGATAAAGACAGCAAGGGTTGCTTTTTACCTTTAGGAACCTGAAAAATTAGTAGCTTAAAACATTTCTTCAGGTAAGGTAGGAATTGTGTTTCTGAAATTATTTTGTGATTTTTATCATTGAAATGTCGGCCTAATTAACTAAATCACATAATTCACCTATTCAGTGTTTCCTATCTCATTCCCTTTATCTCTTTCTAAATACTCGTAAAGGGTTGACTTCGCTTCTGGTGTTGCAACCATCTATAGGCAACGGTAATCGATTTCCAACAGTGATGAGTGATTCATGTACCTGTTTGCCAGATTTATAAAAAAAAAGTAGCATAGATAGCATCGCGGTGGGGCCAATATGGACCTCGTTGTTCAATAGCAGAATCCCACAGCCTTCATACAGGCTCTCCGTGTAGGAACGGAAAATAATACTATTTCCTGCGTCCGGGTGGCCTGTCGTAAGAGGCGACAAAATAACCCACAGCCTGGTGGTAGCGTATTTGCCCCTGGCTTAGGGTATGCCGCCATAACAACCTTGAGTTGTGTTCTGTCATTAGTGGCCAGGTTTCAGTTTCTCCTTCGTAGCCAGATGCACATTGGCAGCACCTATGGCACTCTATAGCTGTACTATGAACTTGTGTTCGACTTCACTAGTAGCTCCTTTAAGAGTAATCTTCGAAAATAACCAAAATTGTATGTCAGCACTTTTTCCATGGACTCCTATTAGCAAAGTTTTAGAGGACCAATTTCTAAATCGACAGCACACGTCGAAAAGTAAGTGGGCAGTAAGCTGGAACCAATCTATTTTAGTAAGTCATAAACTTAAAGCGATTTAAAAATTAAAAATTATGTTATTTACTTGATTGACGTAACCTAAAAAATCTTAAAATTATCACCCAGATTTTTTTATTTATCCAGTATTTCTTTTGTATATAATATATGTCCTGCTACTATTAATATTTTTTTATAATTATTTCTGCATACTAAAAAAAATCTTTCAAATATAAACAATATACGAGAGCCGAGAGTCTTGGAACTTTTGAGTATTTGTATAACAAAGTAGTATATGATTACCGATTGCAACAAGTTGCTTAAATAACAGGCTAGCCTACGAAAACTATATACGATGAACGATCTACTTATGATGATTGAATATTATAGCCAATTAATATTCATTTATTATATACCTTTTTGTATCTTTTTCATAGTTTCATTACCACTGCCGCTTATCAATTTGCACCATCGCCTTAATTGGTTTCATTTTCGAGTGAACAGGTCCTGCTGGCTGAAACGGAGTGGACTTCCGACCCCCTGTTAAGTGTTTAAACTATTAAATACTCTACATGTGCGGAATAAGGTCTCAATCAGCAAAAGAACTTCTATCATGTTAGCGATACGGTGATATTAAAATGTAGTTTAAATGAGGCATCAAAAATTGATTATAAACAATTTAGAAAGCAATATTACTTAATGGAATTACACCAAGGCTTATTCCCTTTACAATTTTGCATTTTTTTTATTGTATGGGATACAGGTTAGAACTTAAAAGTCATAAAGATGTTCCTCTGTTCAATTTTCTATTATGGGCTGGAAAGATATTGGCTTCGGTACTCGTAAAAGCCCATAACTTTTGAAACACTGGGTGGAACACTGAAAAAATCAAGTCGAGGTTTGAATCTTTCCCTTCGAAATCGTTCCCTCATTGTTGAAGATTGTAAGTTTGATGGCAGTGTTCAATTGCTTTGATGCTTACCACGGAGATCAGTTTTGACCACGATGGAGACCCGGATTTTGAATTCGGTTAAATCCTTCTTTTACACTTCCATAGTCAAATAACAAAAATAGTGAACTTTAGTCACTTATACGGAAAACTTTATAGTTCAGGGATTGTCGCGAACTTACCAGGGGCCCCAATTCTGTTATTTAAATATCTTAGCGTTGCGAAGATATTCAAAGTACGATTCCATTGTGATAGTGTCAAAAATTCGTATTCTACTAAATTCATAATATTTCCTCAATATCGTCGCGACAAAATAATAGTGGAAAAAACTGATATTATCATAACAGAAATGACGTTAGATGAAATGAACATTGAAAAGCTACTAACATTTTTAAACATTTATGTCGCGAGTTTTCGTTTATAAATAAAGAAAAGCGTACCACGGCCATGCCATTGGAATTAACAGAATACGGAAGTGAGGTAGCCCTACGATTGAAAAGATAGTCTCCGGCGATTTTGATGAAATCGTAATAGCAGAATTGGGCTCCAGGTTAAATAATGACTACATTAGGTAAGACTGGAGTGTTATTACATGGAAAGTCCACCACTTATGTAACGTTTTTCTTTGAAATCAGATCTAATTTATAGTGTGTACCATGTTGTTGAGTAAATAAATAAATTTAGTGATTGATTAATTATAACCTGTAACTCCAAATTTTGTACTATGAATACAAATAGGAAAAATATAGATAGAAATAAGATATGGCGTTGAAACTCCTAATACCGGTTTAGATGATCAATATACACAAATTGTAAGACAATACTTTTTAAATTATATTAAACGGTTCCGCGGTATATCAGAGGGACTGTGATAAAAGATAATAAAAAGAACATTGCTTATTTAAACACAATCTATAGATATCTAAAAATAAAACTGGCTCGGCAAAACCTCAGCATTGAAGACCCCTCTATAAACTATATAAAATAATTTTATAAGTAACCGTCCATTAAGGTTGGAGATAGCCATATAAGCCCTTAACATACGTATAGGTTTCATACTAACTAAATTACATAATGTCGCATCGACAGGTCGCTTAGCAACCGCGCAGACGCCTCGGTAAACCGAGATTAATCCGTGGCACCGTAAAGACAAATTTAATTAGGCTGCCTGTCCTCTCAGCGAATAATAATATAACATGATATTTACTATAAGTATAAGTATATTTTCTGTTACATATTATTTGTGATATACTAGGCTAATCATTTTTGGGAAATTCGTCGAAACTTTATGAAATTTATATCTAAATTGAAAAGGTTAAATACCTAAGCTAAGCGTGTTGTTGGGATGTTTCTTGTCCTTTTCCTCCGTGCAAGTAACAAATTGTAAAGCGATGTAAATAAAGTAGTTCCCAGACACCCAGACCATAATAAATAACGGAGAAAATACGTTTCCGAAATGTATTATACCAGGAATCGAACCCGGAGTCTCTGCGTTGAAGTAAGGTAGGCCGGCAAAAGCTTAACCCGCTCAACCACAGAGGCCGTCAAACAATATATTTTTATCCTCTTTTCCTTCCATACCCCTCCTCTATTCTCTCATATGTCTTCTGTTTCTGTTACACCACAAATCATTATGTCATCCGTTACATAATCAATCCATCTCTTTTCTGGTCTTTGCAAACTCGTCAATCTTCGACATCATCATCATCCTGATCATTTGCAACGACTGAAACATAAATATACAACCCATGTTGTGCATAATATGCCTTTGCTATACCTGAGATAATGTTACTGACTGTGTCACGCAGGTGTAGCTAAGGGTTTCATGCGTTATTTCAGATGCGACATTGCTTATGTCGTTAAACATTGATAGATAGCTCATGTATATACACTAATGTTGCTCATTATTAAAGCGTTATTTTTAACGTAAGTCGCATTTGGTCACAGTCATTGACACTAACACTAACGCAGGTGGACCTGGGTCAATTCATAAAGACAGACGATTATGCAATACAACGATGATCGGAAGGACCAATTTATACAGTTCTGGTCGCGGCCTAATAAATGTATAGAATGTTCAGGTGAATCGTCAGAACTAATGAAATATCTACTTAACTGAGACGTAATAGAACTCGGCCATTTTTACCGTGGCCAAATGGAAATTTTATATCGTAATAAAAATGTTACTGTACACTCAGCATAACAATGTAAAGAAGAATTTTTTATTATGTACATTTTAATATTCAGACAAATATTGTGTAATGCTTATTATGTAATGTTGAAGATATTCGAATGTTTGTGGTTTTATTCCCTAATCGACGCAATTTAATTGATGAAAAATTATCAAGGATGTTTCCGTGTTAAAAACTGTATTGAAACACTGTGTCTTTATGTATGGCTGGGTATGTGCGTGCGGAGTGCGCACTCGCGCGTGAGTATGCGCGTGCGCGCGTGTGTACATTGAAAAAAATAATTTCAACATTCAAGTTCATGCATGCTCGCCATCCGCAGTCTTTTGTTATTTTGCGATTTTTACTAAACCGTTCTTTAACAGATATATATATACTATAATAAAGGGCTTCATAACAAATGAGCGTACAGAAAAAAGTGCAGTTTTACACACGAGACAAAATTGTGAATAAAATAAAACTAGTTGATTGTATAAGGGTGAAACCTAGATTAATTACCCTTCTATTTAGGTACACTTGCATACTGGTAAGACTTTCTAAATTGTAACATGCATAGATTTTAGTAAACAACAAAAAATTGCATTTTTGCGCATACGACCATTTATTATGAAGCCCTCGTATATACATACACATAACATTTTTTCAAAAAATGAATGTGACACAAAAAAAATGAGAAGATTTGAATAGAAAAAATCATGCAAACATGTTTGCGAAAATGGTTAAAAACACTCAAAAACTTCAGTATAAATGTTGCTTAAGAAACGATTTCAAAAGGGCTAGTCCGTGGCTATAATTTTATTATAGTTGAAGCAGATAACTTCCCCTTAGCTTGTGCTGTTGTTGACACAGTTTTTGCGGAGTAAAGCGATCTGATAATTATATTTTATAGTTGCTCCTCCGAGTATTTCTTTTAAGATTTTTATGGTTTAACTCGGTCGTTAAACTTGTGTTCTTTTATAGCATTCAGAGCCCAAAAGGTAAAAGGAATACTTGTGATAAGACATTACTGCCAGTATTTCTTTAAATTTCATTTAAGGCTCTCCAACTTGCCACCACTAGTATTATACTATAAGTATAGGTACTTAGTATCTGTAGCACTTTCAGGGAACGATGTTTTGTAGGTTTAGTTCGTAGTTTTGATAACATTTTATTTTTCACCTAAATCAAAAATAATTACAATAGTTATTTAAGGAAACAATCGTGGTAACTAAGACACTCGCGTCTCAGTCTAAGACGATGTTTTGGGTGAAATTATCACCTGCATATATCAAATTTAGGTTTTGGCAAATAAATAAATTGAATTTATTCTATACAAATGCATAAATAAATACTAACAAGACATTTATTTTTGACAATAAATACTAATAAAGACATCTTATGTGACATACAATTCTAATTCCCGTATTCACTTGTGTCAAATATCATAACTATAATATTATAAAATTCTATACATGTCGTGTCTGTCTAAACATTAAAGCTATATATAAATTAAAAAAACTTCGTTTAAAAAAACCGACTTCAAAAACTAAAAAACTAAAAAGTCTAAAATAACTTATTTCTAAAGCTATATTATAGTAATAATATATATATAATATATTATCTTAAACATCTTAAAGTCGCACCGACTTTAAGATTATTAGTAATTTTCAAAATATTGTAAGTAATTTTTATGTTTTACTTTGCACCGACTTCAAGATACATACATACATACATAAACTCTGTTTGTCTGTTTGTCTGTCTGTTTGTACTGGCTAATCTCAGAAACGACTGGACCGATTGTATGTACTTATCTCTAATACAAATAATTAAATATATATCTATATGTTGATGTACAAGAGTAAAATTGTAGTTCAGTTTAAAAAAATATTGAAGTATTGTATCGAAACTAATAACATCGTATCTCATAAAATACATGGTAGATTGATAGAAAAAGTTATTTGGTTCCATACAATTGTTCTTAGCGATTAGAAAAACTATTTTTAAATTTCAATTTTCAAGACAACAGACACATTGTTAAAGCAAAGAAGCGTGTTCAAAGAAAGTAGGTACGTCGGGTATTATACATCGAAAGAGCTAATGACTAGATTCATGTTAGTTTTACACAAAGAAACATGAATGATAAAACAAACATATATGTAGTTAAAACATATCTTTAAAGTAGCTATATTTAAATTTCTCGATTTCTTGCAAAGATCATTTCTGATCGAACTTCGACAAAATGGTCAAAATACAATATATAAGTTGCTTGCTCGTTCACGTGGGAACTCGTTAAACACGAAAAAATTCGATCATCGCATAGCTTGTTAAAAGTTTTACTGGGAGAGAGATAGAAAAAAAACTTTTAATGACCAGATGGATTAGCAGCTATCAAAAAGATATTTTATGTTAAACGCTCACTTTGTATGCGAAAAGAAAATAAATATTTATGTACCTTACACAAAATAGTGTCTCTCAACACATTGTTGTGAATGAATGAATTATATAATCGTATGTACATACGAATGTATTTTTAATTTGTCATGTTATGACAAATTTAAAATACATTCTAAAAAAATAAAAGTAACTTATTAAAAAGCTAGTATTAAAATAATTTTTATTTTTGAATACCCTATTAGGCCCGATATCAAAGAGATTGTAACGTTAACTCGTTTCTGTCTTTCAATTTGGAAGAATCAATCAATATAAATATAAACTTGAATCATTCAATGTCATTGAATACTGTCGTGTGTCGTGTCTTTATTTCTGTATCTACCTTTCAACCGAATTCATTCAATTTGGTTGATCCGTCTAATATTAGCATTATATAGATAAAAAAGTGTCCTCAGTTGATGGTGCACTAAAAAAGATAGAGAGCGTTAAAACACCTTGCACTGTGTCTGTCTATGATTTGAAAATAAATACCAAATCATAAGTGTTCCGGTAGAAGAGTTAGGCCTAAGAAATACTTTTTTTTAGGCATGGGGAAATACATTTCGTACACTACCGGGTCCTTTACTGATATTAGACCAAAGCAATGAGAGTTATCTACTGAAGATGGCGCAGATAACAGAGTCAATTGCTGGCTTGTGTGGAGACTCAGCAAGGTACCCTTATTAAAGAGGTAACCCAAGTGCTAATACTCTACTAAAACCACCTTCCTCCCAAGTGCTTCACGCTCATGGTAGAAATAGCGTGAGACTTAGAACGTAGTTACGCCCACACTAATCCTGCGCATCAGTGCTTGAGAATGCCCCGGGAGAGGCAAACTCACTTCGTCAACAGGATTTGATTCTTCCGCTCCCCAGATGCTTGAAGACCTCTGTAGCGGAATTACGGGAGGAGATCTTCCGCATATCTGCGTCCCTGGGGCCCCGACTGACGTCTGGGCATATGCGGACCTCTCTCCAGGCCTAAGAAATACTGGGCTAACCTCTCATCCATCTTCGCATGTAGAGTTGCGGAAACCGCCCGCTTGCAGAAGAGGATGAAAAAGTCCAAGCATAGACAAGTCCTGCGTACAGCTAATGTAACATAATAACTGACAAGTTAGAGGCCGATTCCAGCTGTATCCACAGCAGAGTACGAGCATATTACAGACAATTTGTTTACATTTTTTATTCTATCAGGGATCAAATCGTTTAGATTATAAAACACATAGCCCCTTAATTATATTGTTAGTCTGTAAAAATATTACCCAATATTTCTCTAATCAAAGTTCTATAAGACAATCTAGTGAGGTTTCACCCGTCATTATTTATATAACAAAGGTGTGATGAGATTATAACAAACAGTAGGTATAACTAAACAATAGTTATTCGTGTGTTGCCCTCCTAATGTCCATTGGCATCAAGATTCAAGACGCCAGCCGCCGTCATATGTGGCCACCTGTTGTACGCGCTTCGAATCACAATGAAGGTTTTTGGACAGATATCTAAGTAAGACTGCTATAAAAAAATAACAAAGGTACGTAAAGTACTAACTTTGTAGGCTAAAAGAATAATAAAGTTTCACGTCCTCCATTCTTCACACGGTATGACACACATCTTGCAATTGGTGTTGTCAAGATTAATCCAAACTTATGTATTTTTTCTCTGTTTGACTAGTTCTCAAAAAAGTACGAAAAACATGTCCATTATTGGTATGCATATTACTACTGTCATACTAATGACATGTTTAATATACATTCTATTATAGAATTAATATTTTTTAAGTACTTTATAACCTTACCTAACTGTACCATATATTATCTTAAACTGTTTACTTTGAGATAAATAGTAACAGTTGTCGAAGTATCCTCAAAATAATAATAATCGGCAGACAAACACACATTGTATATCTCCAAGCTAGGTTACGCTTGTGTTATGGGTAATATATAACGGACCAGTCTGGGCCTCATCCCAGACACTCAGATTAAAGTCAATAACGGAAAACTCATTTTACGAAATTTAACATGCAAGGAATCGAACCTGGAGCCTCTGAGTTGTAGTGAGGTCGGCCGGCAAAGACAGCCTGCTCAACCACAGTGACTGTCGAAAATAATTCCCTCGCCATGTCCCACACTCAATATTATTATAAGAATACCAGGGGCGTAGGTACCATCGTATCAGCCTTATCAATGATACGGAGCCCCCAGGCTACACGGCCCCCGAAAGTGTGTAAGTAAAAATTCTTAAAATGTTATCTATAATCTTTTATAGATTAATAATATTTTTGCTTGGCGAACAGAAACGGCTCTCAGACTTGTCATTATTGTCTATAGAGGCAGAAAATCTAGAAAGACTCAAATCGTCTTTAGCTATGGATGATTTGATAAATAAGTTTACCGAAAAAAGGCGAGTAAAATTAATCTTTGATTTAAATAGTTTGTCTTTCTTAGACTCCTAGGAGCATTAAATATAAGTAATAACATATTTTGTTGTTTCTTTTAATTAAAAAAAATTACCCTTCCTTTGACCCCCCTAACACATTATGATACAGGGTCCGTCTAAAACAAGAATGCCTACGCGCCACTGAATAATACCATCAAATCATTTCTTTGACTCAAAAGCTTAATTTTGATTCGTACTTAGATTCCTTAGCGCAAGTGACGGCGAAAATGCTGGGTATACTCGCAAAGGCAAAGTATTTCACGCCGGAAGAACTGCTGAACTTAT
The DNA here is from genome assembly GCA_949752895.1 of Dendrolimus pini. Taxonomy (NCBI): domain Eukaryota; kingdom Metazoa; phylum Arthropoda; class Insecta; order Lepidoptera; family Lasiocampidae; genus Dendrolimus; species Dendrolimus pini. The sequence continues at coordinate 14,232,912 of OX457137.1, read as the reverse complement.
ATGTACCAAGTACAAATTCAGTTATGTATGGAGTACTGTTTCTCATCTTTGGGACGGCTCAGCCAAATACGATGGATCTTCACTTGGGGCGATATTGACATACATACAACTTTTTTTCATCTACTTAATTAATCTCTTAATACACTCGTTTGTTATAGGTGCTTTTGCAAGACTATTCTTCAAAAATCGCTGATAGTAACCATGTGCACGTAATAGAAATAATAGCGCAGCTTACTAGTTAGTGCACTAATGTCCTAAATTAAAAAGCGTAAGTTCGAAAGCTTTTTGACCAAATGTGCATATTGTTACAATTATTACGGGCTAACTGTGAAATCGTCGTGATGAAAGCTACACATCGAGATAACCGATGTGTCAAACCCATCAATCAATCAATATACAGTCCATTTTCCTATAAACGAGACGCCCGAGCCCAGCTGTGGGACGTTTACGGGTGTGATTGTTGTTATATAATATGTATATTATTATTTATTTATTTCTAGTGTAAAAAATGAGCGCCATTTTTCTCATCTTCAAGATGACCTTTATTACCTTTTTAGGATTCTCAATATTTTTTTACGTACACCCTTACAAAATTTTGTTTGGATAGTGTAGATTTTGTTTATGTACATTGTACAGTGTAGGCCATGTTCAGGAGGTGGCAAACAATGTTATGTTATATGAAATACAGTGTTATTTAGAATTGTTTACCCTCTCCAATTTTATGGGCTTTTACATAAGTACTTTTTTCATTATTTTACGGTTACTTGCCAAATTGTAAATAACAGGAGCGTTATAGTTGAATCATGTTCGTCCCTATGTCACAGCTATTTTAATTGGAAACTGTTTTTTAAAATAAAGTTATACATAATTTAATGTATCTACCTAAATGAAACAAAAAAATAATATTAAGAAAATCAATTATTGTATATTTCTCAAATAAATAAAATAAATAAATCTTATATGAGCTGAACAATTTTGCGATGTTTTTTAAAATAAAGTTAAGGTTTAAATGATAAAAAAATATCAGAGTACCTGCATTAGCATTTAGGGAATAGGCTTTTAAAATTGACGAAATATTTTCAAATTGAGATATATTAAAGTTCATATCTTAAACTTTAATAACTAATAGTGCCCCCACTAAGTTAAGTACCTATAAAATAAAAAATCTGAAATAATTTAACATAGAAGAAGTTATAAATACTGTAAAAAACTGATAGATAACACTTTATTGTACACCAAAAAACCAATATAAAAAAAACATATTAACAATTCTAACAATAAGCGGCTTATTACTTAAAGCGATCGTTTCGAGGCCACCTAAGTTACAGAAATTTATAAACTAGTTTGGTGATGTAGGTAGTGCTGAAAATAGGGCTAATTTAAAAATTCAATAAACATATACATAGTCATATATATATTTTTTTCTCCAAAATTGGTGTTTGGGTAAGATTTTTGCTATTCAGATCCATATCTTTATAAAAATAAAATACCTCATTTTTAGGTAACATAGGGTGTTTTCAATTAAATCTATATAAGAGAGTTCCATACTCAATGCCAAGAATAGTGAACATCCGTCACCCCTGACATGTAAACCACTATTTATAATACACGACTCCAATAACATTAGAAATTATGTGTTTATGAATTCTCAAAACAAAGTACATGATTATGTGTGCTTCAAAATGCACCACATTAATATTATCAAAATAAACATAAGACCATTAATCTCATTTGAAACTTATGTAAAACCTCATAATTAATACTAATAAATAAATGTGAAAATCAACTTGTTTGGTTATTTGTTTGTTCCTTCTTAAATGGCTTTATATGTATATTCCTTACGGGGCTGAATATAAAAAATACTGAGATTGTAAAGATAAAATACGTCTTATTATTATAATTACTATGAAATAAATTTAGAAATTTTAAAGCCTCTGAAATATCGAGATACCAAAAACATTGCCACATTTAAGCGGGTATGCAAAATTCTAGTAAATAATAAAATACGTTTCAAAACCACAAACGGCTTGTATACTTAACAGCACTCTCAGATCTCACTCCCTTTTGAACGACTCAAAGCTTTTTAGATAATAAAATGTACAAGTACATTATTTTACTTAAAGAAAACGCTTCATTCAAAGAACGAAACGTAAACAATGTTATCAAAGGAGTGCACGTCTTGGTCAATTAAACAACCTGATGATTTATTTTTTTAAAACGGAGATCCTTTATCTGCCACCTTGCGTTATCTTATTGCGTGTTTCCCAAATAATTAATGCAATATAGGGCATCGATTGTGAGTTGACGGGCGGGCGAGGGTGTGAAGTAAAAGCGCGGGGGTGCGCGCGACGCACGCACGCCATTGGCTGTCAAGGCTGCGTGAGTGCGTACCTCCCCTCTTACGTGCTACCTCCACCCGTAAAACGCTTAGTCGCTCGTGAATGTTTGCACGGTGAGGACGTATCGCTTATTGTCGTGATTATCGACGAGTTCGCGCTAACCAACCGAAAGATTTTTTGAAATTTATTAAGTTCCTAAATACGGTTAATTATTTATCTGTCCATATGGTTCATCTCGTAGATATATTACGTTCAGCGAAAGTTGAATATCCGCCGCCTATTATTGTAAGTAAACATGAATAAATATTCTGCAATTATTAATTTTGTTTTACTTTATTTTACTTTTGTTCTTTGCTTTTTACAGATTGCGGCGTGATATTTATTACTTTATTCATTTAAAGCAATATTTTAAAAGAATATGATATTCAGTCAGTGTTAAGTTTGTATAAATAAATTATTCACCTAAAATGCGGAAAATACTACTCATTTATAATGCACTTTTAAGTATTTATGACATGACACCTAAAAATAAGTAAAATACGATTTACAATATTTCTTTGAAATTATTATTTGTTTTGATATACATATGTTATTTTTAGGTAGTACATCGTATTAAAAAGTTATGTTTTCTTTTGTGTTTTATTTTCACCTTACCTTATTTTCCTTGATTTTTAAAATGGTTATTCTTAAATATTATTAACAATTATAATAATTATTAAGATTAAATCTACATTTTTTCCCTAAAAACTGCCCCGGTAATTGTTGAGCGAACATTTATGCGAAATTTATTTTTAGTCCAGAAATTACTTCTGCTAGATTTGTTAATAGTGTTAAGCCTTTGAATTTGCTTACTCAATTACCACTAGTAAATGGTCGTAATAGTCGATTTTATTTATTTTTCATTCCACAAAAAGCATAAACTTCGATTGTAATAGTGTTGTCGGGATTTTAGAACTTCAATGCTTGAAGATGTAATGTAATCTAGTAACATAGATGAAATTTTATACAATTGTTCTCCAACAACAGTAAATGAACATAGCCATTCGTTTAAAGCTCTGTTAAGTTCATTTTTTAAAGTTCATAATATTAAATAACTATTTATCAGTAAAATATATGTCATGAATATCTATGTATAAATTTATCTTAAAAATTTAATATATATTTTAAAAATCTATAAACATCTGAATGTTTTCACCAACTACATCGCCAGATTAGCATAAAATATGATATAAGCTGCCTAGAAGAGATCACTCTAACCGATAAAGCCGCTTTTTGATCTGCCTAAGAATACTGTACCTACTAATGTCTTGCGTCTGTTATTTTGGTGAGTGGTTGAGAGAATATAGTGTTATATCTATCTGTCTAAAATTTTTGCAATGAATGTAGTCACAATGAAACTTCTATCAATATTTGGCCATACAACATAACAAAATATCGGAAACGTCAATCGAATGTATTATGGCAGTGTTTTATTTGTATACCTACATAATTATACGTATATATCTATCTACTTTCGCCAAAAAGTTCTCATGCTGATTCAGGGTTTATTTAGACTTTCAATTCAAATATTTTCTGGCTGACTGACTGATTTTGAGTCTTTTAATATTAGACTCAATTAGCGACGTCAAACCAGTATAAAGCCCTGAGCCTTTTGAGACTCCGGTTGTGCTTTGGTGGACTGTATATTGATGATTGATGAACAGGTTATATATGTTTATTGCACGACTACTATTACTGGTATTAGGTACATTAATATATGAATAAAATGCGCGCGTGTTGACGTGTGAGGCACGATCGAATCTTGATTGCAAGTGACGTATGATGTGTGAGACTGGCCGATGCGCCGCGCCGCCCCCGCCGCTGCTGACGCCCCGCACTAATCAGTCCAGTTGCTGGCTGCAGCCGTAACAACAACTTTATTAATATAAGAAAATAGTTTTACAATTATTAATGTCCATGGGTTGCCATGGTGACGGTATGCACTGTCATCAAGTTATCACTTGCTCAGAACTAAATATAATACGGTAAATATAATATGTTATGATGCTCGATTTATTCACGTTCTTTTGAGAAAATCCTTATCTTTAAATTGCCAGAACTATCTGATCTTCCGTAATAAAATGTAGGTATTCTATATATATATATATATATATATATATATATATATATATATATATATATATATATATATATACACATTCCAATTATATAAAATGTGTATACCTATGCATGAAATTTCATGAAAATGGTTTCATTCTCAAAGCTCTCACAAAGAACAGTCAACCATCCAAATAAAGTCATTTTCAAAATGTATTTGTTTTAGCATTAAAAATTGTAGGTATAATTCTGATAAAGTAATTAACCTAAAATAATTTAGGTGCTTTCAATCTTACCGTATTTTATTATACCTAAGAGCCTTACGGCAATTGGGATGGCATTCACAGAAGCCCTGATTACGCCCTTTTATTGGTTTTGATTACAGTATATTTATTTTATTAGGGATTTTTATAAGGAAAACATTTTTCTTTTCAATAATGTTTCTTATTCAGCGAATGATCTCCTAGAATTCGTTTCTTAGTTTTGGTCGCTGATTACTAAAAGAAAACGTTTGGGTGTTTTTGTTGTAGAGCTCCTGGCGTCTTTACTCAAATCGCTTTTGTGGGGCACAGATTTTATATTATTTTTAAGGATACATTTGTAGGGTAAATCGACTTTTTGAAATATCATAATAGGTTCCGTTTTATTTCGATGAAGCTTTCTGTTATGTTTGTATGAATATTGATATTACGTACTTTATAACGTAAATTGTTATGACTTATAATTGTGGTGAAGCTTGACCTGTTCACAGTATATTCGCATTTGGCAGATTCCTTGTAAAATAGACTACGAGTAAAGTTATACTATTAATTATGTGCGAGTATGAACTGAAAAAAATTGTATATATGATATAAGTGTAAAATCGCCTACTCGAAAAAAAAGGTGGATGGATTCTATGAAGATTTTTTTTATTAGCCTTCTCCTCAATTATAGGTTAAAATGAAGATGATTATTTTTTTCTCTTTTTCCTTCTTTAAATTTAATGGCATAAATAAAGGGGTGATGTCTTTTAATTTATTTCTTTCTTTCTTTTCAGCAAAACTTAAAACTATTACTTTTCCTTGCTTCTATTACAGTCTTTATTCTCTATCTATTTATTACTAATTATCTATTATTCTGTTTTTTACTTTTTATGTTTGGTTTCTTATTACTTTCAATCTATTTCCTAAACGGACTCTCTGTGAAGATTTGTTGTATGGTAGAAGATGTATGCCATAAGAAAGCATGAAAAGAAGTGACATAGGTACCGTGTTGAATTTCAAAAATATTAGTAAATGTAAATAAAAAGAAAGCCTGAACCAGCGCGAGAATTGCCAATTATCGGCTATTGCATCTGTATCAGAGATACGTACATATATAGTATGTATGTGCGTATGTATGTATCTACCTAATAAACTATTCGTATAGGTATGCAGTCTTCTGAAATTCGCATATTGCCAAATGTGATTTCATTCGAGTTTATGCGCGAATTGGAGGAGTGTAGCAAGCTTTATAGCTACACATGTCTTATCTACCGAACGTTTCTAGTTTGGCCTTTGGTCTAATGGATGTAGTCCGTATCGCTATAACCGAAATCAAATATAATTATAATTAAAAATGAATGAATACAATTATTTTCTTTTATCTTAAATACTTAGTTATTTAAATCTGAACTATATATATCAAAAGCGCTTTGTGAATTATATTAAAATATATCTTCGAAAATAAAGTTCAGTACGTTATGAAATGGTTGGTGGTAGTAATTGGTATCAAATATTGATGATAGCCCCATTAGCTTCAATATTTAAGGTATATTCGACCTATTTTTATTACTTTAACAAGAAAATTGAATTGGCTTTTATCTAATCAATCTATATATGAATGATATGAATCTATTCAGACTTTTGTTATGGGTTCCAATAATAACGTTATGATTACCTACCTGCAGTTTCAATATCATTATAAACCTATTTATGAGCATATAATATAATATAAATCAGTTAATTTGGAATAAATATATCGGTTTATTTCACAGTCGCTGCTTTAGAATCTAATTTTGTGAAATTTGTTCCCATCATTTCCCATCTGCTTTATTTTGCTTTGAAATACGATATTGTTTATGACGTTAAATATTGACAGTTAACATATGTATAGTATATATGTATATATATATATATATATATATATATATATACATATATATTAGGGCGGGTCAAATTGTATAGAACGATTTTTTTGATGAAGCGTATAGCAAAAACGTAATCTATGGTTGATTCTGAGAAATTTTGCTCAAGAGACCATAGCTCTAAGTCGGATTTGCAGCCCCCAAAATTTCAAAATATTAATTTTTCCATATATACATAGAACATTTTAATTAAATTAAATTCGTCATAAAATCGGATAGAATTATAGTAGATTTCTCAGTCTGGGCTTGATTGAAAGGTATTTTTATCAACTTTCAGAATCTGTATTGATACCTGTAGAATAAGTCGTCAATGGCAGCATTGTTCAATTGAACAACTTTGTAACACTGAATAATGACGTTACAAAATAATGACGTTTACTAACACTAAACGTTGCTAAGCTTGCTTTTCCTTCTTCCTTTATCGTTCATCGTGCAATGCGCAGTTTGCCAAAATACTTAAATAAAAACTCGGTTATCACAATACCAATATATTTTTATTTTTAAATTTAGTGTGACACAATCAAAGAGTGCAGTGATAATATCAAAGTTATTATCGATAATCAAGAACCATCAACATCGTCTGCGGTGTCTTCGCAAATGGAAGCAACAACATCAACAAGTTTTGACTCTAGATTGACTAACATGCCTCATCAAGATATTGTTGTTTTTGGTTTATCAAGTGATTTAAATGATCTTAGTTTGCCTACTTAATGTGACATTTTAAAATATATATTGTTTAAGTTTATTTAAAGTGCTAGGACTTGCAGTAGAGTTAATATTAAAAACATTAATGTTATTATTAAAATGTATGTCATATTTATCAGTTATATCATACATAACTTACATAATATTATATTTACACCAATATGTATGTACAATATTTATAATTTATCTAGAAATAATTATCTTTTCACCTAAATCTTCTACTACTCTATAATTGTCGATGCTATATTGTCTAAAAAAATAGTGATTGACCGTCGTGAAGTAAGTCACACAAGTCAACGGATATTGACAACGGCGAAGATCGTGCAGACTGGAGAATGAATAGAAGAAGGAGATTAATACTAATAGCTATACAGAAATTCTGAAAGAGCCCAGCGTGTAGAGAAGCCTTTAGAGCTGACCTTTAAATGTAAGACAATATTTAATTATAAACTTGATAAATGTTACTTAACTCAAGCGAATTGGAGTAAACCATTTTTGATTCGTAATTGAATTTCTCAATAAACCGACTCTATATTTTGGTCATATTCAAATTTGAACTTTCTCAATTTATAACCCCTACTTGTAATAAAGCAGCAAATTGGATTCAACTAAGAAATTAAATTATTCTCTAAAAGCTGTTATTTGAGCGCCTTTTTGGTTAGAGCTGGACATAGGGTTGCTGTAAGTACGAAATTTATTTATAAGAAGTATTTACATAATTTAGTCGGCAGACTATTACTTTTATCAGAACATAACATCGACGCGTTTATAATTTTATAACTGGTGCATCGCCCCGGTTTCCCAAAAAGGTCGAAAGTGGGGTGCAAACGAAATAACTTTTTGTTGATATTTACTGATCAATAATTTGTCAAAAAGATCATAAATCAACACAATATGAAATGTAGCGTGAATTCACGTAATTTTCCTAAAGTTATGAGTTAAGAATTTTTTTTACCAAATCACCTCCGAATTATTGAAAGCAATCTATTTTAGTCCTCTAATTTTTATTAAAACAGATTTAAAAATATCTAAGCCTTTATTTAAGAGTAATAATTTGGTTTTATATTTTTTTTAATACTACATTATTTTATTGACAATAAAATAATATTGTATCTGAAAAACTAACGCGTCTATGAAATCTCCGCTCGAAAAATCAGTACCCATAAACCCTTAAGGACGTTGGCGTTGCCTTATTTACACACGTACACAAGTACCTTAATATATATGGTACATATACACAATTTATATAATTAAGGATATATAAATAATAAAAAATTATAATGTTCCTAGTATCTGAAAGAGTATAGAGTAATAATTACAATATCTCAATACTTTGTTGTGTATCGTATTTCGTTTGTTTCATTTTGTTACATGACGCTACTAATAGTAAGTATCGATTATTTGTACTTAAGCTTAAATAAAACCGATGAAAATTATTTATTTACTTTTGAGACTTTATTTAAATCTTAAAAATTCACGTTCAATGTGATTTTAAACGACTTCGAAAAAAGGAGGAGGTTCTCAATTCGTCGGGATCTTTGTTTTTTTTTTTTTGCTTTTTTTTATGTATGTTAGCCGATTATTCCGTGATTTATGATCCGATTTACGTGATTATTTTTGTGTTCGACGCGGAATAGCTTCTAATTGGTCCGCTAAAAATTTTGCATAGTTTGGCCCAGTAGTTTTCATTTTATGAAAATTTTTCATGAAAATAATTTTCACTCCGTTCCATATGTACACCGATTACTCTGAGATTTATGATTCGATTTACGTGATTCTTCTTTTGTTCGACGCGGAATAGCTGCAATGTGGTCCCCTAAAAATTTGACATGGTTTGGTCCAGAAGTTTTCATTTTATGAAAATTTTTCATGAAAATAATTTTCACTCCGTTCCATATGTACACCGATTACTCTGAGATTTATGATTCGATTTACGTGATTCTTTTTTTGTTCGACGCGGAACAGCTGCCATGTCGTCCCCTAAAAATTTGACATAGTTTGGCTCAGTAGTTTTCATTTTACGAACATTTTTTGGTTCTCGTTTCTTGGGACCTATATTTTTTAAGAAGCGTGGCACCATTCGAAGTCCACCCATACATAGCTAGACACAAAAAAGTAACAAATAAGATATAAAAACTTCGTTTAAAAAAACCGACTTCAAAAACGAAAAAACTAAAATGTATAAAATAACTTATTTCTAAAGCTATTATTATTAATATATATTATCTAAAACATCTTGAAGTCGGTGCAAAGTAAAACATAAAAATTACTATATTTTGAAAATTACTAAGCACCGACTTTAAGATGTTTTAGATAATATATATTAATAATAATAGCTTTAGAAATAAGTTATTTTATTCATTTTAGTTTTTGAAGTCGGTTTTATTAAACGAAGTTTTTGCTTTAAAATTATTGACATTTTATGCACAAATGGACTCTTAAACTAACAAGAAAATTATGGCTTTTTTAATTAAGCCACACAATAAAAAGGAATATAAAAGCATCGTGGCTTTTTATATCGCCCTATATCTATTAACAAACGACACTATCCGTTAATGACATGACAGTTGCAATGACGTGTCGTTTGTAGAACCTTCACGCGAGGCGAGGTGTACTAATAGGTGCTATTTGTAGTAAGATTACAATCTATGTGGGCTTGTAATCGACGGAAATACCATGTGTTATACTCGAATTAGGTATAAAGTTGTTGTACACGCGACTAGCAAGTTTGGGTCTTCAGAAACTTAGGGCTTTCTTTCGTTATATATAACTAGTATAAGAGGTCCTGAGTCCACTTTCATTATACGCACCGCAAAGGAGTTGAACTCACTGCCGGAGTCTCTTTTTCCCGAAATCTACAAGCTGTGTGTCTTCAAGTCTCGTGTGAATGGGTGCCTTCTAGGTAAGCGTGCTCGATCTTATTATAGACCATACATCCGCTCAAATCAAGCGAGATAATGGTCAACGCGAACCTGTACGTGATAAAAAGTGGGTAGTAAAAATTGAATTTAATTGAGATCAAACGTAAAGATATACTTATTCTAATGTCTGTGCCGACGTGATTCTGCCTCTCTTGAGCCTTTCTGTGGTCAAGTAGGCTAAGCTTTTGCCGACTGAGTTCACTAGGAATTAGAGGGTCGAAGTACGAATCTTGACATGGTAAACTTAAAACGAAATTTCCGTTATTTACTATGGGCTAGTCGCCTGAAATTGGCCCCAGAGTAGTTCATTGTCGTAACATAACGTGACTTGCTTGATGATATACGATGTATGTATTTACGCCGATTATAAAAAAATGTACATTATCAATTAACAGCTTAAATACTATATAAGTAGAACATCTAAACAAATGTTGCACAGTTAGTGGGGCTGTGGTAACTTGGCTAAGACACCCACGCCTTGTTTCAGTAATGCAACTTTGAATCATCTATTAAAATCATTACACCATATCTCATGTTTTATCAAAAAAGCACTTACCACTCTTTTTGACATCACCGGTTAAAAAATATTGTTGTTTTTTTATATTTCTATGTTATGTTAATAAATCAATCCTTAACTGTTATTTTGTCGTGAGTCTTTTTGAAGACGCAAGTGAGGTGTGTAAGGATAAGCCTGAATGGCGCTCTGTTGTTCGTGCCTACCCCGCAAGGGACCTGGCGTGAAGTTATGTATATTACTTTTTGAAATTTGTACCTAAATATATTATTTGAAGCTAAAGGTATTTTAGTATTATTTCACTATATAACTATTATTTAGTTTATTTATTAACAGTTTTAGTTAGATTGGACCCTTCTGAATAAAAACTTGGATGTCATAAAACAAAATAATAGTTTACAATAACTTTTGCACCAAAAAATATACTTAGGTCCAAATGTGGCTTACAATAAAATTGCGGTAAAGCCTCGATATATGGGCGTGTGTATAGTAGGACAGTGGACAGCGAATTTCGTAGCAAACTATTCGCACGCAACCGAGATTCAATGCCATGATAATGATGAGATTTAGAATGTTCCATTAAAAGCTAAACAGAGAGAAATAAATATTAAAAAATACACTATGACGTCGAACCTCCCCATTGTGTGTAGAACAATAAAGATGGTATCGTTTTATTGCTGTACAGTCCCCAAATTACACGGCGCGAAGGGACAATGGGCCTCGTAAAAATTTATACGCCTTCACATTGATTAGTTACTGCTCCTTTTTTCATTGACTTGAGGTAAGCTAAGACCTTCAGGTTTGCAAGTAATGTTGAATTAGTAAAAGTTGTAAATAATCCTCTAACCATGCCATGAATCGAAATATCTGGAAGAGATCCATTCTTTAGGTGCAAGATCGCCCTCTGTGCATAATTAGATATAGTTTAACGAAGTGAGTTTGTAGGATTCTTTATGGTTCTTAAAGAAAAATTCAAACTTACTTTAACTCAATATGAATAAGACCGCTAGTTTGCAAGTTTTTTTGTTAGATATAATAAATAATTATCTATCTAACTATTGTGGCTAACTTTTGATTAGCTTGTGACATGTCGACGAGAATAAACATAGAAGTGTTTATATATATATACTTCAAATGTATTTCCTGATAAAATTGAGTAGAAAAGTATATCAATGTTAACAATGCTATATTATAGTTCGCATATATATTTTATTATCCAAATCTTTTACATTTTTCTTATAAATATCTTATAAAATATATATAAATTTATTTATAAAAAATATATAAAAAACTGATCTTCGCCGGCATTGGGGCCTAGGGTCCAGACTACCGGTGATTAAGGCTCCAGACACAGAAATCCTTCTGCATCCGACCCTTTAACCAGATACCAAGCGAGAGCCTTTTAAGGTGGCGGTCAAGGCTCTTCGCTATTAGTCCATTCACTGACACCACTATCGGTACTATGATTGTAGAGTCCAGGTTCCACATAGCGGTAACCTCGTGAGCAAGATAAATATACTTTATTTGTTTATCTTTCTCGGCATTCACGAGCTTACCATCATGGGGAACCTCGTGAACCTATAATAATATTATAGTTATTATTAATCATAATATTTTATGTCTCATGGTCATAATAAATAAATAGATTATATCTATTCACAGATGAGAGTAGTAGGTACACGTATTCATACCAACCGTTAAAATGGTGAAATATTAGAATGAATAAGAAATGTGTGGAATTTTATTAGTTTAGCTTAACTTGTATTAAAGGTATAATAATTATAATTATGTTAGGTAATGCTAATACCTAAACCGTGAGTTATTTGCTGCGCCCCGCCCTCTGCAGAGCGCAGTATAACTATCCCGCTCTTACGTTCACACTAATACATTTGTGAATAAAATTCAGAGAAAAAATCGGAGCAACTCTTGTTAAAAATTTACTTGTTTTAAAATTCGTCAATATTCACTGAGACTGCAATGAAACCTGACTGAAAGAAATCTTGTTACATGCACCAACATTACGATCAAACTTGGGATACTTGTATTGAATTTGAATAAAGTAATGTACTAATAGTGATATGGGTAATCGAAAATATGAATAATCAATTCACCCTGAACTCCGGGAAAGACAATAAACAAACAAATACGCATGTACAAAATCGAGTCCGTTTCACATTTATATATTAATGTTTCTACGTAATAATTAGGCGAGAATACCAGCCGAAGTCACTAGACACGTAATATAAAGACAATCAAAAATTGTAAGCTAATTTTGAAGTAGCATGTAATTTGTTACGGGAAATTAGATTAAATTAAATTTATACATACATACATAACTTCACGCCAGGTCCCTTGCGGGGTAGGCACGAACAACAGAGCGCCATTTAGGCTTATTCTTACACACCTCACTTGCTTCTTTGACATTCATAGCTCTTGTCATGCACGCTCGTCTGTTCTTAAGGCTGCTGACAATCACCTTCTGCTAGTACACGATCAATTTGATCATGGAAGGTGTGTCGTGGCCTTCCGCGACTTCTGCATCCATCCACTTTTGCATTGTATATCTGTTTAGTCATTCTTTCATCATACATTCTTTCCACATGCCCGAACCACCGGAGCATTCCTTTCCTTACCTTCACCCCGACACTCTCTTTCAGACCAACTCTCTAATTAAATTTATGCCTAAAATAAATTATCATAGTCAGAAAATCGATAGGTATCATTTTGCCCTATGCCATGCCTATTCTATACAGAGATCCATTTGATGCATTCGCCGAATCCATTATAGACTAATTTTGTATTTGGTAATTCGAAATTTGAATGTATAGGTATGATGTAGGCAGGTATTTCATGCATAAAGTCAACCGATTCATTTTGGAACAGCGGTGTGTTACCACAATCGTCGATGCTCGTGAACTTTGTGGTTGGTCTGTTTAGCTATGTGGTTGAGGCATGAATAGGTAAAATAGTCATGGTGGCTGTACGGAATTATAGAGTGCAGGTATTATTGGAAAATTTTGCGAGTAATAACTGCTTTGATTCCAAATTTACTAATACTGTCGAGGTAATGGCAGTCAGTGATTAAATTTGTAAACAAGCAAGGAATATTTTAAACCTTTACTATCGCATCAAACTGTCATGTTTATTATGGATTTAAATTATGAGTAACATTTTGTATTTATCTCTTATGTCTCTGCTTCACCCGTGTTACTGTTATTGACTGTGAGTAAATAAGACTTACTTATAGCGTTAAAAATAGCGCGTTAACGATTAGTAACATTAGTGTATAAACATGATTTTTCTATCAACGTTTAACTCAAATGACGCATTCAATCCTTGGATATAATTATTTTCATGACTTAGTCACAAACTCTAACATTTTCCCAGATGTAGCAAAGGCATTATAGGTCCTGGGAAGGTCACTATGTGGTTCGTTGGTTGTTGTAGTAAAACCACATTGTATCGACATGTACATACATACATACATAACTTCACGCCAGGTCCCTTGCGGGGTAGGCACGAACAACAGAGTGTATGTATATGTATCGACATGTGATATCCTTATTCTGATTTTTTACTGGCAGCTGGATAGATTTTACACATCGGTTATCTCGATGTGCAGGTTTTATCACGATGTTTTCCTTCACCGTTAGAATGTGATAATTGTAACAATGTGCACGTGATGTCAGAAAGCGGTGCATGCTCTCCGGCTAGGATTCAAACCCGTTAAAACCATTATGCTATCACGGAAAGACGATTTTAATAAGATCATAATTGCCACTTTTTGTTAGAAACTTTCCAGATTTGAATATTTGAAAGTGTTTAGTATATTTTGAGTTCATTTGCCAATTAAAACGTACCTTTAACGTTTTCGTTATGCTGTTCCATTTCGAAATCTTGCAGGGTTTAAAAAATTTGAATAAAATTCCAATCCTATGCGAACCAAATGATGGGCACAGTTTTAGCTTTAGTTTGTTAATTCAAAATTATAAACGTAACCAAAAAATATATCTAAGTTTATTTACAACCTTTACTGTTGACGTCACTTTCCCCCCTCCCATGGAAGTTAGCACAAACGGCTTTTGATCACAGACCCTCGACCGATGCCGTTCCGCTCTCGTCAACAGGGTACCGGGGGTCAATTATGCAAACCGTCCGTCACGCTCATTTATTTTAGAATACATTACCAACTGTGAAATGTAAAATTATCAATTAATGGTGACACAATGCGCATTGTCGCACACGTTGATTGTTGTATTTCAAATTGGTTTTTGGGTTTCATTCCAATAATACTATCATCTCAAAAGGTTCTTCCTACGATGAAAAAGAATACTTGCTATTGACGGAATGTAGTACCTTGGAAAATGGGGTGTCTCTTAGTTTGGGACGCAACGTGTATTGATACTTTGGCGGCTTCTCTTTTTCCAAATATTGCCGTGATTACCGCTACTGCTGCTACACATCAGAAACCCTAAAACCAAACATTGCAACCTGATATTGACTGGCGGTCTAGGCGACACAGGTACCTCCCGAAGTAGCCGTGACCCGAGAGGACCCTCGTCAGCCGGAAAGTCACGGTGCCGTGTCTTCATCCAATCCAGTCCTGCAGGACAAGCCTCATCGCTTGGATAGTGGCGAGGCCTGCACTAAGGTGTCTGAGGGGTTCTCCCCAAACCACCATGGCTACGTCGCAGAGCTCCGACCGGCAAGCCTCGGTTTCCTGAGGTGCCTTTAACATGCTCCTTGCCAGGGCCTACTTGTGTCACTGCAAGCGATGCAAGGACCCTGGCTTCGAGGTCCCATGGTGGGGATCTGGCGAGTAGCGAGGCTGCACTGTTTTGTGTGAAGTTACTTATCGGTAACCCAACATCCTGGGGTGGGCCACTAAACCATACAGGGGTGGGCACGCCCACCCAGTCGATCTTCTATATAGACCTATGATTAAAGGTTTAAATAAGCTTTTAATGAGTTTTTGTATCTTTCCAGATGAACCGGGCAATACAGGTGAAACCAGCGGACAGCGAAAATAGAGGAGGTACGTTTTTATTTTTATTTACAATAATAATATTGAAGTAGAAGTTACTTAACTGCCGAATTCAGAGTCAGATAATGTTTCTTTGTAATAGTGGCCATTGGAAGTCTTTATATTCTTTTTATATAGGTAACTTAAATGTGTGCTATACATAGCACTAACTGTCAGACAATAAAATCACGATTCTAATAGAATAAGCCTTAAAATATAAAACAATGTAAATTACTAACCTCATTTAAGTGAGAATGTAACTTAACACCAAATAAACTTGTACGTTTGGAGTTTACGCCTACTACTACTACACTACTACTAATAACAGAAAAAACCTACAGACAGATTAAACCAGTAGAAAATACACATATAATCACGAAAGATATTCACAAACAAGATTAAAATCATATAAGTAATATCAGAGGACTTGCCAGAAATATAACAGTAGTTTTGCTGAAACTCATCAAAAGCAAGCTTTGTGTACGATAGGTGAACATTAACATGACATACAGATTAATACTAAAATTACATACATACATACATAACTTCACGCCAGGTCCCTTGCGGGGTAGGCACGAACAACAGAGCGCTATACAGCCCAATACTAAAATTAATTAACAAAAACCGCTTGACCGACTTGAATAATTTTTTTTTGTTTTATTCGTGCTAACGTTTTAAGTATACAATTGTATTATTTCAATCCTCTTAATATTTCCATATCGGGCGTGTTATATAAAAATCGTTTTTTAAGAAGTAAACTCCAATAATTCATCAAAAAACAAATTATAGTGTAATAAATAGTTTTGAATAAAAATAAATAAATAAATATAAATGTTTTTTTAAAAGACTTCAAGACAGTGAATAAAAAAATACAGTTACAATACAATACTATTAATCGAAAACTTAGTGGTATAAAATAAAAAATTCAATAGATTCAGAATAAGGTACAAGTTTGACCCTAAAGGTGATGAATGTTACAAAAGAACTGTCAATCCAGTTATAATTGAGGTTCGGAAAATTGAAGTATAATTTATGCATGTCTAACGATGACTTCCGTCCCTCGTTGTTGATGTAGCTGTCAATCATTTTGACATTTGAAATATAACGATTGAGTTGAATTATTTAGTTGACTTGACCTGGAATACTATTTTGGAATTCATGGCTGAAGTAACTTTTGTGTTCATCGATCCGTTACAACTGATTCAATTACAAGAAATTCATCAAAATCACAGTACAATGAGGGAAATTTATAATTCTTTATGAATATAAGTAGAATACTACGCCTAGACCATCGAAGTCAATGGGTAACGTTCCCAAAAGGCTAACTACGTTACCTGGCTGGATCGTCGTACTGATCCATTGTCCAGAGTAGGAACCAGCCCTCTGATCATCCGAAGAGTCAGTGAGTCGTTTTGAAAGACCACACAATGTGCCATATTGGAATTATTAATAATAGAGAATCTACAGAAAAACTAGATGCTTCAAATTATATAACTATTTTATAGAAGCAGGCAGAGTTACACACCATAAACATTCTATGCAAGGTACTAGGAGATACGGTATTTGTAAACAATTCAGACACCCAAAATTCAACCACAACTCAACAACCAGAACACACATCATAATCACCACACATATTATTAGACCGAAGTGACATATTCACGTTAGCCACGCCAACACAGACAGTCAGAGGAAGAGCCAGAGGAAGACGAAGCAGAGACATTCGCACGCACACCATCCATAACCAATAGTGGGGACATAAATCTCTTTTGCCGTGGGCAACGGGATAACGGAACGGATATATATAAAAACCGACAAAAGTCGTGAGAAAGTTTATTTCAGATAATATACAATAATACTATTGTAGAGAAACTACAGCATCATTGATTGATAAATAACTTTTTGTTATACACATAAGCATATACAAACAGAAGGAGAAAGAAATAAAAGATAGTAGGTACAACTGGCGGCCTTATCGCTAAAAGCGATATCTCCCAGACAACCCTTGGCAGGGATTAATAGATAATGACGGTGGCGCAGTCATAAAAGATAATTATTCGATTGACAAAACAGTTTAAATTTTATTTTATTGAGAACAACCAACAAGTCTTACACTAGCACATAAATCTGTTTATATAACTACACTAAGTTATTAGTCTAAGTGCAGACTTAATTACAGGTTACCCCATCATGCTGGAAAACATACATTCTTTAACAATTATTCACTAGTACGTATTTTACGTACGTAGTAGTATTTTACCAATAAAATTGGAGTGTTTCTTTGCGATTTCAAAATAACTAATGATTTTAAAATGAAATTACTATATACGACGCCTAATTATTAATTACGGATTTTTATTTTAGTCGGTCCGTCTGTCGGAAAGTTTGTATCAAATTCGATCCAAAGGCTCTAAGGATTTATTTAAAAAAATAGGGAATATTTTTTTTTCTCGTATTTCGTATATCTATACTAATATTATAAAGAGGCAAAGTTTGTGAGTTCGTGACGTTGTAGGGGTAGGGGGGTAATCTCTGTTTCTACTAAACCGATTTTGAAAACTATTTCACCAGTGGAAAGCTACATACATTATTCTTGAGTGACATAGGGTATATTTGATTGTGATTAATAATATTTTTTTATTTTTTTCTAATGCTCAGCGAAGTGGGCACGCGTCAGATAGTTTTATTATATTTTCGTTTCGATATCTTACAGGGTTAAGATGATATGACTTTAAGCCCGAGTCAAAAATCAATCACTTTACAGTCCTAAACTTGTGAGCAGGTTCATCCTTAAATCAGCGTTATTCATAGACTTAAAATCTTACCTCTAATTCTTCTGGTTTATTATTATAGAAAACAAGCCAATTCTTATGCGCTACTGAACATAATTTCTGGGTTGGTTGCTCAATAACCCTCAGCACTTCATTATCTTGCCCTTAAGGTACAGGTCGTGACGTTAACTAAGTAATTAAGTTATTAGGCTTCTGAACTTTGCGTTTTATTACAGTCTTTTGTTTAAGACCTTTTTGTTTTGCTTTAATTAATAATAATAAAAAAATATGGTCACCACTCAGCAATTAAAATTGCGCGTATTTTTAATTAGAAATGAATATGAAATGAATATTGTATGTTTAAAATATTGACATTATCATTGTTCTCCTATGATTTTTTTTGTGCTGATGAAGTAGTATCTTGGATTTGTAGGGTTTCCAAGAAAGCAACCTTAATAATTTGTAATTCTTAATAAGCAATTAATCTCTAAATCTATCAAAATAAATTTTAAATGAAGAGAAGAAAATGTAATAAATGATTGACATTTGTCAATAAAATTGAAGCACTGATTTTATTTGAAGACGCTTATTGCATACATTAATATGTAATCAAATGTGTGCAAGAGCTTGCATACTGTACATACCCAGTGTTCTTCCTTGTTTCATATTGATAGATAGATAGGTCCAGTCCCAACAGTTCATGTTTAAGTTTCAGTAATTTCCTTCGGGATTAAGCATGTTTTTGATGACCGTCCACTGTGAATTATTGACCCGACCCCGGGTTAAAGTTATTAGAGAGGCTAAAATTAAATAATAATGGAGATGCGATACGTTTCCAGGATCTGTATTGTATTATTAAGTGAATTTGTCAGCTGTCAGAGTATGGCGTTTACAAAGACAAACGGAATCTATTTTTGGCGATATTGTAACGTGATATAGTGAATTTAAATTAAATCATTAAGTATATTTCGCTTCTCAATACCATATACCGGTTTAACTTGTTCTTTAAAAAAAATCTTGCGTTGTGGTATAAAATAATATCTTAAAATGCACAAATGTTAGGTTTCAATTTGCAGAGCTGGTTCTATTTTATCGTGAAATTTTCTTTTAGTACTTTTATCGTGACGTCAAACACCACCGTAAACTGCAAATTCCGTTACACATTCATTCACTAAATTTTCATCGCGTGTTTTAAATATTAACAACATAGTCGTGAACTACAATTCGTTATATTTGTCGCGGTAATTGAGTGGGAAGTGTCGCTGTTAGCCAAATTAAATTGTGACCGATACGGATCTAGTGTGCGTGTATTACTTTGTAAATGAAGTTTGTTTTACTCGTATTTTAAGTGTTTAACCACATTATCATTAATGTAGATTAGGCCGGCTGTTAAAGCGTGTTCAATTTCATTTCTTAAAACGACTTATTGTTATTAGTTGTATTTTCTCTAAGGATTTATTTCCTTACTATAGTTTTCCACGCGAGAGCAAGCATTAATACAGGTTACATTTTATTAAATTTTTATGTTAGTGCTATTTGCCCTCGGAAGATTCACTTCATTTTATATTGCAAACTATTCCATCTTCTCCGGGATGAAGAGTATGTATGTCCCTTTTCGGACAAAATTCAGCAAAATCGATCCAGTACTCCAGTCGTTTTTCCATGAAAGATAGAAAGACCAAGTTACTATCACATTTTTTATAGATGATTTTTTATATATCTATGAACTTGTGAAGTGATTGGTTTCCCACACAACATTTCGCCCTCTATTTCAACCCATTGTAGTTTTATTTTTGCGATTAAAAGTAGTAGTCTGTGTCAAATCTGTTTTATCATAAAATATGTAAATTACGAAATTGATAATAATCATAAAAATGACACCACAAAAAAATACAAAACATATCGTTCTTTTTAGGATAACCGTTACATAAATATATCCTAAAAACCATGTCTTTTCCGGGATGAAACGTATCCTATGTCTATCCTAAATATTGAACTTATATAATATATACCGAGTTTTAGGTAAATCAGTCCAATAGTTTTTCCGTGAAAGCGTAACAGACAGACAGAGTTACTTTTGCATTTATAATATTAAACGAGTTAGGGATATGTTACTAGAGTTTTTAAACCCTGGGCAGTAGCTCTATTTTACTTACATAATAACTTTATTACAATTTAATATATAAACCTTTAGTGAAAAATAATCTAATAAAAAAACCGCTTAAAAATTTGTTGCGTGGCTTAGGAGGAGTTAGAGGCTAAAACAGACAACCATGATTCAATGTAAGGCTACAAAAAATACACATAAACCTTGTCAAACACAATTTTCTATTTTTACCCCTTTCAATAGATTCGGCAAAGCGTTTAGGTCCAAATAGATCCGTAACAGAGGTCCCAAAAGCATAAAGCTTAAGTCACGATCGTGGCGCATCTGGCATCTACGATAAACGAATTGGCATTACACCGAGAAGTAGTAGAGAAAGAAATGAATTTTGCTTAAAATTTGAGGGCAGATTAGACAGAGATAATTTCATGTCATGCCAGCTGTGGTAGAATTCTCGCTTTAAATCTCTGATTAGATTAGAGAAATACGACAAACTGTGTACAGTAGAAAAATCTTTAATATTAATATCATATGTCTGTAGAGAAACTTTAAATAAAATGACTGAAATACTTTATGTGTAGCTTTTCTAAGTATTGAATTATTTGTAATCAGTTAGAGTATTATAACATTTGTCATGTTATAATACTCTAACTAATTACTCGACTTCTATTAGTCTAAGAGAGGCTGAAGATCGACCTTCACCTATCTCATAACCAGATGAGTTATAATAATATTTTTAACACATTATATTGATTTGTAAACACGCTATTGATAGCTTGCCAATCAAAAAGTGTTCATGTCCATTTTTAATGAAATTAATTTTATAAAAAACAAATGACATTCATATGTACACCAAACAAGTTCAAAGCCATCTAACGATTTATACACTGCAAAACACTATGAACTCAAAGAGCAAGTCAAATAGTCATAGAAAATCTATGAAAAATTGATTATGAAACCACTGAAAACTTTATATAACCTATTCAATAATTGTATTCACAGTTCTAGTGATGGGATATCATTAACAATCATACGCGCACACAAATGTACCCATACATAACATACTAAATATTAACTATTACTTGTAAAGTCGAATTTGAACTCAACTATAATGAGATATTAATATCGACTGTATTGATGAGATTGTATACCCAACTATGAAGTTGAATCTTGGATCTCTCTTATACCTAATATCAGTTCTAGGTTAGAAAATTACAGTTCAAGAGTCACGTTTGGAGCTCTAATTGCTAAGAAGCAAACTACAAAGTAAAATTCAGGGAACAAGTAATGGCGCCCAACCTTTGCTATCTAACCTTCCCAGTTACGATTACGTCACTATTCTGGCCGAGTCGGCACCAGGCGCCAGGCTCCTCCGCATAAGCACGCCTATTAAATAGCTGCAAGCAATTAACATCTGGTGCACGTACGTGCCCCTTTACCCTGTTAACCCCTCCAGCTCCACCATACTACGGTCACAGTATAAAGAAATACGGTATCTTCATGTCTGTGATGTAGACGAAAAATTAATAAGCGTATAGAAATTTCACATGTCATTATTTTTGTCATAAAATATCATTTAATAAATTATATTTATTTTATTAGTTAAACCTTGCTATAAGTTTTTAATAATAGCAAATACATGAAAACATAAATACCTTTTACATAAATTTGTCAACAATTTATAATGACATAAACACTTAATATTAAACTAAGCCTATGCTATGTAATATATATATATATATATATATATATATATATATATATATAGATAAGCATATGTAAATATATATATTCGTAATAGAAATAAGAAGAAGAACCAAGATGAGTTTAAATAAAACTCCAATCAGAAATATATTTTAAAGTATTTAAGAGATTTAGTTTAAACTGACGGTAGAACTATTTTCGATTAGTCGTGATCACATACACGGGGAAACTTCTAGACAAAAGTCTTTTAAACTTTGTTATATCCATTAGTAGTGTAACAATAACATACGATTTATGGTGTATGAAAATTATAAATGTTAAAAGAAAAAGATTGTTAGCAAAAATAAAATGTATTCTTTTGAACAATAGTTATAATTCATAATACATATGTAGTAGGGACCACCTTCGTTATAACTCCCGATCGACAGAAGATTTAGGATAGTTATGGCCAATTTGAGGACAATTTTGTTAATCTCATATACAACCTTTATCTCGCCAGCAATGGCGAGTTAAATCAATAGTAAAAAATGTATTTAAATTTTTGACGTATTATGTATGGAACGTTATGAAAAATGTGCTCCAATAATATTCGATTGTAAAAATTGTAATGTAAAAATTTACCTAGAATGTATAATATTGTTCAATTGAAAAATCCGGAGTTTCCTTGAAAGACCACGGCACCTTGGTACTTACCAGCTTTTTCTCCAATTTTAACAACTTTTAGTCCCTCACTGCGCATACGCTTGTTAATTTTAAACAGCGTCGTGAAACTACTGCAGTAATATTTGTATACTGTGCTACGGCCCTGCTAAATGGTTATTTAAATTCAAGTAGACTACTAACCGTTATAGTTCCAGCGGGCCAAGTGATTTTGAATACTGTGTTTTCGTTCATTGGAAATAATACAGACGTAAGCAACATGTGGTTAGAATTGTATAAGAATTTTACTATAAGAACTGTTAGCATAATTTTATTCGTCATTGTAATTGGTGCTGATAGTTAACTGATACAAATGCATAATTATATCTGTAATTAACTCAATCATGCGGATGGATAAAATGAAAAACAAGTATATACAGGGTCTTTGAAAGTTGCACCCGTGACAAAAAATTGAGAGGAAGAACATTGAGACGCGAAATATGTAATAAGGAGGGGTAAGAATTATGTGTTAAAAATAATATTAAACTGGAAGATTGATGAATATAAGAGTAAAGTTAGACCGAAAAAGAGATTGAAATATTGTGTCATGTGATCTCTTCTACAAAACCACGACTTTGTTGTGAGTCTCCCACTTCATCTGATAACTTGTGTTATTCCATTAAAGAAATGGAGAAACTCTCTTCTTTCCACTTTAGGTATGTAGATGGTGATTCTTGTTGACTTGTATACCTGGAGAAGAGCCAGGTGGAATGCTCGTGAATAGAATAGAAGATCTTCCCTCGAGGCTATTGTTGTGCCTCGTAGACCTAGACCCAACCATTATTGTTGAAAATCTGTATACATTTTTTGTACGTGTCGGAAATACCTTGCGTCTTCAATAATTGCATTGCGCCATCTATTGGCTTGTGAGTGTTCCACTATATCTTTCATATCCCTTTATTTTTGGAAAAATATTTCCTTATTATATGATGACAGCCACAGGACATGGTGACAGAATGTTACTCAGGTCTCGTACTGAGCGCGGCTCGCGCCCAGACGGTGTAACATAAATCATTTCTAAGTCTCCTAAAATACCTAATAGAGAATCGTTTGACCATTATTGAGAACATTCTTTGATATATGCTGTGCATGCGTAACATATTTCAGCGTGGAAGCAAAATGAAATCATTCGACAAAATGATTGATCGTACAATTCGTTATTTATTGCCGGTTCGGTAAATAACTTCAAAGTGATTTTTGATTGATTGCCTTTTACATTTTTGATGGGATCCAAATATATGGGGCACCGTTCAACCCTTGCATACAAGGCTAATCAGATCCCTTCAAAGTTAGAATTACAATATTCGAATAATTATTTTTGTAAGCATAATATAAATAAGATTTGACTACAAATCTTCTCTTACCCCATAGCCTGGCTCTTATAACCCCGACCTTTGGACAATGGAAGCCAAACATACTTCTTGTTTCAATAACTCTTATTTTTCTACACAAAATTATCTACGACTCAGTTTGTGGCTTGCTGGTCCAAGTGTTGGTTCACCTAGTTTAGTAGAATGCTTGCTTTGTATTCTGGCATTAGAAGCCAGATTCTAGTCCCCATTTCGAGGTCTGCAGCATATTAGCAACACCTTCGTTATTACAAAGGTCCATATTTAACTACTTTCTGTTGTACTCCAACTGTGAAAAAGCGTCCTAAATACTCAACTACACGTTATTATTTCCTTCCTTGTTTTTACTGGATACTTTAACGTAAGTGCTTATGATGTCGCGTGTCTACACTCGATGCCATTTCCAGGCCGATCTCATTTAACCAAACTGTCGTAAGAAGCGCGTTGTAAAATTTATGGTCACACTTCAAACTAATGGAAAATGAATGGTTAGTGTTCGAGCAGTTTATAAGAGTTTTATAGTTTTAATGGCTTTAACTAGTATTTTTTTATTATTTATGTCCGTATTAAAGTTGAAATCTATTAAAGCAATTCACGCGGCAATGTTTGAATTTTCTAATTTAATTTTTAATTTCTAATCCATATTTTCTACAAACTTTTCAATTTTGTGGATAAGAAAATAAATCATCTTATGTATATTTGATATCGAAAATTTTGAATATCAAAAGCATTACGCTCAATCTGTTGTTTAAAAGAAAATTATCAATTATTTTCAAAAATTTTAACTTTAAAGAAAATTGCATATATATGCCTAACGACATTCTAAGTTTTTTATTATTGCATGAGTTCAACAGACAGGCAAACGGCCCAACTGATGGAAAACAGTTACCATCGCCTATGGACATTTGTAACACCAAAGGTGCTACGTATGTTATGCTGTTCTCTAAAATGAGACTGGAACCTGGCTGTTAATACCAGAACCCAGCACAACGTTACTATGGCAGCATACTCTAGACCAGTGGTGGTAGCCATCCCGATAGGCGGATATTTGCCTATGCTACCACCTAGCAATTCCTAGAGTAGTTACTTCTTATATTATCAGATTTTTTATAATCTTCTATAATTGTGAATATATTCACTGAAGAAATTAGGTTATATAATCATGACATTAAAGCTAAGCGTTAAACACTGTACAAGCAAATGCCGCGCAGCCATGCTGTGATGGCGCGACGTACATATTGTGATCGAGTTAACAACAGGACTTATAATTACTTGCAGCATAATTGTTATTACATTTCGAATTTTGATTATATATAGTATAAGACTTCATATTCGAAATTTATATATACGAGTACCTATGTATAGATAGAGGCTACATGCGATTCCGACTCACATACAGCTAGCTCTTTATTATTTTATGGGCCAAATTTTCTATAATCATATCAGTATCTATATCAGTGTGTGGAGGTTAATTTTATGTCTGTGGGTGGTGCGTCGATGATATTACCCCGTTGCATGAGGGTGACGCACAACTGGCGAGAGCCCATGTCTCTCTGTACTGTGGAGTACAAAATAGACGACGTGTGTTGTAGTCTCTAGGTAATTATTATTTAATTAATTTAACATTAAACTTAAGACTATATATATACAAAAAACTCCTTGTGGCACTCAAGGACTGCCGCGGTAAGGCTATTGCATAGCATTTTTTTAGCAAATTATGCAATTATAATTATTTGTTATTTTTTATTTATGCAGTATTTTTTTGTCTTTGATATTAATTCAAGTAACACTTTTTGAGCGTGGTGACCGATAAGAAAACAAATCACCTATGTATACATATATACCTACATGTATACTTACGGGGCGCACATGCGGTGAGTGTGGCATTATAAAGATATGATAGATACCTATACACCTATATACTTTCTCACAAACAGCTGCTTACGTATTCGTCCGATTTCGGAGCAGCTCGTCATCCATAATTTGCAATACCTGACATACCTCGAACCGCTACGAGAGCTCGTGGCTCACTGTGGCCATCGCACGCCTCCGCTCGCCGCGCCCGCCTCCGCTCGCCGCGCCCGCCTCAGTCCCCCGTCACCGCGCATGGTAGGCAGAGTGGGAGGTGTTAGGTTTATTTTCGTTACTGAATTTCTTCATTCGGTCGCCGCGCTCTAAGCCCGCGATAAAAGCTATAAAATAGCTTAAAATCTTAAATGCTACGTGAAAATATGTAAAACATATTCGTAGATGCATCTCCGAAGGTTTTCTGTTTTCTGTATTAACAGATTTTGGCACGTTCATGGACTACTCAGTTATAACCTTGCTAATACGGTATTACACCATTTTTTGGAATGTGGCTTAAATCGATCCTTTGGTAATAATAAGCTAGTGAAATTTTTATTTTTATTTTATGAAATCTTTAAGTGCTTTAAAATGGCATTTAAATTTTAAATCTGACAAGTCCGCGAAAAAACGCTGTCCACCATTTTGATGATGTCACTATCCTATAAACAATAACAAACATTTTACTGTCAACTGTATGTAAACAACAAACAACGCAGTACTGTAAGTTTAATTTGTGCGGCGGAGCTGTGATGCAGACTACTTTTAGTCTTCTAGTATTTTATACGGTTACTGGAACAATAACAAGAAACAACAGGAGAACTTCGAGGGTGTCGTAAGAGAGTAATATGTTCCTTAGTCGAAGGATTTACTTACAGAAGAGACTATTTCGCCCAAAAGGTTAATTTAATAAACTATTCAAGTTTTCCAAGCCAAGATTATTATGCAATTCATTTGAAAGCAATATTTAGAATTACACAAAACCAGACAACTACAAAAGACACCTTTCAAATCAACTCTTTGTACTGCCACTTCACCTTAAAAATATCTGAAGAAAATACAAGCAAGCGTGTAGGTACACTTGATGGTCTGTTACGTTTGTGTCTGCTGGATATGCAGGCAGGATAAGCGATGTGAACTCGTGGGAACATAGCAAGTTTTATAAAATGTTTGAAGGCAAA
The DNA here is from genome assembly GCA_949752895.1 of Dendrolimus pini. Lineage (NCBI taxonomy): Eukaryota > Metazoa > Arthropoda > Insecta > Lepidoptera > Lasiocampidae > Dendrolimus > Dendrolimus pini. The sequence continues at coordinate 14,205,496 of OX457137.1, read as the reverse complement.
CATTACAGGTTTAGCTGAAAGGAAGTTTAAGCATCTTGGATTGTTTATCTCAAAGATATCTCAAAGAGGGTTCATTTTTTTGAATCTCATGAGTGTTTCTCCTGGATTCAAGCTTACAATTGAAGAAGAGAAACAGATAAAGCAGATAGCCAGTCTAAAATGCATTAAGAGAGTGATACATAGACTAAGAAATTAAGCATGCTAAAATTACATCATTATAAATTTAAATTTGATAGGTATGTTATTAGATTTACTTATGTATAAAGACAGCCTGCTCATTGATACACTTCCAAGATTGCAAGACACTCATTAAATAAAACTACTTTAAATTATAATGTGTTTTATTTCTTTAGAATATTTTCACTTAAACTACATATTTTCAAATTTTGTCCTGAGATGATTATCATTACATAGCTTTAAAATAGATTGATAAACAATTGTTTGGAAACTTGTTGTAAAACAATAAAAATACTACACACATTGCTATAAAAATATATTAAAAATGTAATTTTGTTTTACTTAGCACTAAATTCAAGATGTAGGAACTATTTATGGCCAGTTCCTATAGCTTACTGACCGCTCATTACCTTATTTTAGTTAAAATTTGACATATACTCCATATAAGTAATGTCCAACAATAAGACAAGTTAATAAATAGAATAACTATATATAAACCGGCCATCAATTTGTTTTTAAAGAAATTGTTTGTTCTTTTTTGCTGAAAAATTTTTTTATGCTCAAACCTACATAGTCACACTATTTTATATGGATATGAAAATAAAAAGCATGTAAGTAGTAACCTACATATTTAATTTGTTACACATATATAAATTGGGATATTTTTTTTTTTTAAAGAAAATGACTATCGCTAATAGTCATATAACATAATGATAACAATAGTCAACTTTTATTCATGACATCTGATGATTTCATCCACAAAAAAAAACTAGAAACATAACAATAACTTTGATTTGCACCAGCGCATTATGTTTGTACTTATACTAGTTTAAATAGTTATTTCTAATAACACCATTTTTATCCACACAGTTTTCTGCAGTTTTTTCACTAATGAGACACTGGATTTCAAAAGTGGTTATGCTTTCAATCATCAGGTGATGTGGCAATCATCAGACACTCTTTTAAAACATATAGACCACTGTAATGTTTATTCCTAATCGTTTTTCAATTATTAGCCTCGCCTGCTCATCTAATTTTTTCTCTGCTATTGTTGCTATATTTGGAGTTCTTCAACTAAGAAGACCAGTAACAAGAGTTTTATCAGCAGTACTACAGCAACTTCACAACATTTGGACGCTGTTATTCTTCCATATCTAAGTTCATGCCATAACTTACTTTTATCTTGATTTTGGGTAGGTTAGTAATAAATACTTATATTTTTAAGGACTCATCAAATAAATGATATATTTTTAGTAAAAACCTGTCAGTCTTCATCTATGAGTCTAATCAAAGATTATGAAATAATAAAACAAATTTAGGTTCATCAGGCTGACTGTCTGGCACTAGTTCTTATGGATTATTTTTGGTTAATTCTTTTGTGTGTTATATTTTAGTAGATGCTCCTACCATCGCTAAATTTGACTTTCACTATGATACTCCACCAACATAAAGGATGGCTTTTCACTTCGACGGTACCACAACATAAAAAAGGCACTTTGAGATGCGGGACAGTTATGAAACTGAACACTTTCCACAACTTTTCTTGTTTGTGTTAAATATAGCTGCATATGGAGTTGATCGTGCTTTATGCTCTGGACTCTGGACAAACTACACTTAAATACTTTGGTCCAGTTTGAGTTGAACAGAACCTACTGTGTCGTCATAGAAGGACTCCTCCAGACCTGTAACAATCAGTATATTTAGTTTGCAAACATTTACAGATCCGCGTTTGTTTAATTTGAAAAGGGAATAAGGCCACTAGAAATACTTACATCGCACTTCAACTTCGCCGTTTAAAAACATTATTTCGGCAGAAGAGAAGTCGGAACTTATTCTTGGCACATTCATACTATCAGCATAAATAAAACCGAGTTAAATTATACACTTTAATTTAAGATATAATACAAATATAAATAAATGTTGGAGAAACCGAAGAACAGAATCAAAATCAGGAAATCAAGAGACGTTTACTGTTGTTACTGATTATTTAGATATTATGTACACAGTATTCTCCGAGTATAATAAAATTCTCGTAGTTTGTTATTGTTTATAGGACAGTGACGTCACAATATGGCGGCTACCGTTTCGCGTGCTTGTGGAACAGATAAAAAATATTGAAACTTTAAAACGAAATTTAATAAATATAACTCATTTTTATGAATTCTAATTAGCATATTTCGATTTCATATGGAGATAACTATGTATTTTATGCATTTATAGATTTATTCTAAGACATAGTAAAATACCGTATTATGTAGCAATAAATTATTCCATGTACGTGACGAAACACAGTGGAGTAAATTATAACCTGACTGAATTTAAAAGTGAAACAATTCAACTGGCTTACTCATGCAACTGATATTTCTAATTTGCCTATTATGTATGTTATTCTATGGATAACTTTTATTGGTTTATTGAAAAATCGGCCATTCATTGAACATTTAGTTAAGGTTCTGATACAATTCGTAAGCTTCAACCGAAAACGGAGTTGTACACGGACTGAAACTAGTTAATTCTCAATAAATAAAGATCTCGGTTGTGCGGGTAGGGTGGTGTTTTATTATCGCTGAACTGTGTTGACTGTCACTGCGGGCAACTGTGACCACCACAATGACGAATTGGCTTCACGGTGTCCAAGTTAAAGGCGATTTACTTTAAACTGTACACTCAGCCGAAGTATATGTATAGACGAAGCCCAGGTGAACAAAACCGTGAAATGAAGTGAAGCCTTTTTACATACACGTGGTTAATAGCTATCCAGTGGAAACTATTCCACCTTAGTCCGTACTAATTCGACTATTTATTACTGAATTCTCGTAATCGTAATGTTTAGCTGGCTTCACTCCAAGTCGATTTCTTGGTAAAAGAAATTAACCCTTAATTTTCTAAAACTAAGCATACATAGAGAGAGAGAGAGATAAAACTTAACAACAATTGCACACCAAAATATACAATTACAAAAACACACCATATTTACATTGTTTTCTAGGCAATACTATAAGCGGCTTTATCGCTCAAAGCACCAAGCTTTATCGATCTATTCCAGGTAATTTAAATGAAAGAGATTCGAATCAGGCGATATAGGTTGTGTAGGAAAAAAGCAATAGATAAATGAATACTTAAACTAATTTAAGAAATAAATATACAAAAATATATACATAGATATATGTTATACAATAGTACATTTCAAAATACATAAGTTATTATAATAAATGTATTAGCATGATTATATTGTGTTGATCAGACATAGCTATTTGTGGACAGTGGTTTCTGAGGAAATTTCTAAATGTTGGTAAGGATTTACATAATTTTCATATAAAAATCTTAAATAATTTAATAAAACCCCAACGTAAACAACGTAATCTCTAATCTCACCGAATGACTTATTTACCAGCTCAAGAGAGGCAAAAATAAATATAACTTCAAAACTTAGATAAAGATAATCAGTGCTGGATACAAAACTTTCACACTCAACTATAAATTTTATATAGTGCCCGAAGATTACGCGAAAATTTTTCTGGAAAAACTTCGGCTCGTAAATATTTTAAAGTAACTTCTAAAAGAAAAGTGACACCCAATGTTGACGATCTGGCCAAAGTTCCGGATGTGGCCATCGACGAAATAACCTTTTCGAAGAAAACTGTGTAGAGAGTAACTTGAAATACAAAAGTTTCGTATTGTTGATGTACTGCATCTTCCCTGGAGACTTTTGTTGGCCATTTATCATACTTTTTGCCGGTGGTATTCTTTATTATAGTTTATAGGGTCATCTTAACTTACTCCAGTGTTTGAGCTAAGTTTGGTGAGTAAACAACGTTTTTCGCTTGCTCTACCATAAAGAAATATTTTTTAAACAAAAATAAGTAACATAATAAAACTACTTTTCAACAGTTTTAAGCGTGGTAATTTATTTAATTTTGGTTTTTCCGACGTTTCGGCCGCTTTTCAGTGGCCGTGGTCACGGACGACAAAGATGTCATTTGTCCAACGAGTATTTTTAAAGTCTTATTTAGCCCACCGTCAACTTATTCATTTTAATTATTTAGTTTTAATTTTGTTTATGGTTATTATTTACTCTATGGGAACCTAATCTAATTTACCACCGCTTCACAACATGTTGTGGCTTGAAGAAAAGAAGCGGCGCAAGAAACTCTTCAGCAAACATGCCTAGTTCTAAAAAATTTATTTATATGGGTGGAAGGAAAATTAAAAGAAATTATCAGTCAAGTTGGTTTGTGTTCCGTTGCACGCAGACAACACAAACCAACTTGACTGATAAATTCTTTTTTTTTATGACTATGATTTGAAGTCTAAAGGGTTGAGGTCTGGGCTAAATGAGGGCCAGTCTTCAGCTCTTATAAAGTTCGGAACGTTAGTTTCAAGCCAGACTTGGGCAGTTTGTGTCTTTTGACCAGGTGCAGAGTCCTGCTGGAAAGTCCACGATATATTTTTAAAAAGTGTATTGCTGAGAGGTTTCGCAACATGATTCAAGGCTGTATCTTGATACACTTTGGCTGAAGTTTTCACTCCTTTTTCACAAAAATGTAGTTTTGTGACTCCTTGATAAGACACGCCCCACGAAACCACCACTGACGCAGGATGATGACCACGTTGTACCTTTCCGACCACTTGAGCAGCTTCTTTAGAACTGTGAGCGTACACTTTATCATTTTGCTTATTGTAGTGTTCTTCAATCGTGAAAATATTTTCATCGGTAAAGAGGATATTTCTGTGCCTTTCACCTGCATATCGCGACAGAAGACGTTTTGATCGATCCACTCTTTTTAGTTGTAAATATTGATTTAGGGTATTTCCTGTATATCGACGATAAGCACAGGTCTTGTTTTATAATACGCAACAGAGTCCTATCGGGAATCTTCATTTCTCGCGATAATATTTTTTGCTTCATAATGGGGTTTCGACGAATTCTGGCTTTAACAGCATTAACAGCCTTTGTAGTTCTAACAGGACGCGGCCGCCCCGATCTTTTCTGGTCTTCGACAGACGAAGTGTTGCGGTACGATATACGAACATACGGCTGATACCATGCTTTTGAAGTGTCTGGAATGTGACCGACGGCTTCATACCCACTTTGTGCAAAGCAATCACTGCAATCTTATTTTCTTTAACACCCCATTCCATATTGTAATTTGATAATGAACACGAAAAAATATGTGAAATGGCGCAAAATCGTTAAAAGTTTTTAAAATATTTGAAAAAAAGAAAGTTTTTATGTAACAGTATTTCTGGCCAGACTAGTTATATATGGTGGGCATGCGGCAGCCAGTTTGAATGTGGGTCCATGTGTATTTTTTAATGACGCCCAGCGAAGTGGGCACACGTTAGCTAGTTTAAGATAAAAGAATAGGAAAATTTTAATATCTCTAATGTTCTATTTTAATCAGTGGAAATTACAGTATAAATAGCAAAGAGTTCTTAAAAATGTATGGTATCGGAAAACCCATCATCTTCCCGAAAAACGCTTAAGAAAATTTACAGGTTGCACCATTTTCCTGCAAGTTTATCATTCTACCTTTCCCTTTATTAACATTTGTGGCTCATAGTAACATATATAGCCGGGTCACTGCCTACATCAAGAGAATATTTTCCTCATAACCAGCAGAAAAGACCGGCGGAAGGACAAAATGATTGAACCGTAAAAAAGTATTGCAGTGGACCTTGTTAGGGCTGGCATCTGAATTTCAAAATGCTCAGTTTCATCAGTAAGTGAATTATCTCCATGAAGTATGTAGTGTCTGTTTGTATCACTGAATTAGTGGAACAATCATGCAATAGTTATTTGCTTAGTAAAGAACATTTTTTAAATATCTAATTATTATGTCAGATTGGTATGTAAGCTAGTGCTTGTGGTAGTTTACTGCTAACGCATAAAACAAAAAGACGTGGGTTCAAATCCTGCCTGGAAAGAATGCAATACTTCAAAAATGGTAGCCGGGTTTCCAAGAGAAATCTGCTCTCACAGCGTTTTCTACTTTACCTATGGAGATCATTTTGTTACGAAATAAAAATAATTCACCCGAATTTTCGGCTTTTTATCTCAAGGAGGTACGTTTCCTGCTTTTTATATCCCTTTTTTTAATAGTAAAATTAAAATTTAATACATGGCGACTTTTTAAAAGATTATTTATTTTCTACTATGTTAAGAACTACTTGTTGTACTTCAAACAACTGGGAAAAAGTGGTAGTTCTTATTGGTTATGGACTCAATTATGTGCCAACGAAACAGCCTACCTAGTACACATATTTATACAACACAATATGGAAAATATAAACAGTTTTTTTTTAGTATATATAACACTAAAATTTATGCATAAAATTGAGATATGATTGATATTAAAATTTATTTATTTTTTGAAAAAAAAACCAACAGCGCTTATTGTTGTAATATTACAACCATAATAAAAAAAGTACTTAAAATGTAGGGACAATAACAGGATTTTCTATAAAGTTAAATTACGAACAAACGAGCGAACTAAAATAGTGTTAAAATGCAAAAAATATATACACAAGTCAATAAGTGAAATTAGTATATACTTCACACATACTTAAATAATAACAGATACATATAAATACAGAGATGATATGAAATACGTTGATAGATACAAGTAAAAATGCACATAATATACAATACATTGAAATATTAAAAAAATATTAATTAAACATACATATATTCTTATTTTTTATATGATGTGGTATCCTTTGCATAATCAATAATTAATTTGAAGATTAAACTCTTCAATACAGGCTTAGAGTAATGAAACAAGACAATATAACTAAATTTGGTGTTTTAAAATTGTTGAAGAGTAACTTCTGGATATAAGTCGTTAGTTTATTTATTATATTTTAATATTTTAAATATATAGGGTAGGGTAGGCCAGGGAATATCTTAGGCACTAAGCAAAGATCTCCCACAGGAAACATCATAAAAGTGTATCATGAAATTATGATTGAAAACACTGTGTCAAAATTTAGTACAAGAAATATTATTCAATCCCTAGAGGAGTGGAAATCTGAAAGTCATACTGAGAAAATAATATCTGTAAATTTGCTTGTAGTAACCCTAGTCCCGGTGGGCTCGGCCGCATATTATATCCCAATTATAATTTCATCTGGCAAGGGCTTGTTACTCTCATAAATAGCTTAGCAACGAAAGGTTTAGAAGTTCGATTCAATTTGGCAGGGTTCTTAATGCTTTTTAAGTACTATAAGGTAGGTAAACGTAAAAGTTTCGTTCGAGTGGTCAAAATTCACCAGAAAACCTGTATACTTATTTACCGTTGACTTTAAACTTACGCGGGTAGTAATGTATTTCTATTATTCGATTACTCGTAATATGATAGGATTTAATTAACTTCTATAGTCTATAGCGCTAATCACTTATTTAGATCTGTGTCTTAAAACTGCCACTTTTGGAGAATCCCGTTGTAAAATTGACATGTATCTAAATATACTAGTTGATGTAAAGCGTGGCATAAGTGGACACGTATTTTGACACTTTTCATATCCATAATATTATAAAACTAGCTTCTGCCCGCGACTTGTCCGCGTGGAATTTTCTTTTCATAAAAAGTACCCTATGTTACTTCTAATACCTCCAAGAATATGTGTACAAAGTTTCATGATGATCGGTTGAGTAGTTTTCGAGTGAAAGCGTAACAAACAAATTTACATTCACATTAATAATATTAGTACATACATACATACATAACTTCACGCCAGGTCCCTTGCGGGGTAGGCACGAACAACAGAGCGCCATTCAGGCTTATTCTTACACACCTCACTTGCCTCTTTGACATTCATAGCTCTTGTCATGCACGCACGTCTGTTCTTAAGGCTCCTGAGATCACCTTCTGCTAGTACATGATCAATTTGATCATGGAAGGTGTGTCGTGGCCTTCCGCGACTTCTGCATCCATCCACTTTTGCAATGTAAATTGTTAAAAAATGGAATGGTAGTATAGTTAAATAGATAGATAGTAATTTTTTTACGAAGCTGAATGTGGTAACAATCATCCATAGGTGTTTGGAACACCAATGACGAAGCCAACGCGTTTCTAGTCTTTAGGACAGGATAAAGAGGATAGAGGGGTTAGACAGGAAGATCGAGGTAGATGGAATGGGTTATGGGATTGGAATAGAGGGGTGGGGAAGGTTAGATAGGAGAAGAAAAAATTGGCCATCGGAACTCTCCTGTTTCGTACTACTTATTCTGTGAGTGTCAAAGTTTAGTAATTTCAAGGTAATTTTGAATAGTCTTAATTTAATACCTTGTCTTATAGTGCTTTGAAAAATGACGCCACGAAGCTGATTTCAGTTTTTTCTATGTTTCAGAATCAGAATATGCATACATAAAACAGTTGCATAAATAAAAATGTTTGAATCATTGTAATATGATTGGACATTTTAATGAATCAATGTTAAGCAACAAATCAAATAGAACAGACCCTGACAATTGTATCAATTAATAAGAATAAGTGTAACACGGCAGCTATTTCTACAAATATAACCTTTACAAATCGAGCCTATATCTCCATGTTATTGTAAGCGACATTTTGGGCCTAAGTATAGTTTTACAACAATAAAAAAATATACTTATGTACAAATGTCGCTTTCGATAAAATTGCGGTAATGGCTCGATATGCTATGTACAAAAGTAATTTTTAATTTTGTTCAAAACTTTTTTGTGGGATAGGGAGATAAAGAAGAAGTAGTAAATTAATGTGAACGATTTTCCAACGTAGCAAATAACATACGCTTTTTATCTAATAAAAGTAATTTGATCACTAAGAAACTGACCGCGTTCGAAGATTCTGTTGGAGCTTTGTCTCACAAGCCTTGAGGGCAAAGTAATCAAAAAATTGCTCAAGCGTTCTACAATAGAGCAAACAAGAACATCTTTAGAGGAAATATTTTAATTGGATCTTCTAGAAAATATTTTATATCAACGACCTATATTTCTCCTTTGACATTTTTTGCTGTAACTTTAATCAGTTAATTTTTTTCATTTAAATATGTTAAATTTTATATATTTTAGTTTATATCATATAACAGAATAAAAAAGAAAGACTATAATGCTTCAAGGCGGTTGCAATGAGAAAGGCCAATCGTTGTCATTTTACATATTAATATTTAATAGGATAATCAATACAAACAAACTAAACACCAATAATAATCGTTTACAACATATTGTCTAACATTATACAATCTAACGCATTACATACTGGATGGATGGAAGAAGACTGATAAAACAACTTCAGAAAGAATCGAAGATATCTTAAAGAATGGCCAGATAAAAAAAGCACGAGTATGTATGAAGAAATGAATAAAGTAGATTAATCAAAAGCTGTATGTTAAGATCGTAGCAAGTAGAAATCCATCGTCTTTACCTACCCCTATTGGAAACAGGCGTTATAATATCTATGGTGGTATGTATGTACAATACTAGAGTAATCTAACACATTGGACGTAACGATGAGCTTATTTTTCGTAAGAAAAACATTTTGTAAACAACGGGGCCATTCGGAGAAGTTTCATCAAATATCATGACGGTAAATATCTCTGGGATAACTGAATTATTTATATAGAGCACTGAGTGAACATGCGTTCCTGGACGGACGAATGTACACAATTTAGCACTTATGACCCGTTAATAAATGATAAGTGTAGATGCGGCGGTATGAGGGAGTCTCACGGAACTTTAAGAGTGTTATCCACTGGCGGAAGTGAGCAATTGTCGTTGACTTTTATTTTACAGGCTTTATGTTCGTTATTGAACCTCGTCCTACATCTTATCGACAGTTAATTTACCTTACTATCACAAGTAATGTCAAAATTTAACCGATTGTAAGGCAAGTGAATAAATAGTAAGACAGAAATGTCACCATAATTCACAATTTCAAATCCTAGCAACTATTTCTTAAATAATTGTCTGTATATGGTTTCTCTTGCTAGATGCCCACTACCCATATATAATGTTCAAGAAGCTAAAATAATAAATTAAATTGGGTGTAGTTAAATTTCGTGACTAGCCAAACATTTTGAGTTTTTTTATTCTATCAACTGTAGAAAAAAATCGGTTTTTAACCACAACCTTGTGTGACTATAAAGCTAAGGGTAATTCCACATAGACTACGCTCAAATTTCCAACAAGTACATTAGTTGATAGCATAACATAGCTCATCTAACACATACTACATATTTGTGTTAGCAATGGAAGACTGGCTTACTTTGTGATCCAATGGGGTGGCGATATCTAGACAAATTATGGGTTTTCCTAGAAATAACAATATGCTTTAACCCTGTGAGTTATTAGTGTAACTCACGCCAAATAACATGAAGAGTAAAGGGAAATTATAAATGCTTTTTTTTCTAGGCTTGAAGATACGGGTGTTGAAATTTATATATATAAAAGAAAGTCGTGTTAGTTACTTACTATTTATAACTCAAGAACGGCTGTACTGATTTGCTTAAAATTGGTGGGGAGGTAGCTTAGAACCAGGAGACGGACATAGGATACCTTTTATCCCATTGGAACCGGTAGGTGGCGCTGAGATCGGGCTCTAGAATCATCCTAATCACCTGGAGCGATTTTGGTGATTTTGTTTTTGTGTGTTTGAGTGGGTTCCGGGATGGTTTAAATCCACAATTGGAACCGGTAGGTGGCGCTGGGATCGGGTCCTTGATTTTTATTTTTTCAGAGCAGGACAACGTCTGCCGGGGCCGCTAGTTATGTATAAAAGAAAGTATTATGCTTTATTAATTAATAAAAGCTATGTATGTATATAATTTAGGTTGCCTGGAAATGATAGCTTCAAGGCCGCCTATTGCGTTGCCTATAAAGTATTGTAATTATAGTTGGTTTTTATAATTGTGAATTTTGGTGTGCAATAAAATCTATAATTTACTTAATATCACAGTTTGGCCACCTAAGGTAAAAAGCAACATTCAAGAAAATGCACGGATATTATTGATTCTAATAGAACGTATTGTTTATTGGCCGATTCCTATATTTTAACCACCGTAACTAACGGTTAAAATTTGACATAAGCTCCTGACAAGTACCTAAAGGTAAAACCTTCACTATAAAACCTGGTCACTACATAGGTACTTATTTATACAATATGTAGATCTACTTCTCGTCTCCTTGCCATCAACTTCCCAGTACAACATTGTTATAGGTTAACCAAAATTATTAATACCATGTCCACCAATTGATGTATCTCCCTTGGTTATAACATAATACTGTAATATACGACACATCGCAAAATCAATCGTGTTTACAACCCCTGTGGGATGTCTGTTCGCAACATTGTGACGCCCGCGAGGCTGTAACTCCGATTTATTGAAGCTATTAACATTCAAATAATAATTTCACACTTTGTAGTCCAATAAAAGTATTTTAACACCGCTTCTCGGTTGGTGCATAATTAAATTTTATCTAGTTAAATAATGTTCATACTATAAAATTGAGTTTGAAACACCTTAATTCATTAAACAGACAGTAACTACTATTTTAACAGATTTTATTCAACTGTTTTAGAGTGAAGTTTAATATTCGTACTGCTTTACTTCGAAAGTTTTATTCGCGAATAAATTTCAGTTATGATTCAGGGCTTAAGATAAAGGCTAGAAGAAACAAGAAGCTATTTGTAAAACGTAAGACTCCATCAGACACTTTGAATTGTATTTTATGATTTTAGACTAAAAAATTAACTTCAAGAAAACTAATCTACGAATTTTTAATACTGACTGAATGTAACAAACCAGAACCATTGGTTAAAATAGTTTAAAAAAACTAAAAAATACGTTTTTATAGAAAATTCAACTAAAAAAGGAAAAATAAATAAGGAGACTGGAACCTGGTCACTAATGCCGGAACACAGCTCAAGGTTGTTATGGCGACATACTTTAGACCAGGGGTGGTAGCCATCCAGTCGGGCAAATGCCCTACCACCTGGCGTATATATAAATGTAAGTATTTGGACAATTAATTAAAATAAAAAAAGAACAGAATATGACTTTTTAATCTGATTTTTTACTTTTTTATCATAAGTAAATTACGTTTTCTTTTACTGTATTAGTTTATAAAGTTATTGTAAGAAATCTAATATTTACCTAAATATTACGTGGATCAGTAAGTCCCGGGACTAACTAAGAGAAACACATTTTTGGCAAAACTTGACTTTTTTCCTCAACATAGTCTCCTTCAAGGGCAACACAATCAATCCAGCGCTTCTCTAACGTTTCAATACCTTTCTTGTTGAACGGTTCATCTTTGGCCTCGAAATAAGCATTCGTTTCAGCGATGACTTCCTCGTTGGAGTAGAATCTCTTTCTTTGGAGCATTTTTTTGAGGTCTGCAAACAGGTAGTAGTCCCTGGGGGCTAGATCCGGTGAATATGGTGGGTGCGGAAGCAATTGGAAGCCTAATTCTTAGCTCCAAACAGCGCTCGGAATCAACGACACGTTGTCGTTCCTGATCCGCCGTGAGCAAACGCGGCACCCACTTTGACAACATCTTCCTCATAGACAAATGTTCGTGAAAAATAGCGTACACACTGCCGTATGATATCCTTATGGTGTCAGCTATCTCACGCAATTTTAATTTACGGTTTTCAAAAAATATTTGGCGGACTTTTTTAGTGGTTTCCGGTGTAACTACCTTATTTGGCCGGCCGGAGTTTGCAGCATCTTCAGTGTCTGTACGACCATGTTTAAACTCAGCATACCACCGAGAAATGGTTGTTTTTGATGGAGCAGAGTCCCTGTTGCACTTTTCAAGTCATTGCTGAGCTTGCACGGTTTTTTTTTTCATCAAAAAGCAATGATAAATCAACACACGAAATTGTTTCGAACGCACTGTGTTGAGAATATCAAGACTAGCGTCACTTAAATCACTCTAGCTCGGGGACCAAACACCAAAATGTCATCAAATTTTGACAGGTATCTTCTGAAGGTTGGTACTCATGAAAAATCATACGGAAATTTTTGTTGGCAACGCCATCTCTGTGTCAGTCCCGGGATTTATTGATCCACGTAAATATTTTATGTCTTCTGAATTCATACTAGAGGAATAGAATTCCCACCGTTGAAAATTGTATCATTTAACTCACGTCTCCATTTCTTAATTTATGTAAACTTTACCCGAATTACATTATCTAGAAGATATCGTTTTTAGCTATAAGACTGCCCATTGTTCATATTACTATGGTTTTGTTATTTTTGTAAGTTTAAGTTGTTCTACTTTTCCCAGTGCATATTAACGATATATATCTATCTTCTTAAACTTTAGTTTCCAGCAATGTTCTCATGTGTTCTGTAACACTTTGCATCTATCTGGTGACAAATAACAATAACACCTACTCGGGAGACAGACTGGAATATTCTATATCCTCAAATTAAGCAAGTTATTCTTGTATTTTTGGGAATATACATGGGACATTCCAGGGCCGATCCCAGACATTAAGACCATAGTAAATCTAGAAAACTGTAGACCTGTAGGAGCCTCTATATTTGAGTGACCCAGTTCGGCAAAGGCTCAACCAAAGAGGCCATTTGTGCAAATGATTCAATTTTAAAACTAAGAACATAGGTTGATAATAATTTAATATTTATGTATATTTGGTAGACCACAGGTCTTAAAAGTTACCTGGTCTTTAGGAGGGCTTGCGTGGGGCCATGGCAAGGCCAAGACGTAGACGCCCCTTAGACAAATCTAAAGTAAATGTGGCGTGACACTAAGCAGCAATTATCTCTGTCTACACCATATAAAAATGCACCCAAAGACAAGACCCGGTCAGTGTAGAACTACTAAACTACTTAAACTTTCGTTTCCAATCATTGTTCTCATGTGTTCGCCCATTCTGTATCTATTCACAAATGAAGCAATTATAAAGCTAAGAACATAGGATGGGATCCCATCGGATACCGGCGTGTCGTTAAACAATCAATGGGCCGATTAAATCGGGGATGGGTTCGATCCCGGCCTCGCCATTATTACTGGTCGCTTGCGGCCTCACACACGAATTAACTTTGTCATTAAATCCGCAGTTTGATGTAACGTTATTAAATTTCAACAGTTCTAGCCGGTTCTTTGTTGATTAGTGTGGAGGACTAGCTAGCTATTTGTAATAATGGGTGTAGTTAGTGTTTTTGAAAATATATATAATGAGTGAGTTATAGGAGTCGGACTAACACATGGAGGGTTCTGTCAGGAAACAGTCACTTTGAACTTTTTATAATAATAACTCAAAATTTTTAAAATGAAATTTAAAAGTATTAAAACTATGCAGAAGAGCGGTTTCCTTTAATGCCGCTTTCGATTGTGGACCCTAATTTCAAATTGTAAGTTTATAAGTAACTGCTTTTTAGTTGTTTTTTTATTGCCTGAAACAGGCAAACAGGTAGATGACCCACCTAATGAAAAGTCTTGATGAATGTCTCTATGATGAGTTGAAAATATTTTCTAATATATACATATCTAATATATAAAATTCTCGTGGCGCAGTTTTTGTAGTTAAACTCCTCCGAAACGGCTTGACCGATTCTCATGAAATTTTGTGTGAATATTGCGTAGGTCTGAGAATCGTACAACATCTATTTTTCATCCCCCTAAATGTTAAGGGTAGTCCACCCCTAATTTTTTCGGGCAGGACGACGTCTGTCGGGACAGCTAGTATATATATATATATATATATATATATATATATATATATATATATATACAGCACGTGAACCGCCGGGTATCGGCTAGTATTTTATAAAAACTAACGTAAAGTCAGTCCACTGGTCATCAGTCAATGTACAATGTAGTTGTCCGTAGAAAGAACCTATGTGTACTGTTGTTTTTATATTTTTCACTATTTTCCATCTTATAATTTAAATATTGGACTGGAAGCACACATTTCATCTTTGTGAATGAATTAATCCCCATAAACTGATATTAAAGTTATTTTCATTTTCACAGTTGTTTAGCGATATACACTTTTATACAAACCCTTTTTGACAATTTTCATCCATGTAGATGTTGCATGTTTTATGAAAAATAATTTTGCATTAATAGAGAGAGATACACGATTTTCTACGGGGTCCTTTGTAGGCAATATGACAAACGAACTCTACATCCAGTCTCATTTCAACTGCCAAAGGGATGAAATTCTTAAAGAACTTATTCCAGACATCGTATTCTTTGTCATTTTCTTTTAAAGGTTTGCTCAATTAAAATTTTGTCTGAAGTAATATTTTTCTGTGAAAAACTATCAATTTAGTTTTAACTAGTAAGCTTTGAAGAATGTTATCGAAGGTTATTCTTTAAATTATATTGCTATATAAAAAGTAAGAACATTTTTAATTTTCTATTGAATTAAAGCTTACGTAAACAACTGTCTTCTTTTACACCGTTGTTTATTGTACAGAACAAAGAGCTGTCTTCGCCCCTGCAAACAGAGGTGCGGGACGACATTGACAGATGGGCGTACTTCAACGTACCTTATAAAACTAAGATAATTAAACTACTTAAAGCCTACGTACTTAAACCGTAATTTAAAAATCTAAAAGTCCCAAGGTGACACAAATCCTTGCTCTCAGAGAGCTTAAAGAATAATTAACTTAATGTTACTTAAATTTAATTAAGGGCTTGCTAGTTAGTTTTTACAGTGTACGTTTTGTTTTAATGTTATCAGCCCTTAAAAGTCTTACTGCTTTGCTTGTGTTTGGCCGCAACGATAGTAAGTGCAGGTTGCCAGATTTCACATATCGGTAATCTCAATGTCTCACTAGATTTATTTTCACCATCAGTTAGTAATTATTGAAATAGTATCCATTCGATTGCAAGTAATTGGGAATAATCGCGTTAGCTACTCTCACATAGTATAGTCACAAGACATCTGCTTCTATAACCCACAAAATCTATCAGATTGTCCTAAATAAAAATCATTTAAAAATAAAAAAAATCTGTTAATACATAAATATATCAAAAGAATGTGTCTGTGATTTCCAAATACTGTTTAAATAGCCGTTTTTGGAATTTCGGTCTATGTTGATGTCGGTCTCTTTGTGTGTCTAAGCTTCAAAATGGCTCAACGGATTTTATTAAAAATGTGAACGATTAAAACAGAAATATCATGTTAAATTTACTTGTAAAATAAAATGCCGCGCTTCAAATAGTTAAAACGTAGTTGATTTTGTTCATACTAGTCGTGAAAACTAAAAAAGATAATACTATTACATATATCTTTTATTTTGACCTCTTATAAGGTTCAACGGACATGAATATAATATAATATGAATAGTAGAAACACAATCAAAATTATTCACATTCGCTCAATTTTATATTATAATCTCCCTATTCATAACATTTATACCAGATTTATAAGTTTTACCTGCCAAGTGTACTAGGCTCAATAAAAAATATATAAAAAGTGTTATTCATGATACCGTTTAGAATGCGATTATAAAAAAACAACAAGAACTACAAAAAATTGTATGTCTTTCAAAGGCAAAACATGTAACTTTTACCACTTTGTATAACATCTGCAAAAATGACCGTATTTCAAGCAAATAAATTACTTTGACCTTGAAAACACTTTTTTAACGATTTTAACGAGCCTATATGTCATATAACTATTATGAATAAGAATCGTACCACCATATAACCTCCTTTCGACCTATTCAAACTTTCTTTTAACATATTTAAATCAAAAGGCGGGTTCTCCTTTCGTACTCACGTCAGTCATTAATTGTCATGGCATCATCAATAAATTAAATAAAAATCGCTCCGCTTTGTAAATAAAATAACATAAAATATATTGATCCCGCTACACACTATTAATGTGTATAATTTATAAATAACCCGCTCCGCAGCGCAATAATATAAACTGTAATTACTCCATCCGCAATATCTTATAAATATAACAAAAACAAATATATACCTACATAAAATTGAATACTATAAACATATTATAACAAGTGAACTGAAGTGAAGACGTGAAAGTAAGGAGCAACTGTATTTCATGCCCATTTATTAGGTACGTGCGTGCTCACATTCTCATCTAAATTGTCGCACACTTCTTTTTCTACAAATTTGACATGGTCCATTGTTATCCTAAACCCATCGCCGCCGCAACAAAGAGGGTAACATTTTCTTAATAAATCAATTAGAGGGTACCAAACACAAAAGTGTAATGTCCTCTTACCAACCGAGTTGGCAAGAATGTCTGAAGGGGAGGTGTGGTCCGGTTAGCTATGGTTTTGTTTTCCAACTTCCATGTTGATTTATTAAGAACTTGACCTATATTCTAGTAACACAGGGGAAGATATATTCGAAAAGATAAACTCCTTCTGTTGGGAGGAAGTGAGTTTGATTATTTGTTACCATAATGTCCAGCAGTTAAACAATTTTTCTAAAAACAACAGGGATGTTCCTTTATATCATAAGATAGATATTTATATTATATCCAAAAAATGCTATCTTGCATTAGAATTATATAGTACAGTATTGATGAAATTCGTTACAGGAGTTTCTTAGAGACAGGTTTGGGGCAATTTTTGTATTGCTAGAGAATATAAGATAGAGTCTAAAAACAATCTGAACATTATGTGGTTTGTAGTAAGATACAGTTTATTTTATTCGTTACTTTATAATATATTGTTAATTAATTCTTTTTTCACGGTTCCGTAGTGGATTAACAACAATAGTGAAGGTACGTGATCTTAATAGTGTTCAGTGTGCGTGCACTGATTCCAACTCAGCTGATCATGCAATTTCGCTTTAAAACATGATTTTTTCCAGCTGACCATCGGGTTGCATGTAAATCACTCAAACGTACCACTTTTCGAGACGTAAGGCGGTAGATATATCAGTCTACATGATTAACTGTCATCGTTGTGTACGGCGGGAAATTTTCATTAGTCTGTCATTAAGGCAGTGGGTACGAGTAGGCTCTTATCCGGTACGGACCCGTGTCCCGGTTGATTAATTTACGTATAGCATCCGCAAATAACCAAAAATATATATTATGTATAAGATGCGTCGGGGACAGCTTTATGCGGCGTATTTGAATAAAAGCAAAAAGTTCGAAAAGGGATTATATAATACAATTGAAATTAATGTAGAATACAATAACATATACCTACCCTACCTACCTACCGTATAACCGGACAGAACCCGGTTAGTTAGGCAGGAAACAAATGTCAAGTCCCAGTCGAAAAATCCCAGTCTAAGAATTGCTGGCTTGATGTTATGAAGGATGACATGCGTACTAATGGTCAATAGAAAAAAAAAAGTGGGGAACCGCCCCTGAGGCTTGAAGTGAACGCTCCGAACGTCACCGGGATTTAACTTTCGGGTGATAAGGATAAGAATACACTTACTTTACTTAATATAGTTTACTTTATTGTGCAATAAATATAATGAAAAACAGCATACAATGAGGTACAAATGGCGGCCTTCTCACTAACGGAGTTTTTCCAGACAAACTTGGGATGAAGCAAGAAATATGGCACAAAAGCTAAGGGTGCTAGTATGATTTCGTTGTACAATTTTCCAAAAAGATTTCAATATAGATACCATATTTATTTTCTTTATGTATTTTGTTTCAATTTAATTCTGACCTATTAATAAAAAGTGAGCTTACAGCGATGCGATGCTACATCGAAATTATTTAGTTGCTGGGTCCAGGCGTGTTCTCGTAATCGGTAGTTCAATATTACCTTACTGGTAATGGATGGGAAGATGCCAATGATGCAATAGACTTCGTGAATCTCTATCTTCTATGGGAAGCCTATTCAGAAATCTCCATATGTTGCGTCTTTTGACTTATCTTTATTTGATGGAGGCACTAGTTCTTAAGTCAGCTGTAGAGGCAATTATGCGTCTTAAGAACCTTTTAGATTGAATAAAATGTTCTTTATTGCACATATATTAAATCATAAATCAACAAGTGTAATAACGTTGACAGTGATTTTTACTGACGGCCTTTGGCTACACAAAAACATGCTACAACAATAGAAAGCTCATGGTTTCAGGACACCATATTTTTAATACCCCCACGACACACAAAAGTGACTTTTCTTGAGGGTTAATTAGTTACACTACTAGAATTAAACGAGATGCATCTTTTGTCTGAAATCAGAGCTTACTAGAGCTCTAATGTCAGTCCATGTGGACGTTAGTCCACAGCATGTAGTCTAACCGAAATCCCTTATATTGATATCATTTATAGTCTTGTGTCTATAATCCAATAGAGTACAATAATAATGAATAACTATGGGAATACAGCTGTCAATATACGTAATCATCTAAAGGGTACAAACGTCAATTCATTAACGTACCAAGCTCATTCTGCATCAAACGCCAGAAGCACACTGCGAACAATGGACATGTGGTTTCCTTTAATAGTCACAATTGACCCTGTCCGGTTGGAAACCGGTTGGCTTGATTTTCCGGTGCACAATGCATGAACTAGTTAAATGAAATGGTTTCACATATTACCGATATACCTAAAACTAATATCTGTTAATTACAGTTTTGTGAACATACTTCATATGTTTCATACTTTGTTGTTACGTTTTACTTGTATACATTTCGGCATGCCAACATAGTGTGGCGACCAAGGGTATAACTTTCTGGCAGCGTAAGCCGGTCTCAAGACTTTTAAAAAAGGTGGAAGATTCTGGAAGGAAAAGACAAGGACGGGTATATTTTAGAAAGGGATAGACGATGAATGAATGTTCTATAATAGAAAGTTCGGGAAGGAAAAGAAAGAGATAGATAGATATTAGAAAGGGATAGATGATAAACGAATGTTCTGGAATAGAAGATTCGGGAAGAAAAAGACAGAGATATATAGATGTTTAGAAAGGGACAGATAGTAAATAAAAGAATAATGAAATTATGGGTTCTAGAAGATTCTTCCGGGTATATAAGCAGCGTAAGGCGCGCCTACCGGGCAGTTTGGAGTTTGAGTTCAGTTCAAGACAACGAAGCGACAAGTGGAATACAAAATAGTGACGAGTTTAGTGGTGAATTTAGGGAAAAGTTTAGTGGGCAGTTTAGTGAAGGAGGAGGTTCGCGTAGTTTGAAAGGAGGTCCAGAGGCGAGCTACGCACGGTAAATTCGGAGGTGAGCACTGCAGCAGCAGAAGGTGTGTCTACGCAATATCGGCGACGGAATTGTGAGCTGAGACATCTTATCGTCGGTACAGTGCGTTGATAGTTGTGCGTGTAAGGGCCAACCCTGCGGTGAGGAATCACTCACGGCCGTGTTAGTCAATAAAAGGGTTTAGTTAAAAACTGGTGTTTTCTTCCAATCCTAAGTGCGTACCCCCGCTCGCACGTAACAATGTAAATAACAGCGCGGCACTTGTATACTTTCTACTTGCCGGGACGGAAATAAAAACGCGACTGTAATACTTAAACACGCATTTTTTTCGTTTTAACAAAAGCCTAATTATAATTTTTCATATCGCTAATTTGAGAAATTATGAGTTGCACAAATTTTCATCCCCTATCTTACCTCCTTCCAATTTTTCCTATGTCCTTTCCCAAAATAGAATCTACTACTTTCCCAATCATTTATTTTGTTCCAAATACAGATTACAACACATTGAAAAATGTCTTTAAAGAAGGATACTATTACATTAAATACGGCAAAGTAATCTTTTTTTATAAGTATACTAGGAATACTAATCACCACTAAGCGTTTCAGACTTCAGTATTTTAGTATAATTTGGATTAAATATTGTAAGGTACTGTAGCCAAATGATGAAGACAACAGAGGATGAGAATTAGGAACATCTTTAAGGCACTCCTAACTAATTTTATTACAAAAAATCGGTTGTCTGTAAAGTCGGTTTACTGACGATAGTTGAACGTGACAACGTCATAAGAAAACACTGATGGAATGGTTTCATTTTTCAAAAGAAAATTTTAATTTTATTTGTTTGATAGATATTTTGTATGGATATAGAGAAGGAGGTAAATGGAAATCACAATTGAATTGCTCAAGTTACATTTATTTGTACGCATAAATACAATTATGTCAATTACGCTGCCGAACGCGGAGGCCGATTGTGCCTCTTTGTCGCTCGTTCCGCGCTCTCGCTTGCACTTCAAGCCTTAAATGGAACGCCTCAGAGCGAGGTAACGCCGCATGAGTCATGTTTTTTCGTACGTGCAGCCGGCTCCATCGAATTATAAGACGTTGTCACGTCAATAAGTCTACAAAGCAGATAAATATATTATATATATATTTACTTTCCTTTATTTCCGAGATTTAAACGCCAATGCCTTTTTGTAAAGAAAGGTGCGTTGTACTCTAAGATTAGTTTGCACGTGGCCTCTCAACAGAAATCCCCGGAGGTCTTTACCCATCTTATCCTTTGAAGCAGACTTTTACAAAGAACTAATAGAATAAATAAAAAAATTCAATATTCATTCAAAACTTTTATACGTTTAATTACAAGGGAAATATCTAACCGAAATACCTTGTAACCTCAGAGCCTATTCACACCTTTTTGCCTCGGTAATAATAAACAGAAATTCGGTTCTCATCAAGCGCTTATCAGATTAGTGGTGGCGAAATTGTGGTAAATAACGCGACGCCTGTGGGCGAGGGGCGAAGTGGAGGACGAGGCCAGCAAAGTGTCATTAGAAACCGGTATTTTCCGGCTCAAACGCAGGTACAAGTTATATATGAATGTGGATAATATCAAACCGGTAATATACGGTTAATTGGTTTATTTCCGAATTCAACCGGTTCGAAATGAACGAATATATATTTGAAACGTTGCTTGAACGGGGTTCGAAGTTTAAATAAACAATTTCAATACATCTGGCATAGAAATTGCTGGCTTTATCAGTATAGACTAGTTAGTAGTTTTTGTACATCTACTTATGTGGTGAATTGAACGTCAACACTATAACTTTGGTGAAAGTAGTTACCTTTTTGTCTCGATTAGTAAATATAAACAAACTTTTTACGACTATTTCTAATGTTGAATTGGTTGACTAAACTAGTAATCATCATAAATTTAGGCAAATCATGTTGAATTATATTCTGTGGGCGATTTCCAGCATTCATTGTATTAAGTAATAGGCATTAGATTGACAGACCAATATAAATGACATAAAAATTACTATTTTTTGCAATATTTTTTTGTTGTAACTATGAATACTTAGCCACTTATGTGTTGTGCTTGGCACCGACTTCAAGATGTTGTAATTTTTTTTTATTGTTAGTCTATAAGATATTTAGGAGTGATGTCCAGTCATTTACTAAATAATTTAGATTCCAACACCAGATCAAAATAGTGAAGCGTGGGTTAACTTAATATACTTTAGGGGACCAATATTTGGCTTTTCCGTGGGTTTTCAGGTAGAATGACGAGTATGTGCTATAAATGGATTATACGGACGGCAATGTGAATCCGGCACAATTTGTAAATGGACTGTTTCAACATATATCTAATACATTTGTACCTATATTATATTGCATTAGTTGGTTTCTGTTTTGGATTGACATAAAAAGCAGTTTCCAATTATTAATTTGTTTATTCTGAAACTGAGGTTATATGTCGATTTCATTTAATACATTTGAGGTTTCAAACATAATAGAATTAATTAATTTATAGGAAAAAATGTAAATCAGTCCATGTTCATCTACAAACTACAAGCCCTCCCTTTGTGCACAATTATTTTTATTATTAATTAATTTCAATTCAATACGTTTATTTGGTAGAATGTAGCTTTATACAAATTTTATTCAATTTTGAAGCACAGTACATTTTACCATATACTTATGGAATGCAAAATACAACTATGGTCTTTTTTTTAAATATTACATTAATAATTTTTCGTACTATGTAATAAACCAAGATCAATGAATTAAAATAATTACAAAATTATCAGTTTCTAAATTGGATGTAATTGTGTTTAATAAAGACATACTTAAACTAACATTGTTTAGAAAGAAAATCGACTAGATGGATGGAATATGTGAAGGATGATATCATAATTTGTGTAGTAACAGAAGAATAGAGGAGTGTGGAAGGAAAAGGAAATAAAAAAGAGTGGCAGAAAATCGGCAGTAATGTGTAACCTTACACTCGAGCTTAAATCTGTTAAAACACAGCTTTAATACTATAAAATTCGTAATATTTTCACCGAAATCCCCTTGAAGGTTGAAGTTCATCCACACGTATGAGCTCTTGTCCGTACTGAATTAAGGTAGGGGTCGATTTCTTTTGTCATCCGAGGACACTGGTGTAAAATAAAAACTTTGTTATCAGCGTCCACGAACTTATCCAATCACTTACAATTTCACCTTTGTGTAGTACTGTTGCGTGTCTCGGATGTTCGCGTAAAAAGTTATTTAATACTATTAGTGACACGCTTCTAGCCGAGTTTCTTTCTATACATACGCTAGCTATGGTTTTAGGATCATTCGAGAAAGGCATCTTTTGTTGCCTTATTACGTTATAAAAGGTCAGATTTTTATTATAGATCACACTTGTCCACAAAAAAATAAAAAGTGTTCTGTACTTATGTCCAGACCCATTTATTCTTATGTATTTCGATGCACTTAATCTGAAACTGGGGTCAGTTTGGTCCATACACCCTCAACATTTTGAAGACCAAACTGACCCCAGGAAATCTTGCCCATTGACTTCCAAAACCTAGGTTCAATAGGTATTCTGCTTATATATTAAGGGATTATATTGTTACGACCTAGACGCCGACAAAGACAAATTCACACCTGCATACCTGTAGAAACACATTTTATTACCTTTCGGCATTTGGACTTCTTGTGTTTACTTTGTTTAAAATTTGTGATTAAACAAGAGCCCATTGTGTATTGTAATCTTTTACGGCCTATTGATGTATTGTGATCACTGCCAGGTGTCTCGGATTTAAAGTACAAACTGATTCTAGGAAACTCAGCCCACGCGGCAGGGCAGAAATATTTTATCTGTGCAGTAAAAAGAAATGCCCCAATTGCGAGATGAGCAGTCGAGCGATAACCATAAGCGAAGCAAGACTGGTGTACATTCGGTAATCTGTTTAGTGATAGACTTTGCGCGTGTTATTTAATTACGTTTGGACTTGTTGTGTTCGGTTATATTTGTACCTGTGTTATACGTGTTTGTATAGTTCTAATAAACTCTATAGAAATTCTAACGGCATTTTAATTGCGAGTCCTGCAACTCGTAACAATATGTATAATACTATTGTATTCTATATATTGTTACGAGTATACCTGAGTCTAGTTTTTTTCATTATTGGTACTACTTTATAATTTAATTTAAATAAATACCCACACTTTATAACAAAATAAACTTTATCAACAGCCAAAATAAGGCAAATAGCCTGACCTGCCTGCCTGCCTGATATTAAATTTAATACGACCTGAGTTATTAAATTTAATCAAAGACAAGAATGGAAATCAGTAAAGTTGTAGTGTCATGCGTCATTATGTTTTGAGCAGATAGGCCTTATACTAAAAACGCACCCGTTTTTGTTGGCATACATGACTCATAGGTGTTCGATTTAGACTAAGAACGTTAAAAAAATATCAGAGATGAGTGGCAGGAATTGGATGCATGCCAGATATGTATTATATGATGTAGTCTCGTTTTTGTTAGTAATAGTAATAAGGAAATATCATAAAAGAAGTAAAAGTCGTGAAATATCTGATGATATGTTCATTATGGTTATGATCCAACTTGCCTTTTGTGTTCTTCCTTTAGTGATAATTTGATTTATTTTCTTTTATGTTGTCTTCATCAATTCATATTCTAATTATCTCCATCTTTCCATATTACTACTACTATAACATTATTGATATAGTGTATTGTACGTGAGTGTATTATGAATCAGAATTTACCTGTCATTCCAATGCTTTCCAGTAAATTGCAAATATGCCCCTCGCAGGCTACGTCTAACAAACACTTAAAATGACATGTACAGTAAATGCAATTCTGCTCACATTAATTAAATTCAATTAACTAAACTGCGTTCTTAGATACGAACATAAATGTTACTCGTATACTATTTAGTACTAGAGCTATTCACGTACTATAAGATGCAATACTTCTCGCGAAGTTTTATCCATGATGACTGTTTGCGATTAACGCAACTTCTTCGTTTCTATCAGACCTCATTTTTACATCATCTTCATAAATCACACGTCACAACACAACTAGAATTGGAAAGCAAGTTTCTTTTAATATAATACTAAAATATACCGAATCAATATATCAGTAGTTTTTGAAAAGTGTAAACAATAAAATAATTTATTCAAAACCTTTAACATAAGTATACAGAAAAAACTTGGTATCGCAAACAACTGCTGTAGTATAATACTGTGTTGCACTTGTTAGCGCCCATTTCCAGACAACTCGTTTGTTATCTTCTTGATATATAAAAATGAATGTTTGTCTGTATGTCCTTTATAGAATCGTAAACTATACATTTGATCATGTGATCTTTAGCAAAGTTGTTGTACACGAGTCAAAGAAGGTTTCTGAGTTGGTTCACAATTGGACCCGGTAGGTGGCGCTGCTGTCGGCATATCGATTGAAGCTTTTCCGGGCAGGACGACGTCTGCCAGGACATACTAGTACATTATAAAAACAAAATTATCTTAAAGTTTATACATTTGGAACGTATGTGGAAATGTATAGGTGATGAATGTATCTATGTATGTATGTGATGTGTGTACAAGTGAATTTATTATCAGACTAGTGTAGTCAGTTCAGTAATTTCAAGATGAAGGCAACCTGCATAGAGAAGTGAATAGACAGACAAAAATGACAGTTATATAAAGGTGCCATATTTGCCAAAATGGGAAACGTAAAGAACATCTGAACTTTCAACACGCAATCCGTGGTATCCAAGACACCTGCCCGGCCAGTTATTATCGGCGTAATTGACTATTCAAATTGAGATCGTCTCGGCGCCGCACTGGTAATTGATTAATGAAATGAACCATGCATCCAGGTCCCTTGGTTCATTCGCTTGAGAATTGGCATTGAAGTGCAGAGATTTCGAATACTACAATATCTCTGTTCGGTCTCAATTGTCAAATTGTTAGTACTACTATCACCAAACATGTAACGAGAATGAAGAAAGTTGAACATGCACAAAACTGTTTGACTATATTTATCCAATTGGTCTGTGGTAGATTTTTTTAAAGTAGTATAACCCTGATTCTGTTCTTCAATTTTACTTTTATGTATTACTAGCTTCTGCCCGCGACTTCGCCCGCATGGAATAGTAAAAAAAAAGTAAGTTAAAAACCCCCCGATTTTGAAACATTTTTCATTGGTGCTCCTATTGGTCTTAGTGCGATGATATATAGCCTTCCTCGATAAATGGGCTATCTAACACTGAAATTATTTTTTAAATCAGACCAGTAGTTCCTGAGATTAGCGCGTTCAAGCAAACAAACAAACTCTTCAGCTTTATATATTAGTATAAGATATAAATACCCCACATGAATAGCCGTATACTTCACTGTAGTAGAGGATAGTAATTGCTGGATATTTATAAAAATCACAATAGTTGATGTTGCTCTGGAAGGCTACTTACTTACAAAATCTAATTATCATCTAAATATTTTTAGATTGTGTACATTTAAAGGTAGCTGTTGATTTAAAAAAGACTTTAAGAAGATATTAAGTGACAAAAAATATTTGAATTATACCACAATGAAAGTCGAGGATAACATAAAATTTGAAGGCATCACATAGTAATAGTACTTCGAACTCCAAAAAGATGGCCGGAGCATTTAACGTGTGTATTGGTAACATCAGCAACGGCCAAAAGAAAATCCGAGAAAAATTACATCCAATATTTTTTTTCAGCTCAAACGGGACAATAGCTTGTAAACATACATTCTAGCAATCTATTGATCATAATATGTAATCGATACAGATGGAATTTAAACATATTAAATATAGCCATTACACCTTTTTGGTTATTCTTAAAATAGATCAAAAGGGCTTCCCTACCAATCAAAGGCTAATGTTGCATAAAACCCATCAATACCGAACACCCCCATAAATCTACGGGGCCGCAAACCCGCCGGCGTGCAAACAATATGTTCATATGATTGATTGAGGGTATTATAACCTATACTTTTACAAGAAGATTGCACGGGTTTCATTATTCTACACAAATTCAAGCCTCAAGATACAAACACAGTTACCTATGTTTTTCTCATAATAATAATTCAAATTAGTGATACTGACATGATTTAAATGAAGTAAAGTTTTATATGATATCTATATATAAAAGAAAGTCGTGTTAATTACACTATTTATAACTCAAGAACGGCTGTACTGATTTGTCTGAAAATTGGTGGGGAGGTAGCTTAGAACCAGGAGACGGACATAGGATACTTTTTAATCCCGTTGGAACCGGTAGGTGACGCTGAGATCGGGTTCTAGAATTTTCCTAATCGCCTGGACCACTATTGGTGATTTTGTTTTTTTGAGTGGGTTCCCGGATGGTTTAGATTCGTAATTAGAACCAGTAGGTGGCGCTGAGATCGGGTTCTAGATTTTTATTTTCTCAAAGCAGGTCAACGTCTGCTGTGGCCGCTAGTTTTATATCAAACTTACATATTCATCTTTTTATAATAATCGTGTATCATACATAAATATTTGATTAAAAGTATTTTTAAACAAAAAAAACAGTTTCAATATGGTAGATGTCATGTTTTTGACTATATAATAAAAGTGAATATAGATAGCTACAGCATAAAACATATTATAAAAATCAATTAATAGTTGTAATAATCAATTTGAAGGTCGTTTCTTTTATTATTAACCTTAAGTTATTAACTTCCGGTTAATAACTTAAGGCCTCTGTTGCCGCAAAAGATGGAAAATGGAATGGAAACGAAACAACTTATCGTTGGTAATAACTGATCAATAATTTACCAAAAAATAATCGTAAATACGATATAAGCTGTGACGTGGATTTTTTTCAATTTTCTATAATTAATTTAAGTTAAGAAAAACTCACCAAATTACCTCCAAAATTATTGACTTGAAATTTTACTTCTTTAATTTTTAGCAAAACATGATTAATACATGATTTTTTTGTTTTTTTGATAATACATGTTTATAAAATATAAATAAATATTTTGGTTTTAATATTTGTTTAAATTTTAATTTATTTTAATCACAGTAAAATAATAATGCACCTAAAAAACTATATCCCCGCTAGGGTCCGAATAAATAATACCGAATAATCCGGCTTGTAGTAACGCCAACGTCCTTAACGTTGGCGTTACTACAAGCCTTGATTGTGTAAATACAAAATAAAATATAAGATAGTTTTTAGTGCATCGCACCCATTGTTCATTTTAATTTGCGCTAATTCATTATAATTCAAAAGAATTATTTCCTTATATACAGAAGTTTCGGTTTCATAAATAAAGCCAATGTAATAAATATTTATAACAGAAAAGGTGTATTAATAACGTAAAGCTTGTGAGGGTTACCCTTCAGTATAGAGTTACATAGTTAAGCCAGGAAAGTTGTAGGGACACGTCGTAGTTGGGCCAGTACTGTAACGTTTAATTAAGTGGCCAAAGGTCGATTTAAAAGGGCGTCCCTGCAGGTAGACGATTGTGTTTGGGTACTTTATTGTTTATTTAAAATCCATACTTCCAAACCTAAACAATACATGTGAAACGGTGGCTATTTACATATTTATAGATAGATAGATAACACTTTATTGCACACCAAAATATACAATTACAGAAACAGCCATATTTACAATATTTTCTAGCCAATACAATAGGCGGCCTTATCGAAAAATGGCAATAAATGTATTAGCATGATTATATTCTGTTAATCAGACATAGCTATTTGTGGACAAATAGTGTTTGTATTATATGATATAATTATTATAAATGTGTAAATGTGTAGTGTGGACGTAGGCCTCCCCAAGTACGCGCCACATATCCCGGTCTCCTGTCTTCCTCATCCAGCCCCTGCCGGCGATCTTGCGCAGGTCGTCAGTCCACCGGGCTGGCGGGCGGCCTACGGTACGTTTGCCGAGACGTGATCTCCACTCCAGTAGTCATTTGCTCCATCGGCCGTTGGTCCTATGAAAGACGTAACGGGCCCACTTCAACTTGCTATTTGAGCTATGTCGGTTACCTTCGTTCTCTTACGGATGTCCTCATTTCTATTTTTATCCATAAGAGAAACACCTGACATAGCTCGCTCCATTGCCCGTTGAGCGACTTTGAATTTGTGGAAGTTTACAACTAGAAGTAGCTTAGAACTAGTGGTAGAAACTTTAATATAAGAAGTAAAAATAATAGTAAAAAGTTATTATTATGTTGTGGTCTCTTCGTAGCTAAAGAACCTACCTGTAATTCAAATAATCTACGTTTGGTATTGCCCGAAACGTGCAGTTTATCTGATTTAATGTGCATATTATTATTATTATCTTGTGCTGTCTATGGAGAAACTTGGATGTCGAAATGGCCAGTGTATGAAAGCTGTCACTCTGCTTTGAATAAGCGAGATGGGTATATCCTCCGTTATCTAAAAACCTGAGACCCGTGCCTAGCAGCAAAACGCTTATAGGCTAATTTTTTTAATATTCTCTATTTAAAGGAACTAGGGGTCGCCCAGTGGTCGCAATTCGACCATAATAAATTTAAATTATAAGTTTTAACATTCTACACGTTCTTTTCTGAAAGACTATACTTCTCTAATCACAGATTTCGCCAAGGCAACACTGTTAATTTGACTTTAACAATAAACAAAAGAGTGTATATGTGTGTGGCAAATAAATTGTAGTGTATGTAATGTTTTATTTATTGAAATGTATCTTTAATGCATAATTTAAAAAAGAAAATTAGCATTCTGCACTCCTTCTCTTTATTAATTATAAGTGTGCGAAATGTCAAACTCCTCAGTCCGCGCAATTTTCATTAAAAGGGGTACAAAGTTTTTGCTTCCCGTATTAATATAATGATAACTGACATACCGATCTTAATTTCAAACCTGTAATATATAATCTTCTAATCAAAATGTTCAGTAGGTATACAGTCTAATCTGCTTTGGGGCCATTGTGCAAATATTCACCTTATTAGTGACTCCAATGTAAAATTATCTCAATTTAGCTGGTCATTAGCAGCGTCGCGCGGGAGAGATATCCGGATAGCCCCCGAATAAATCTGTATTTAATGACCAGCCGGTCCGGTTCAAATATTAACGTATGAGTACGTGCAAGCTGCACCCGAGTGTAATATCGTTGTTCAAAGAAGCCATGTTATTAGAACATCTATATTATATAGAAACGCCTGGCTGCAATGTGCACTTTTGTATATCTGCGAGTAAATGTTTTTTGTTTTGTTAGAAAAATCTTATCTATTTCGTAAAATATTACTTAATATAGTCTCAAAAACACCATTGTTTCTCGTCAATCAAAAATGTAAAATTTGGCTAGACCTACTCTTTGCGTGATGAATATAATCTGAATTATCAATATTGAGGACACATATTAATATTAGTTATATCCAAAACAGAACGAAGTCATGAATTTTAAATTAAAAATAAAAACTTTGTTGGCAAACAATTGACTAAGATTCATATTTTTTATCTATAATATTATAAACTTCTAAACATGCCGTATATGTAAGTCATTAAAGAAAAAACAACTGGAATAGACTATATAAACGATGGAGAACATGATAATTTTTT
Organism: Dendrolimus pini; assembly: GCA_949752895.1. Classification (NCBI taxonomy): domain Eukaryota; kingdom Metazoa; phylum Arthropoda; class Insecta; order Lepidoptera; family Lasiocampidae; genus Dendrolimus; species Dendrolimus pini. The sequence continues at coordinate 14,174,570 of OX457137.1, read as the reverse complement.
TTGGATTTCTTGTCTATTTGCTCGGGATTCACGTAAAACCTACTGCGCCGAATTAAAAAAATTAAAACTAATAAATACTAAACTTATAAATTGGCGCTACTTTTTATCCTGGGAATCCCGCGGGAAGTTTCCCGGATATACTACAAATTAGATAGATTGCATAAATGTTAGCTGATTTTTAATCAATTTCACTTAAACGATAGCTTAAGTCCGTTTTTAAGTGATGCAGTACATTACATTTCAGGAATTTTGCAGGGAGTGTTATTCATTATTACTTCAAATCAGGTTGGCTTCGACTCGCCTCAGTTTTGACAGTCAGTTGTCTAGAATATATGGAAATATTTTCTTTATTTTTGTTATATGTAAAAAACCGAATTAAGGTTACATAAGAAAGTAAATTAAAGCTATTTATTGCGTAGGCAATAACTGGGCAAACTCTAGTGATTTATATAGCACAAACTTATATGTAAAATAATTTACATGCCTTATAATATAAATATACTAACCACATATTCTACTTTAAAGCACGAACTATTTTTAAATCTCGTTCAAAAATAAAGATGCAAAGAATTTTATTAATATCCGGATATAAAACATGTATCTTTCCGGTTACATGATATTGCAGGGAAGTGAAAAATGTACAGAAACTTAAGTCTCACGTACTGCCCCCGGGACGCGGCTTTCCAGGGCAAGTAAACACCGTCCGGTTGCCGGCACCTGACCCATGGAAAAGGATATTTAATACAGATCTAAATGGAAACTACTAAATTGCATTAAAAAAAATCTTCCTTACAAAATTACGGTGGTTTTGTTGTTGTTTTTGTATATTGATTATAATGATAATAATATGTATCTTAAATAATAATATGGACATATAGAATAATAATCGTCATAAATTGTTTTATTATATACAACTAGCGGCCCCGGCAGACGTTGTCCTGCTCTGAAAAAATAAAAATCTAGGACCCGATCTCAGCGCCACCTACCGATTCTAATTGTGAATCTAGACCATCCGGGGACCCACTCAAACACACAAAAACAAAATCACCAAAATCGGTCCAGGTGATTAGGAGGATTTTAGGACCCGGTCTCAGCGCCACCTTCCAGTTCCAACGGGATAAAAAGTATCGTATGTCCGTCTCCTGTTTCTAAGTTACCTCCCCACCAATTTCTAGCCAAATCGGTGCAGCCGTTCTTGAGTTTTAAGTAGTGTAACTAGCACGACTTTCTTTTATATATGTATAGATTGTAATGATAAAATTAGTTTCAGAAAAAGAATCGGTCGTTTTGGTATCACTGAAAGTCAACGTTGTGATTACATTTAGCCACAGCAATAAATTGAGTACAAACCTTGTTTTCGTAGCATATATTCTTAATATATGCTATATTTTCAAATTATAATAATGTAAGTAACGTAATTTTTTTTTTCAAGTAATGTCTTCACCTTTCTTTCTTTCGATAAATTGATTGTCCAAGTTTTATACCTGGTAAACTTGTCTATAACTTTATTCTTCAAATATATGGTAGCCTACATGGTGAATAATACAAAGTAATATGACTGTTTGTACAATATTATCTTTGTTATGTATATTAAAGAAGTAATATAGAAAGTAATGTAATTTATTCAGTGAGTCATTATCTTACTCTGAATACGGTGGGAAAAACTTATCACTTACGTGTTTTCTTATATACTCTTTTTAGTCTTATATTTTCACAAGAATATTTAACCAATGGCCGGTTCTCCACTCTTACTATTAATTTGCTTCACCATCGGTTTCATAACAAGGAATATGAAAATTCATACAAAAAATTTAAGAAAAAACTTATATAAAATTTTAACCGATATTAAGGCAAATGAACGGTCGATAGGTAATGGAAATCGGCCATAACACGTACTGTCATATTTTGTACTTAAACATTTGAATGAGAACTGCCATAGAAGTAGAAAATAAAGCGATGTATGCCTGTGTAGCATATTTTTGTGTTCCAGGGGGCGCGGCAAGGCGGCACGTGTAAGAGGATTCAGGTAGCGTGTTGTGCGTGCCCTAGGCTGTACTGTTGTCACTGTCTGTCATATAGCGCGCGAAGTGAGCTACATTTCTACGTTGAATTTAGAATGCACTTTGCCTCCTCCTTATTATATATACCTTTCTTAACTCAATACAAAATTCATATCCGTGTGATTTTAAAAGTATACTGTTAAGATCTTTTTTAACAAATATATATACATAGATAATCGAAAATTATTAATAGAATTGATATTATAGACAGATAATTGAAAATTAAAAAAAAAATAGACCCTGTTTCACGAAAGAAGTCCTGGATCCGGGGCGTTAGCATCGTGCAATGGAATGTATTTTTTTTATAATGATTCCAATTTAATAATATTAGTAAATATAATAATGTACATTTACATGAAAAGTCTTGATAAAAACAACATAACATCGTGGTGGGGCTGATCTTTACGATTAGTTCATTTTCTAACCGCGGGACTGTTTTCATGAAACGCACTTTAATAAATATCATAAGAGGCAAAGAGTATTTTTTTAAATAAATAAACGTAGAAACACAGAACACTCACTGCACTTTAGTTATCGTCGTGCTGTAAACATTGTTTTTATTTTATAATGTCGATGCGTAATTAGTGTGGAGTTTATGTTAATTTTGTGATTATTATTTTTTTAAATAAGACATTGATTTCTGTAATGAGCCGTCTTCGCCCAAATTTTCTTGTCTCCAAGTTCATGTCAAATTGGGTACCGCGTATGAACTGTATTCAATAGCTCGAACAGAAGTCTCGTAATCAGCAAGTCTGACAATTGAGAGTTCCGTAGCCTTTCCTAACAGACTCACAATTTTATTCTACGGAACCCTCGTCAAATTCACCATTGCAACGTTTTAGTGTACTGTGCTAATTTTTGATTTTTGATGTTTTTTTTATTCTGATTTTTTTTGTTCGTTGACCGTTGTTTAACTAAAACTGTGTGTTATGTGTTTTATTTTAAATAGAGAGCTATGGTTGTTGTTTATCGCCGGTTACGGTGATTATGACGGGTTGCGGTGATAGCGTCGGGGCGGCGGCGGTACTCGTCATTAGGGTATTTTAAATTTTATAATAAATAATTTATTTTTATATGCGTTAAGAGAAACAAATATTTATTATATGTTGATATATATTGTGTGTATTATATAATGTATATTTATTTCTGAACGCATAATTTAAATCTCTGTTTCAATATTAGGGGTTTCCTCTGTCTTCTTAACAATGACAACAGTAGCTTAGAGGGCGCCAGCAGCGCTGTCTGAAAGTATTTTAATCACGCATTAATATAATATTATAATAATATGTTTAACTTTCTTAATTAATGCAAGAAAAATGCGTAGCTAAGATACTTTTAAAAAAACCAAATTATTTTTAGTAATATTAATTATTGCCCACTTATAAGTTACTTATCGAAATTCTATGGATGTATAAGTATTACTACGTTGTAATTTATTTGGCTTACACAACAATTTAAGAACAATAAATGTATCGAGACAAGAGTGAGTGTAAAATATTTTAATCAAAATTAAAATATACTGTCTATAATATTATAAAATTCAATGTTTACATTGAAGATATTTAAAAAAAATCATATAATACTGGAATAGATTATATAAACGATGGAGAACATGATGATTTTTTATTTTTATTATTGTCTTTTTGTTCGGGATTCAGGTAAAAACTGCAGGACCGATTTCAATGCGGTTTTCGCTGATCGACAGCTAATTCTTAGACCTAAAATCTGCGTTAATTTTATCTCGGGAATCCTGCAGAAATTTTTCTGGGAATTATTTAAAATGGCCAAATTGAAAAAAAAACTCAAATACCAATGCGATTTTATCACTGATCGCCAGCAAATTTTATGGAATGAAATGTGTTATACTTACTATCGCGGGAATCCCACGAGAATCTCAAGTCGAAGTTGCGGACATGTCCTAGTAACCAAAATAGAGATCAAATCGAAAATTCTCTGTTTTTTTTCTGAGCTCTATCATATAGGTTTTTCCGAATTTTCCAATTCATACCTTAAAAATTAGAAGGGGAAAAATTTCCACAATAACGGGAGCTTGGTACACATTTTCTTCATTAAAAACTTGTTAAAGGACATTATTTTTATTTTATTACACGAGTTCAGCAGACAGGCAGACGGCACACCTGACGGAAAGCGGTAACCAAAGCCTATGGACATTTGTAACACCAAACGTGCTGCAAATGTGCTGCAGCTCTCTAAAGGGCGGACTGGAACCTGGCCACTAATGCCGGAACACAACTCAAAGTTGCCATGGCGGTATGCCACCTGGCTGTGGATTGTTTTGTCGTTTCTTACGACAGGCCGCCCGGTCGCAGGCAATTGTATTCTTTCTCCGTTCGTGCGCGGATCCAAGATTTGACTAATAATACTTCAAACGGCTATGAATACTGAAAAAATTATTCTTAGTTACACGTATGGCAAGCACCCCTAATTTATAACTATTATTATTTAACTTAGTTTGGAACGCTAAATAGTGTATAACTTTCTTTCAAATGTTATCTATGTAGACCTTTCCAAGACTTGATTGTGATTCCCAGAAAAATTACTAATATACATACCAATAGTCTGATATAACGATTTTACAGAAATAAAGACGATCCATTTTACTAAAATGACGGTAGACCGTCTAAAAAGTAATTCAAATCTATCTTATATATAAAATTCTCGTGTCACAATGTTAGTTACCATACTCCTCTGAAACGGCTGGACCGATTCTCATGAAATTTTGTGTGCATATTGGGTACGTCTGAGAATCGGACATCTATTTTTCATCCCCCTAAATTTTAAGGGTAGTCCACCCCTAATTTTTATTTTTACTTTTAGATAAAAAAAATTATGATATAGCATTAAAAAATACATACAACCCTAAATTTTCAACCCTCTACGATCAACCCCTATTTTTATTTGTTAACTTATCGATTGAAGCTTTTCCGAGCAGGAGGACGTCTGTCGGGACAGCTAGTAATATTATACAATTGTGAAAATGTACTATTTTCTTTCTTACATTTTTCGTGTTCGTCTGTTTGTTTGGGATTCACGTCCAGGAATGTACTCCTGGACTTAAAATCTTCTTGCTTACTTTATATCCCGAGAATCCTAAAGGAAATTTCTTGAAAGAGGTTTAAATTTGGCAGGTCGAAAAAAAATTTGGTTCCGATGCGAAATTTTCACTGATCGATAAAATCTTTAGTAAAAAAAATAAAGTTGTTTGTCTTTAGTTACATCCCGAGTTTTTACGGGAATTTACAGGATTTATGTACTAAAAATACTAAAAAAAACATTACCCTGCTGGCAAAATAACTGTAATCTTTGTTATCTGTCCAACGTTGACACAGTCGCGCGCAAACGCTAGTACATCGTTATAATTTTTCAAGATCTGACTTACGATATTCTACAGGAGAGTGTAGATTTAAAAAATCAACCCTCTCTTACTGATATGGCTGCCACCCTTGACTTTTAATTGTTTTCTATACCATTCTATATCGCCATATAAATTATGCACATCATAGACTCAGATGTCCATATAGACTTAACAGTCTATATGGCTGAAATTTATAAAAAGATCATGTAGTTTTTCAGTAAAATTACTGTGATATAAGACAAACAGACTGACAGCAATGACTAAAACTTAAGGATTCCGGTTTTGCCAAATGGCTACAGAACCCTCAAAATTGAAAAGTAATTTAGACCTTTGTTGCTGTCTACCCCATTTTAAGGTTAAAAACACACCAAAGCAGTTAAAAAGATTGTTTAATTGTATAACTAACAGTTAGTAGCCGGAGTGTAAAAAATACAGTCGCTAAAAAAACATTTATCAGTCTGCAAAACGATTCAATTAAATTCATGCTCAGATGAGTTTCACTCACTCTTGTTCTCGAGTACCGAGTTTCAAATGGCAATTGGCAGTCCAGCTTAAGCCCGCCGCTCCACTCACCACCGCTAGGCTTAATGTGGCGTGGCTCATTGTAAATGTTCTGTAACTGGCGTACGAAAAAACTTGTATTTGATACTCTGTACCTAAAATTATCGAGCCTGCTATGGAAGAACGTCGCAAGCGACATGTATCAAGATTTACAGAAGAGCTACTTTACAAACTATTTTTAATACATTACTCATATATTCCGACTTTTAATAGGTTAATTAACTTTCCGTTATCGCAGACACGGGCCTAAGAATCTTTGTAATACGATCTAAATTATTTTTGCTGTTTGTTACAATAAAAAAATGAATATACTAATTTTGTCGCTTACGATGTTTGTCCATAACAGGCTCAATATACTAAAAAGATAAAATAGATGTCTGCATAAAATCTTAATACATCTCTATTTAAGTGCTGACTTAAGAGCTAGGAAGTACGTCATTGTTTACAAAATCAAACCTTTTTCAAATACCTATGTCTCATAACACACCGAGCCGATTATGTTCGTAATAATTCATCACATTATAAAACACCACGAAGTTATATGGATAATAATTGTAAAGTAAAGATATGTTGTTGGAGAGCTTGTTACATAGCTTCTTCTCCTTTAACATTAACTAGAATTGCTTTGGAAGTGGTAGTAGATTCACGATTCAATAAGTAATCTGTAAGATTATATTGTAATTTTTAACAATTTGTACTTGTTTATCGTATATTAGATGGTTTCATAGAAACCTTATATAAAGTCGATCGGTACTCTGCTCTGAGTCGTATCGTTGCCATGTGAGGCGCCCTTTGCGTGTACTACTACAAACTGGCATAGGGCTATGTAAACTTTGGATACAACGATATAGAAACGGACCAAAATTTTTATGCCTCTGAATGTATATAGGTATATATATATATATATATATATATATATATATATATATATATATATATATATATATATATATATATATATATATATATATATATATATATATATATAAATAAATAATTAGTTATACCCATAATATGATCTTTTTAAATTTTGATAAACCCTTATAGTAATTATTAGGTTTTTATTTATCCATTTTTACACATAAAAATCATTCTCTACTTTAGTTTATATGTCATTCATCCTAGGTTCACATAAATAATTGTATACCAACATTGTGGGAAAATAAAAGAAATATGCGACATAAAATCTATTCATTTCATCACATCATATTTATTTAGCATGAAATTTTGAAACAAAAGTATTTTTATTCCGATTAAGTTAGTAAAAAAAAAATTTCGGAGTAAAAAGGTACTTGGTTTTGATAGAAAAGAATAAAGAAAATTAATTAAACCAAATCAAAATATGCCTGAAAAATCGTACGTCATTTACAGAAAACTTTCGCGTTCTATAAGCAAATTCAAAGTAACGGAAATTGTTTTCTCGCAGACCGGAAGCTGTTCGTTGGTATGCTGAGTAAACAACAGACTGAGGAGGATGTGCGCCAACTGTTCACACCTTTCGGTACAATAGAAGAGTGCTCGATACTACGGGGCCCGGACGGAGCGAGTAAAGGTAAGATAGCATAAGAAAGATTAACCTAGAAAAATAAAGAAATGACAAGTAGGCCGTGTGCGAGTCCAACTAGCTCTCGTATTTGTTACTGTGTTGAATAGAATCATCTTAATCGACTGGGTAGATCAAGTGGAAATAACTTGGGGTTTTCAAATTTTTGTTGTATTGTACTGTCAGCACATAAATAAATAAACTAATACTTTTTATATATATTTTTATAGACAGGCACTTAATATAAAACTAATAATATTAAATTAATATATATTTATATGATACATAATAGAGTGAGATCCCAGTCACCCCAGACATACGTGATTTTAGGAAAGATGAAATTTTTAGGATCGGTAGTTTAACATAAACTTGATAGGAACGGATACTCGCTAGAAAGTTAGCATGGTTATTTTCTACCTGTGAGACCTGTTACCTATAAAACCGCTTTCAGCTTAGCGAGTATCCATTCCTTTCTAAGTTTATGTTAAACTACCGATCCTAAAAATTTCATCTTTCCTTAAATCACTTAAGTCTGGGGTAACTAGGATCTTGGACTGTAATTATTTATACTAAATTTCAAGAAAAAATAAGTTTCAAATTTAGAAGTCCTGTAAATCTAAATATATATAATTTAAATACACGTACCTATATAGTGACTCATCACGATCACGACTTGAAACTTCCCATGGACCTTCATTTCGCCTTCTTTTCGAGATCGGCTTAGAACGAATTTTACGGAACGCGAAGCGGGCGACTATCAGCTAGTATAGCTAATTTACCTGTAATAAACAATGACGTTGTCATTGTTTGAATTATCATTTATTGTTCGATATTTTTAAATGTTAAACTATAAGATAAGCCTGGTAATTTTGTATACATTTTAATCTCTCTTTTCTCTTACCTTCTCCAAATGATTTCAGGTCGACACATATTTATATGTCTTTTTCTTCCATAGTACTCTATTTTAAGACACGTCTTCTGTTACACCATAAATCCTCATATTAACTTTCACACACATCCGTGTTGTTTTGCTCTACCTTTTACATTTGTACCCTTCAATCTTCCATTTTTAATATTACTTGAAAAATGAAACCAACTAACTTCTACGAAACAAAAACAAAAACGCGAGCATGTCACTTTTTTCTATACTGTGGAGTTTTTTACTGACTAATTTTTTCACCTGATCTGCTTCAATTCTAAAACTGGCTCACAAAGAAACTTACTATTACGATAATGAAAATTAAGAGATGGTAAATGAAATATAAAATGTGTACATGAAGTAACTGTATAAATTGGTTTAGGTATATCCTTCTCTACATCACTTAAATCCCCATATTTAAGAAATTCCTTCAACGGGTTGCCTGAAAGAGATCACGACTTTTTTTTTTATGACGCAGGCGGAATGTCTTTTCTTGGGACACCATCCATGGGCCTGGGGGGAAGGCTTAACACCGAGGGATGTGTGGGACTTCTGATCGGCCGGATGCCTACCGTGGCCTCCAATTGGAGGAACGGGGGATGGTCGGCCGTCAGACTAACCTGCACCCCTCTCCTATGCGCTTTTATGGGGTGGCACAGAAACTGAACCATAGATATTACATCTGTGGCACCCCTACGCTTGGCTCTTACTTAGGGCACCCCCAGGGAAGATTACCCTCTTCAAAAACGGGGGGGGGGGGGGAGTCCACGGAGTCCCCCGCTGGTCCACGTGACCCCTGTGGTGGGTAACCTAACCCGCCTTTTATTTATACCAAAAAAGTATTGTAATTATGCAATTTTGTAATTGTTTATTTTAGAGAGCAATAAATTGTTATCTATCTATAGACATAAAGTCAAAAATATTTTTGAGCGGTATATGGATTTTTTTAATATTCAGTGTCATTAAAGAAAAGAAGCTTGATACTATCCCCACATAGAAACCATATAAGAGAAATATCAATGGATATCACATAACTTTTCATATTTTAAATGGAATCAAGGGCATTATTGTTGAATGTGGTGTCACACGAACAAAGCTTTTTCCATTGGGAGGCTTTATGTTCCCAGAAAACATGAAATATTTGAGTGTCTGTTCTTCATAAGGAGTAGTTGACTGGTGTATGGTTGTATATTTTTGATAAGGTATAAATTGAGTAATTTCTAATATAATACCTGTATGACTAACAATTATTTTAATTAATTTTGTAAAATAGATTCATATTTGAAAGAGCAAATTGATAGAAAAGCTCTTTGAACAATCCCTTGGATAAGATTACACAAGTTTAGGAGTTTAAAAATATACGTGCCTTTATTTATTGCATTAGGCCTATCACCTGATAGAAAACAATTACCGTCGCCTATGGACACTTGCAACATGAAAGGTGCTACAAATGTGCTGCTGCTCTCTAAAGGGAGACTGGAACCTGGTCACTAATGCCGGAACACCACATAAAGTTGTTATGGCAGCAACTCCTAGCCAGAGGTGGTAGCTGTCCAGGGGGGCAAATGCTCTATCACCTGGCTGTGGGGTGTTTTTGTTACCTCTTACGATAGACCTCACGGCTGCAGGAAATGTATTATTTCTTCGTTCCTGCACGGATAATGGATAACCTATTAGTCTTGATCAAATTTCTGAGAAAAACTTTTTAGCTACAAGATATTTTCAATAATTTTTTTCGTGGAATATAATTGGAAACTTCCTTCTAAGTCCAAACGTGCCCTTTCTGTCTTCAAAATTGTGTTCGTATACAACCTAAGACGATCAAATTAAGTACAGTAACGTATAATAATATTTAAAGAAATCCATGTGTTACATGTGTTCCTTTTTTAGGTTACTTAATAAAGGATGATGCGACATAATCTTCACAACGACCGATAACGACCAAACATGTCATTGTATGGTATAAAAGCTCTTTTCATGGCTATCAATTGAGTAGGTGCTACATTAAAAAAAAATCTAAAATAATGTTCATATAAAAGAGCGGGCTTTCAATATCTTGCCACCAACTTTGCAAATATCATGACAAAAATAATTTTATATACTATTCAAACAATAATAATATAAATTTCATTCGTCGAAAACATGACTTCATAACTAGCTAAACTCGTACTAAATATGCAACTGTTGTGTTTTAAACATGATAAAAAGTGCTTCAGTTGATTTCACAGCCAGCTATTGTTACTAAGGCAGCCAGTCAATTCGTTATGCGAAAATATCGTATAAGGAGATATATAATAAGCGACCACACCTTTGTTTTAAAAAACTATTTATTATATACTTTAATATTATAAATTACAATTAGGTGTTCTTAGGTCTACTGCGCTTACAAGACTAAAATAATATTAATTAAAACTAATATAATGTGGGAAGCTCTTATGCTGACCAAGCTGGTGACACATCGTGTCATCAGCGGTTCTCAGCGTAATGTTAGGGTTGGCGCTGGGTTAACTCCTCCCTCCTTAAGTTGGAAGCGCATCCTGCAGCTTCCGGCGACGTCCTCGTTGCCAGTTTGGGTGCTGTTGACATCTACGTGTTGATTGCAGTTCCTCCATTGGTACACCTTCCAAAGGACGGCTGCCGTCAGGAGAACGTACAGTACTAATGTTGACCAGCTCGGGGTGGCCATCAGCGTTTGCCAGTTGTCGTCTGCTTGGATTTCTTCAGCACGATCCATCAGCTCGTGGATGCTGTCTAGGGGAATATCTTCGAGTTCCAGTTTGAAGCGGATATTATCTTGAAACTGGATTTGCTTGTCTGGTAACGGGATGATTTCATCTACGGATATAGTATCCAGGTTGGTTTTCAATGTTTGGTTTAATATATGCAGTTGACAGTCACTGGCCAGTGTAAGTATATTTATGCCAGCTAACCGAGTGTATTCGGACTTGGATCCGCATTGCTTTTTGGTGATGACTTCTTGGTGTAAGATGATCAGCCACTTGTTTTCTTCCAGTTTTTCTATTTTGTTGTGCTTTAGGTGCATCCTGGCTCTAGTGCAGTTGGGTGTTTGATGCTTGATCAGGCTAATAATGCAATCTTCGGTATCCTCGATGGGTTGGGTGTTCATTGATGTGCAGAGATGTAGGTCTTGCATGATCTTTTTGCAGTCTCCTTCCAGGTATGAGTACTCCTCGGTTCCCAATGCAAGGTACTTGGATTTTGGGATTATTGTAAGGTTTTGTTTATCCGGGATGGAGTATAAGTGGATCAGGTCGTACGGGTTTGTATCTATGGATGGGATGTCTAATATAAATGTTAACGTTTTGTCCGTACTATAGGCTTTGACGCTTATGGCTTTTTCTATTGTATGCAGGTTTTTCATTGAGATAGCATCTACCGGTTTTAAGTTATGAGTACTCTGCATTTTCAGTAATTCGTTAATGAGATTTTGTGGGGATATTATACTCGGATGCATTATGCCTAATTGTGCGAACGTCATCGCGTCCTCTAAAATAAGTAGCTTATTTAATAATAACTCTAAACTAAATTCTATTTCTGTATATAAATTTAAGAAGTGCATTGTTTTATGTAGCTGATTGTTACTGAGAGTGGTATTATTTAATAGACCTGCTAATTTTTTCTGGTTTTCGTTCAAAAATTTAACCTGTACACTAAACTCATTCATAGCATTATGTGCTAAGAATACCGATTGTTTTTGGGATTTATCTAGTTTTCCGATTGAATTGTGAATGTTTGAAATTTCATTTTCAAATTTTACTGCGTCTTCGTAGTCTAAGTTGCCTGTTATTGCTTTAACTATCGATCCTAAGCCATTAATGATACCTCTCTTTACTCTATTACCGGGTGCAATAAACATAATTTTTTTTCCTATTATACTTAAACTATATTCTATTTGTTTTTTATGTGTCTTATGTAATTCGTCGTTATTTTCGGCGGCCTTAGTGTTGGCGTACAGTGAAATCAAGTTAATTGTAGTTTCGTGTAAGTAAGATATGTTGTAAATACAAGCCAAGCTAAAGATATCCACCTGTTTTAGAATTTGACCTTGTTTAAGCAAGAGAATCCCATTCATATTGTTTACAGGATTAAGGGTTAAGTTGGCAGTTGCGAAGAGTGAGAGGGCTCCTGTGAAGAGGAGAGTCCTGGAACAAGATGGGGTCTTCTTAATAGTTTGAAATGTACCCTAATAGATTTGGAGTTGGGGTGGTTACCAATAATTTCGGCCACGTTGTTTGGGTGCAAATGAATAATTTTATAGGGTCCTTTGAAAACCGGCTTGGTTTTGTCGTTTCTAGCAGTTTTAGCCACCTGCTTATAGACCGTCTCACCTACCTTAAACCTAATTTCCTCAGCGGTTTGGTTTCGCTTAGAAATTACTTGCTCTTTGTTCTTTGCCGTGTGTGCTGCTACGCACTCTTGCACTGCCTCTGCGTTTCGGCGGTGGTTTAGTACGAAGTCTTGATAAAACTCTTTGGGGTAGTGTATTTTAAGGGGGTTCCTTGATGCTGTGTGACCAAATAATAGTTCGTGTGGAGTGTATCCTGTTGTCGAGTGTATTGAATTGTTGTAGGCAATGATTGCGTATTTCATTAGCTTTTGTATAGGGTCGTCTTTGTTGGTCATTCTATTTATTCTTATTATCTCACCGATGGTAGAGTGAAATCTCTCTATTGGGGAGTTTGAGTTGGGGTTGTATGGTGTTGTGAAGTGAATGTGTATATCATGTGTAGCGCATATTTCCTTTATCATATCATTGTCAAACTTAGTGTCGGAGTCAGTCGTTATTTTCAGTGGTAGTCCTAGTACGGAAAAAATTTGGATTAAAGCTTCAGCTATATGGACGCTACTACAAGCGCTTAAAGGTACAGCTTGACTGAATTTCGAAAAATTGTCTATAATAGTGAGAAAGGTGGCACCGCCCGTGGAATATAGGTCCATGAACAGGTGCTGAAGTGGTTTCGTAGGCGTCTCTGTTAAGGCGAGAGGGGGTTTCAATGGATGTCTTTCGTACTTGGTTTTAAGGCATGTATCACACTGATTAATGTATTTCTGAATTGTGAGTAACATGTTGCTCCAGTGATAATTTCGATGTAGATGTTTATATGTTTCCTGAATACCTCTATGGGATGACTTGCCCTCGTGATATTTTTTGATAAGTTCGAGTTGTTCTGATTGGTTTTCCACTAAGGTGACACGAGTTGTACATCTTACGAGTTTAGGTCCTCTTTCGTTGAATACTGTAGTATATACTCTCGAAAAAGCATAGTATAGTTTTTCGTCGAAGAATTAACAATGGAAAATTCTGTTTGCAATGGTGTGTTCTTTCAAGAATTTGATGATTTCTGCTTCTGTGTTGTTTACAGGGATAAAAACATCCTTTATCACAATTCTAGAGCTAGTAGAACGATCTTCTACTCTATATGTGGAGCCTGGTGTGGATCTAATGTAAAATTGTTTTAGTTGTCGGTCAATTGCGTCTGATAATATTGGGATGCCGTTGCTTTCATTGTCTGGTTGAGTGTGATTAGTTGAAACTAACTGGTCATGATCTGTTGCCACTACACTCATCGAGTCTGTTTCTGTCGGTGGTATCATAGTTTCTAGGTCCATGTCTTGGATAGTATAGTCATCAGGTGGGTCGTTTTGTTGTTGTGTGTCAATGTTATTCCCTTCTTCTGCTTCCCTACGAGCGTTGTCGAATATCCTATTAATAATGTCGTCGTCGTTATTGTCATCTATATTTACGGCAAGAGAGTCGATACTGTTATGAAATATTTTAGCCCGTGATAATGCATCTGCGTTGGTGTTTTGTCTACCCTTCTTGTATATTATTTTATAATCATATTCCGCGAGTCTTAGTTTCCAACGGATTAATTTACTGCTCTGGTCTTTTAACGACATCACCCATGTGAGTGGCATGTGGTCTGTGTAGACTGTAAACTTTCGACCGTATAAGTATGGTCTGAAATATTTGACAGCCCATACTAGAGCTAACAATTCTTTTTCGTAAGTGGAATAACGCGTTTCTGTGTCGGATAGGGTTCTTGAGGCATAGGCTATAGGTTTATCTGAGCCAACAACGCCCTGAGACAGAACTGCGCCTAAAGCTACGTCTGATGCGTCTGTCGTTAATATAAATGGCTTGTCAAAGTCGGGGTACTGTAGTATTGGAGCGTTTGTCAAAATTTGTTTGCATTTGTCTATTGTGTCAAGAAACTCATTTGTGTTAACTATTTTGGCATTCTTTTTTAAACATGATGTTAGGGGTTTTGTCAATTTTGCAAAGTCCTTAATAAATTTTCGGTAATAACCTATTAAGCCAAGGAATGCTTTTATATCCTTTTGTGTTTGGGGTATAGGGAAATTCAGTACTGCTTTAATTTTGTCTTTATTTGGTTTCAGTCCTTGGTCTGTCAGTTCATGTCCTAAGAAATTAACTTGCTTTTGGATAAAATTTGATTTGTCCAATTGGATTTTGAGGTTGTGTATCTTAAGTCGGTCAAATACTTGCTTAAGTTTTGCTGTGTGTTCTTGTAAAGATGTTGATGCTATTATAATGTCGTCTAAATACGTAAAAACCTTATCAATTCCTCTAAGAATATGATCCATTAAACGTTGAAAGGTGCTTGGCGCATTCTTCAAGCCAAATGGCATTCTCAGGAACTCATAGTGTCCTCTTTCAGTTGTAAATGCAGTTTTTTCTATGTCGTCTGGGTGCATTTCAATTTGGTGGTAGCCACTGGCCAAATCAAGGGTTGTAAAATACTGTGCGCGTCCTAATCTGTCAAGTATGTCGTTTATGTTTGGGAGTGGGTATTTGTCTTCGACGATTCTGTCATTAAGTCGTCTATAGTCGATTATAAGTCTCCATTTTACTTTGCCAGAAGCGTCCGGTTTTTTGGGGACAATGTGGACAGGACATGACCATGGAGAAATACTTTCTCTGATTACACTCTGTTTGAGGAGGTTATCTACTTGGTTTTGGATCTCTTCCCTTTGTTTCGGGGGTTGTCTGTAGCTTCGTACGAAAACAGGTGTCTGATCAGTCAGTCTGAGTTGATGTTTAACTGTATGAGTAAAAGATAAGGGTATATTTTCGCAATGGAACAAATCCCTATACTGGAAACATAATTTAGTGATCTCCCGTTTTTCTTCTTCATTCATATGATCGGTTTTAATTTTATTTAGGTTTTGTTTAAATTTTTCGTCAAAGTCGGTCAGTACAGTGGTGTTATAAGTCTTATGAGTAGTCACTTTTCGGTCAGGGATTGGTTCTAGGGGGTAAGGTCCGTTGTTATTGATAGTTTTACATTCGTCAGTATAATTAATAACTGTGGTTTTGAATACCCCGTTTTTTACTGTAACAAAAGCTGCCGGTGATATTATTCCTTGGGTTAAGTGAATGTCGTCATAAATGTAACTTCCATCCATGTAATTTGTTTTTACTGTAATTAATTTTTCGCACTTAGGTTCAATTTTAATGCTTTTTTCAGGATAGTCAAAGTATATGGGTATGTTAGCACTAGATGATGTTCGTAATATTTTATTTTTGAGATCTATGCTACATCCTAGCTGTTGGAGTAAATCCATTCCTATCAAACCCTTGTATTTTGGATCGAAGTCGAATATTAAAAATTTAGGTGAGATGTCTGTATTGAACTGCGGTGGTAGAGGTAACAATGCAATGTGTTGGTGTTTGGTTATGGCGTGTGCTGTCTTGACTTGGAACGGTTCGTGTCGGACAAACTGTTCTAAAAAGGTGCCGCTTATTATTTTAGGGGAAACCATGCATCGTGATGCGCCGGTATCTATTAAAAATTTTCCCTTAAATTCTGGGATCTCAATGTAAGGTAGCTGATCCTTACCTTGATTGTTGAGGTGTATTATATCTATCACAGTGGGTTGTTTTGATCTTGATCCTCGGTAAAATTCTGATAGCTAGCTTCTTCAACCGATTCTTGGGGTTCATACCATGGTTCACCTAATTGTACATTCTCGGGGTTGGCGTACTCACCTGGGTAATCCTGGGGCTCTTGGAATTGGTAATACTGCTGTTCATCTGGGGTGTAAAATAATTGATTTGACAAGAACTGTGGTTGAGCCGGTTTACCTACCGTTCTCATTGTGACATCCGACACTTTCTGTGGCGGGTTTATTTGTTGTCTCGGCACATTGGGCTGCTGCCTAAAGTTGCCTGAGGTACTGGGCCTAACCATTATTTGCTGGGGTGTGCTTCTCAACGGCACGATAGGTTGGGTCCATTGTGGTTTATTATCAGACCAGTTCTTATGTGGGGTGTATTGTATTTTATTTTCAATTTGATTAAAGGGGGAAAAATTACTAAACCTATTAGGGCGATTGTTAAAGTCCCTATTAAATGTAGACCTAGGTGGATCTCTAGGTTTGGATTCTATTTGATTATAATTCGATTTATAATGAACTATTCGCGCTTCTTCCTGTCTAGCCGCAACTATGGCTGCTTCTAGTGTATCCGGTTTGGCAATTCGTACACCTATTGCTACTTGAAAGCTTAAATTATTAGTATATTGTTCTATTACTAATTGTTCATAATAACTTTTGTCTGAATGGTGTCCTACGGAACATAACGCGTCCAGGAGTTCTCTGAGACGGCGCCCGAGGGTGTCGGCGTCTTCATTTCTATTGCGACGAACGCGAGTGAGCTCCTGCATGATCTGAATTTCATTGCGGGGCTCACCTAATCTCCTTTTTAATGCGTCTTTTATAGATAGCCACGAATCGAGTGATTCCTCGTAGGCTATCGCATCTATGGCAGGCCCACTCAACCTACTTTTAATTAAACTAATAAACGCGGTGTTTGTTCTCGCTTCCGGATCTAACAATAACATAATATTTTCTACTTCCCTAATAAAGAAATTTAAAGTTTTAGTATTGCCGTCATATTTCGGCATTAGCTCGCTTATAAATTTGAAGGCCGATATCTCTGTAGTTGACATCGCCATCATGAATTAAAATATTTTCAAAAGAATATACTATATTACAGGAATGCAGTGAATAAGACGCTTATTACTGGAAATTGTCCAGTACGCAACTCGAGCCGCGTGTGATTCGCGCTACTCACGGGTTATCGGTAGGGTTGTCTAACGCGATTTTAGCCTTAGGACGAACACATACGTAAACACAATATAATTATTATTATAACGACAGGAAATATGGCAGGAATTGGGCACACGAAAAGTACTCACCCTATAATTCTCTGCATCTCCCACCGGGTCTTGTAGGCAGTTGAAGATCAATTCTCCTCTTTTTCACTGTATATTCGTTAACGAGGGTCCCGATTTTAAGGGTTTTTCCGCTTGCCAGCCGAATTATGTAGGTTCGAGATCGCGGGTTTATGTCGAAGAGTTTTATTCGATAAAGTTGCCGCGATACCGGTAGACTGCGCCAGATATATAATAAGCGACCACACCTTTGTTTTAAAAAACTATTTATTATATACTTTAATATTATAAATTACAATTAGGTGTTCTTAGGTCTACTGCGCTTACAAGACTAAAATAATATTAATTAAAACTAATATAATGTGGGAAGCTCTTATGCTGACCAAGCTGGTGACACATCGTGTCATCAGCGGTTCTCAGCGTAATGTTAGGGTTGGCGCTGGGTTAACTAAGGCCTTGATTGCAAATAATAAAAGTTAAATACACTAGTCATTCACGATATCAAGTTTTCACAAAAATGTGGCTTATTCACATTTCTCTGCTCCGCGCATATGATCCGGTAATGGAAAATTTTTAATAGTGCAAGAAAAACAAAAAACGTGTGTGTGCGCAGTTCGCTCGCAGTAAAAGTGAAAAAAAGGGTGCTAGGGATTATACATTTCGTGACGTCACATTTCATATGTTATCGTTATAATATATAAAATATAAAAACTTCAAAACATTTTCAACTCTGTATGAGCATTGTGTTTAATTATTGTTGTTGCATTGTTAATTAAATTATTTAATACAATTAATTAATATTTTATCTCATTCTCTCGCAGGCCTAGTCCTATGGATTTATTTGTTTATCTGTTTTTAGTGTCGCTTTTCCGTTTCATGAAGTTTTAAATCACAACGATTCCAAAGAAGTTTCACTTCAAAAAGTATTTTCTAGTAATCCGGTACTTCAACCAATGTATAAAAAATCGATATAATATTTTTAGTGTGAAATTGAAGTAGAAGAAAATATTGCTTTTGATACGTTATTATTGACAGCGAAGAATTACCAAAAGTAAAGAAACGTTTAAATTAAAAAGTAACATAAAAAAGGTTGATGCCCAAACAAAAACGTGCTTTGGACATGGCCTGGCATCCTAGGGGGAGGGAACATGTCTAAACCTCATTAGAAATATTCTTTTTATATGGTCTGTTTCTTTTGTTTTTGTTTTATATGTATGTCAAACTATCAAAGAAAATAATATAGCACGTTTTAGTATCCAAAACATTTTCTTTTAATTCAATCTATATTGAAATACAGTCTGCTAGCCATAAGTTTATGCAAACTCCATGAAAGCTATTTTCTTCTGACAATTATTTATTTTATTAATAATTATACCTATCAATAAAGGCCTCTTTATGAATGAACTTTAAAGATAACTATATTATTCGTTTCAAATTGTATGTGTCATTATTACGTATAATATCAGTAAGAAATTTAAAAAAAAAGTGTAATACAACACCCTCGGGATGCAGAAAAAGCCAAACACCAAAATCTTTGTAATAGCACAAATCAGATTATTCGTGGGGGCGTTGATATGTAGTTCCCTAAGTAAAAAAAGATACTTTCAGCTGTACAAATTAAATTAAAACACAAATACTTTAGAAATCCATAAATATATACTGTTTACGAAGATACTGTAATAAATTTTAAACGCTCCTCTAAGGATCCTGTGTGAATAGGTCCTAAGAGAGCGCACTATGAATTATTTAACATTCTGTTTACCTTTTTCTCCTTGGAGTGGAGAATACGCATCTAAATGGACCCTTATAACTAAGGGGTCCTACTCGATAAGTTGATTTATCTTTTGTAATAAATTACAAGAGGCTTCTTTTTGTTTTATTCTGACATATAAAGTTATATGGCCTGGAAAAAGGTATGTCATAAAAAATCAGTGACTAATGCAGGGCCTTAGGTATATGTGACAAAATGTAGGAAAGAATTTTTTTAACAAAAAACAAAACAGACTTTAAAAGAATTTACTAAATAAATTTTATTGATGCCATATTGTTTTTTGTACACTTGTGTACAATGAATTAATTTAAAACAACGAACACATCAATTCTTTTAAAAAATTTAACATACAAAATATTTTTTCCCTTTTAAACAAGCTTACCTGTGCTTATACGGTAAATCCTGTACTTAATATATAACGAGAAAACATTAACGATAATCTTTCAGTGATTGCCATAAAAAATACTTTATACCGCCCTGCTGTCGACGATTAAGTAACTAAATTGAATTAGCAATATCTACGCAGTTCGGTACAGACGCACTGAACTGTTAACATTTTTATCGTCAAATAATTGCTTGAACACTTGGCGACACGCGTAAGATTGTTGATTTTCCCCTTCTTCTAATCGGATTAAAGTGTGTTTTTGATTACCTGAGTGAGACTTACAGTGTAATTACTTGTCCGATATTGTTAGGTAGTGGGCTCATCCTTGAAATGACTTAAACTACTATACTTTTAGTTATATTATGGGTTATCAAATGTTAATACTAAGATTTGAATTTACTGTTGTATTGTTATGTTTTTTATTTTATTTTTGACTTTTGAGCTAGTTGTCCTCTAAGGTCTGAGTGCTGCATTAGAGCAATTTATAATATTATAAAATTCTAAACGAGCCGTACTTTCAAGATATTAAAAAAAAAACACGACTGGAATAGACTATATAAACGATGGAAAACACGATGCATTTTTTGTTTGTCATTTTCTCCGGTTGTTCGGGATTCATGTAAAAACTATTAAGCCGATTTCGATGCGCTTTTGGCTGATAGACAACTAATTCTTAGACTTAAACTACTTTTTATCCCGGGAAGCTTGCGGGAAGTTTTCTGGGAATGATTTAAAATGGCCAGATTAAAAAAAACGAATTCAAATGTAACTTTTTTAGTGATCGATAGAAAATTTAATGTAATGTGATATTTTTATCTCAATATTCCAGTGGGAATTTTCCCGGGAGCGTTTTGATATTGTTAGAATGGATAAAAATTAGCTTATTCCGACACAGTTTCCACTAAAACGATAGCTTACTTTTTTTTCAAATGCTGCAATACGTCGTGTACCGGGAATCCCGCGGAAGTTGCGAGTTAAACATGAACGAAGTCGTGAGCGTATATATAATGTTATTTTAATAACATTCAATAATTATAAATAAAAAACCAAAAACATTGAAACTAAAATACATTATGTAGTAGATCTCTGCCAACGGGGAGCGTGCCCAGAAGGCATTATTATATTAATCATAAAAAAATATGTTATTTAAATAACTAATATATTTTTATTACCCTAGGAGTCTTATAAAAATACACCTTAACGAATGTTTCATTTATTTTAAAAGGAACGCATTTTTATTTGTAACTAAAACTTTTCTAGCTTAATTTCTCACGATTATATATATTTCCCTTTCAGGATAAAAAGTATAGTATATTCATGAACATTACTAACACATGCAGAGATCCAAACTACGAGACAATGAGTACGACCAATGTAAATCTGGATTCCGTAAAAGCTGTCCTAATTTCGGGGATAAAAGATTCAAATACATTTTTACTTTATCGAAAGTACACGTAAACTAAATATCATTATAATTCATTATACCCCAAGACCACGAATAAAAACAAACAAACATAGAACCAAACAAAGACACCTTTGCTTGTATACCTATTATTATATATTAACCCATGACATTGCCATACTGCGTGGTAATGCAGCCAGCCTTCTGGGCACGCTCCCCGTTGGCAGTGATCTGCTACATAATATATTTTAATTTCAATGTCTATCTTTTTTATTTATTTTATTAATAATAATTTTTATATATGCATTAAATTTATAAATTAGTACCCATAACAAAATAAAATTTATATTGTCTATGTGGTTTTATCTGTTTTTACATATTTAATTGCCAAAACAGCAATAAGTTAAATGTCAGATCTTAGTTACATCTTTCTTATCTATAAAAAATAAAAACTTCGTTTAAAAAAACCGACTTCAAAAACTAAAAAACTAAAATGTTCAAAAACTAAAAAACTAAAAAATTACTAAGCACCGACTTTAAGATGTTTTAGATAATATATATTAATAATAATCGCTTTAGAAATAAGTTATTTTATACATTTTAGTTTTTTAGTTTTTGAAGTCGGTTTTTTTAAACGAAGTTTTTATTTTTTATTTGTTACTTTTTAGTGTCTAGCTATGTATGGGTGGACCTACGAATGGTGCCGCGCTTCTTAAAAAATATAGGTCCCAAGAACCGGGAACAAAAAAATGTTAGTAAAATGAAAACTACTGGAACAAACTATGTCAAATTTTTAGGGGACCACATGGCAGCTATTCCGCGTCGAACAAAAAAAGAATCACGTAAATCGAATTATAAATCTCAGAGTAATCGGTGTACATATGGAATTGAGTGAAAATTATTTTCATGAAAAATTTTCATAAAATGAAAACTATTGGGCCAAACTATGTAAAATTTTTAGGGGACCAATTGGAAGCTATTCCGCGTCGAAAAAAAAAAAGAATCACGTAAATCGGATCATAAATCACGGAGTAATCGGCGAACATACATAAAAAAAGCAAAAAAAAAAAAAAAAACAAAGATCTCGACGAATTGAGAACCTCCTCCTTTTTTCGAAGTCGGTTAAAAATAAAAAAGTAAATAAAGTACAGCATTTCTTGCGCCTCCTAGACACGTGCATTAAATGTTTTATTAGCATTCCACGATAAAAAGCGAGTAATTGTCGTGTTAAATTGTTAACTGCCAATATAAAGAACGTTGCTTAGGTGACTAACAAACCGCGTCGCAATTTCGAGTTTACAGTTGAAACTCAATTAAAATCCGACAATTCTGAAGCGGGCGGAAAATGAAATTAAAGTTGCGTATAGCGGGGACTAAGCACGGGATTGCTCTCGGAAATTATCGACGTACTTACTAACAAATAATGAGTTTCGTCAATTTTATAATATTTGTATGTTTACTGAGACTTTTTTCGTAACTTTGCCCACTTAACTTTTGACGTGGGCAAAGCTACAAAAAATGCAGGCATGTTAGTATGATTTCCATTCTGCGGAACAAATATTATCCTCTTTCCTAACTCGAGAAGACGCTATTCTTAAACTTGACAGATCAGACCTCTACCACCGCATGCACGCACTACTACCACCGCTTTGCATTACACGCACACTTCACAAACAAACCAAAACACACAAAGAGCCTTAAAATTAATAACCCAGACACAGAAAGGAAAAACAACACACATGGCACTAGTTAGTATAATATATATAGGTATAGACATAAGACACACACTGCACATGCACTACCTCACAACACCAGCAATTAACAGAAACACTCTACATTAGTATAAGTTTACACCACAACAGAAACATACATTCATTAAATGTCACACACAATAATAACGTAACAAATAAGCGTGTACAACTTCTTAACTTCTTCTTAAATTTAATTTTAAAAACGGATACGGAACTAGAGCCCGTAGAGTTGTTAAAAAAAACTTGACAGAACTTAAATATCTGTTGCTCCCACACAAACATGTAACAGCTACACTCCACATTGGAATAAGTATATTAGGAACTAATATGTGTGTGTGTGCAATTCTCACGCAATAGAAGTGAAACAAATACAGGCGAACATAATTATTTCTACAGCGCCTATTAGAGAAGAGTAAGGAAGCTACGAAGCACCGCACCAAAGGAGACCGAGTAGTATGAGACGCTGTATAATATACTACAGTTAACCCCGCGGCCGCGCCGCGGTCCAAACTCTAGTGCGTACCTTTTGGTTAAAGAGCAGGCGTTAATACAGTTTACATAATTTTTTTATATTAGTGTTATTTTTCCGCTGAAAATTTACTTAATTTTATATCGCAAATTATCCCGTCTTCCCGGGTGAAAAGCATCTATGTCCAGTACCTATGTTACTATCGCATTTTTATAGATTATGAATTTTGATATGTATAAACTTGAGAAATGATTGGTCTCCCATACAAACTTTCATCTCCTATATCAACCTGGTCTAATTTTATTTATCTATTCCCATCCTTCATGTCTATCTATCTGTAAACTATATAAACGAATAAAACTACATAAACTACCAAAATTACCAAATTATGGTTAATTTGGTAATTTTGGTAAAACGACGAAAATGGCAAATCACAGAAAAATCTATCATACTTTCTGGGATGAACTTTACATAAATCTATCCGATTATTTGGGATCAAAAGTATCCCTTGTCCGCCCTTGGTATTAAAATTACATATATACCGATTTTCAGCCAAATCGGTTCAATAGATTTTCCGTAAAAGCATAACAGACGGACAGAGTTACTTTCGCATTTATAATATTAATAGGGATTCTATTCTCATTCTCTTGCAGCCTTAGTCCTATATATTTATGATTTTAGTGTCGCTTTTTCGTTTCATCAAGTTTCAAATCATAACGATTCTAAAGAAGTTCCACTTCAATAACTAGACTGACTAACCAAAATGAGTCTTGGCCTCCGTAAGTAGAGCACGCACCACTTCAATAAGAACTAGAAATAATTATTACTTTAACCTAAATTTAAGGTACACTTCAACACACTGACAAATCTTACATAACATTTCATACACGACAACATACAAATAATATAGCGTGTAAAATTCAATACTTTTTAAAATGAAACCTATATAAAAAGGTACAGAACAAGAGTCCGTTGAGTTTGTTTTACAAAGAAAACAAGAACAATGTATATGTGTGTTCACAGTTCACATGCAGTGGAAGTGAAACTTGAGAGAATATACTCACAGATAATATATTATTTACAGTATTATTTCGGTCCAAATTGGACTTATGTTTAATCATCGCTCTTATTGACTCCCTAATCTGTGCTGCACAATGTAAAACTCGTATCTTATTCTCTTGCAGGCTTCGTCTTGTAGATTTATGTGTTTGTCTTTTTTACTGTCGCTTTATCTTTTCACAGAGTTTTAAATCACAACTATTCTAGAGAAGTTTCACTTTAAAAAGAACACCTGTTGCTAAAGGGATGGATTTCAGAAATCATTGATATACTAACAAATAATTAATTACGTCAATTTTATAACATTTGGGTGTTTATTAGGACTTTTATCATCGCGTTGCCCAGCTTAGCTTTGGACTTGGGATCTCCATCCTGCGGTTACTTTCATTCGGCGGAGCAAAAAATTATGTCATTTTCTATACCGAAAAGACGTTGCTAAGAAGAGCATCTTAAACATCTATTACTAAAGACCGATTATAAAATTTTGTACAATCTACATCGCTGGTTCTTATAAATGTGGGAAAAGTTGCACATTAGTGATTGTGAGATTTTTACGTTGCACTGTTATATAACATGGGCAAATAAAAAAATAATAATAATAAGCATCTTAGTAGATAAAAAACGAAACCTACTGGGCCAAACTATGTTGAATTTTAAGGGGACCAAATGACAACTATTTCGCATCAAACTAAAAATAATCACGTAAATCGGATCATAAATCTCAGTGTAATCAGTGTATATACATAAAAAAATACCAATCAAGTTGAGAGCTCCTCCTTTTTGAAGTCGGTTAAAAAGGCCTTTTTCATGTAAATATTATTCATTAAGCCAAACAATCGTTGGCATCTATGCATGGTGGTATATCTGGTATTATTTTTATTAGCACGCCGAAGTATAACGCTATATTTACGTCAAACTGTCAGATGGACTATTGCTGCTATTTAATAGTGTAATTTTTGCTAACGTCACAATCTTTCGCTGTCTGATAGGTTTAAGTTTATTCGTGTTAATATTAATACCTACTGTGTCAATTAGTATCTGTATTTATGGCAAAGTACCATTTTTATGTTTGTAAGCCCGTACTGTGAAATCATTAGGACTTTTGAATATACTCGTAGGACCCATCGATATCTACATAAAAGCTCGACAATTTATTTTATTACCATTTTCCATCCCTAACGTTACAAAACCGTGCGATGTCAGCGTAATATGACGTATCACGCGCCCGTGGTCTAACTTCAATTTCGTTGGGATGTTGTAACAGATTCAAATGACGTATTCGTGTTTAATTCAGTTCTTTTTCAGATTTATTGCGCGTCGATGAAAGTTTACGATCTTGTTAAAATCTTCTTTACAGAGAATGTTGTCATAAATTTATTATCAATCAGCGGTGTATAATAATTGTAATAAACTATGTTATCTTTTTATTGTGTAGAAACATATAACCTTGGTATATATAATACGATTAGTTAAGGTATTTCTTTCGTCTTAAATTTTATCATGGTTAAAGCAACGCTGGCTTGTTTTGATTTAAAAAATATCAAAGCTTTAATGAAAAGTATTTAATAATCTTTCAATTGTAGTGAAACTTCTTTACAATCGTTGTGGTTTGAAACTCGATGAAACTAAAAAGCGACACTAAAAAAGAGTAACACTTAAATCTCTAGGACTAAGCCTTCGAGAGAATGAGATAGAATACATTATATTTAATAATTTAAACACAAAGTTCATATAGATAGAGTTGGAAATGTTTTGAAGTTTTTCTTTAATACTTCACATTTCGTGTTTTAAAGCTTAAATATGTTATAACGATATTATATGAAATGTGACGCCACGACAAGTAGAATCCCCTCCCATCCCTTGTCATAGTTAGTTTCACTTTTACTGTGAACTTCACATACACACACACACACACACACACGCGCGCACACATTTCTTTATTATTGAATTTGTACTCGTCACAGGCAAAGAATATGTAAAATTTTGTAATATACTTTAACAACTTCAATAGGTATATATATTTTTTTAAGTAAATACATAAATTCTATTGTATTGTAGACATCATTTTATGAAGGAATTGGACTTCATATTCATATCTTTTAAACCTTGTGAG
This sequence comes from Dendrolimus pini, assembly GCA_949752895.1. Taxonomy (NCBI): domain Eukaryota; kingdom Metazoa; phylum Arthropoda; class Insecta; order Lepidoptera; family Lasiocampidae; genus Dendrolimus; species Dendrolimus pini. Next base: position 14,147,940 of record OX457137.1, on the reverse strand, counting down.
TGAATACAACTAAAAATAACTACACGAAATCCATACATAGGTATTATAAATTTGAATGTAAGTTTGTCACGCTTTCACGCCTTAACTACTGAATCGTTAATAATCTTTATTTTTATTCTCAGAGGTAGCTACATAATAGGACACAAAATACCTTTCATTCAGAAAAAAATACTGTTCCCGAAGTAGGACTTTAACTTTTACATGGTCGTCATACATACAGTTGTAGTATAATATTCAGTTGTTCTTACATATTAATTACTTATCTATTAAGCTACATCATTCTGTAATCATTGCTAATGAAAAGTGAAGTGAAGTGAAACGTCAAAACGGTTTAATCTGTTTTTTGGGGTCTTTCCGGTTTCTACCCACTTTATCTACCCAAAAATATTGTTTCCGGTTTTAACCCAAAATCTATTCCGTTTTCAACCTACAAAAATAAATATAATATTTTTTTCCGTTTTCTACCCAAAAAGCTTTCCGTTTTCAACCCATTACTAATTTTCATTGTTTTGAAGTACGGTCAGAAACATTATTTGTTTTTAAATATTTATTGATTGCAAGATAAACAGCTCACAATATTAAAATGTTCAAGTTTACTCAATATTAGTTCACGAACGACTTCTTAGCTGCAAGTGTGTATGACGTCACTAGATAATAATAACTTACACACACAAATGAAAAAACAAGTTTTCAAAGATGTCGCTATCTCTGTCCCTCTCATAGGATCAAGGATAAAGTAAAAAAGGATAGCTATATTTGTAAAAAAATCGGCTAATCTGGCATGCCTTTTGTTTATTCTATGTTAGTTATTACGTAGCACAAGTCAAGAATACATTATTCTTAAATAATAGTTATCAGTGAAGTCAAAATGCAAAGTTCAAGTATTATTGGTAACGTTGAAACCGATTATTATTTAACCGTGTCGAAAAGAAACAACCAAGTTTTAGTGTATGGTGGAAGAGAATTTTATAAGAGAAGAGTTAATAAAGACGGATCCATAGCGTGGAGATGTGCTAAAGCACCGGTGTGCTATGGTATTTTAAAAACTAGGGGCAGTATTATTGTTAAAAAAAGTGATCATAATACTAATTGTGTACTAATCATGCCAAACTATTGATAAATGAAATTCAATGAATAATATAAAGGAACAGGCTCAATTTTCCCTTGGTCGTCCTATTCAACAAATCTACGAAGAAGAAGTATTAACAATAAAGGAAAGCGTATTGGATATCTTAGAGCAAATTCGTAAATTCGCAAATGTATTTAATAATCTTTGCGTTGTTCGATGCTCGGAATAGAAGTCAAAGCATCTCAAGAGTTGTATTTAAGACCAAAAGTGAAGTTGAAATACCGAAAACCTTTAACAAGTTTTTATTGTATAATAATCGTTTTAACCGACTTCGAAAAAAGGAGGAGGTTCTCAATTCGTCGGGATCTTTTTTATTGTTGCTTTTGTTTATGTATGTTCGCCGATTACTCCGTGATTTATGATCCGATTTAGGTGATTCTTTTTTTGTTCGACGCGGAATAGCTTCCAATTGGTCCCCTAAAAAATGTACATAGTTTGGCCTAGTAGTTTTCATTTTATGAACATTTTTTATGGAAAAAATTACCTTTTCGTTCCATATGTACGTACACCGATTACTCTGAGATTTATGATTTGATTTACGTAATTCTTTTTTTATTCGACGCACAATAGCTGCCATGTGATCCCCTAAAAATTTGACATAGTTTGTTCCAGTAGTTTTCATTTTACGATCATTTTTTTGTTCTCGTTTCTTGGGACCTATATTTTTTAAGAAGCACGGCACCATTCGTAAGTCCACCCATACATAGATAGACACTAAAAAGTAACAAATAAAATATAAAAACTTCGTTTAAAAAAGCCGACTTCAAAAACTTACTATTAGACTAGACTTAGTCATTTTCAAAATGTTATAGTAATTTTTATTTTGCACCGACTTCAAGTTGTTTTAGATAATATATATTAATAATAATAGCTTTAGAAATAAGTTATTTTATACATTTTAGTTTTTTTAGTTTCTGAAGTCGGTTTTTTTAAACGAAGTTTTTATTTTTTATTGACTTTAGATAGATAGATAGATAGATAACTCTTTATTGTACACCAATACAAACATGAACTTAAGACTAAATTATATCTAGTTATGTACAAAGGGCGGTCTTATCGCTAAAAAGCGATCTCTTCCAGACAACCCCAGGAATGAATTAAGATGATAATGGCGATGGTGGTATACGTAACATATAGTACAAACTACTTACATTTTAATAATAAATACATAAATTATATATATACATAAGTATATGGAGAAATTTTATATATTACATAGATATATACTTAATATACATACCATACAAATACATATCTACAAAATATATAAATGTTTATAAGTGAATTTAAATATCATATTCCAACGACAGGTAGTATTTTTTAATCATAGTTTTAAATATCGCTAGTGATTTTGCTTGTCTGATTGTAACAGGAAGCGCGTTCCAGAGCTGTATAGCCTTAACAGTAAAAGAATTGTTATAAAAACTTGAGTTATGCGCAGGAGTGTTCAACTTAAGTTTAGTAGAAGGGCGTAAATTATGAGAGCACGAAAGAAATTCAAAACTTTGTTTAAGGTAATCAGGAGTACTAGGGACAAATAAAATACTATAGAGAAGAGCAAGGATGTGAGTATTCCGGCGAAATCGAATTGGCAACCACTTGAGTTTTTTTCGGAATTCAGAGACATGGTCATATTTGCGTAGTCCAAATATGAACCTTATGCAAAAATTTTGGAGGCGCTCAAGTTTATTAAGTTGTTCTTGGGTTAAATTTAGATAGCTGGCGTCAGCATAATCAAGGATAGGAAGTAATAAGGACTCTGCTAGCTTAATTTTGGTGGTAGTGGGTAAGAAATTCCTCAACCTTCTAAGGGATTTGGATGAGAGATAAAGCCGCCGACTTAATTCGGTGATATGAGGTCGCCAAGACAGCTCACTGTCAAATATAACGCCAAGGTTTTTTACCTTATCACTAAAAGGAATGATTGCCCCGTCAATTTTTTAAATTTTTTAAATAAATATTTTTGATCGAATTTACTTTTTCTGCTGCCTCTACTTAGTTTCGTGGGTAGAAACCGGAATTGAATTTTGTAATGGGTTGAAAACGGAATTATCATTATTATTTTAGACTTGTGGGTAGAAAAAATGGATAGAAAACGGAAACACCCGTTTTTTGCAGTCGCTTTTGAAATAATTTAAATTGGTTTGATTAGACACATATATTTTTAATATGCACCATTTATTACAACATTTCCCAAAGGAATGAAACATGGGTAAAGTAATAACAGTAATTCTCGACTTTAATTATTGCATACAAAAATGAAGGAGTGACTAATTAAGTCAGTCTAATTAATCGAATGGATGCCTTTATGTCCTCTTTATGCGTTAGGTTGTTTCGGTAATAAGGTGTCCTGTGACCCTGACGCTTTATTCTTTAGGTATACCTTTTACCCCGATTAACAATGATAGCGAGTCAGGCAGTGAATATAACGTAGAAGATGACCTTGAGACGGAGTGGGAAGGTTAGTAGGTACTAATTTGTGGAATATATAATCTACTTTTATCAGTTTTAAAAAGTAAATTATCGAATTCTTATAAATAAACGAAGTCCAAGTTTTGATTGCCTATTATTTGGGCCACATGTTCTGGTTCTCCATTGCTTTATCTTTCAACTCCAATTAACAACTTTGCGAAGGTTGTAAGTCAAAATGAGGTAGAGAGTGTCTAATAACAAATACGTCAGGATTCTATATCTATCACAGTTCTTCACCCCTCCATCGCAATCAGTTCTGTGACCGAAAATCATATTGAATATAATGCTAATTATGTCGGTTTCCTATACTATACTTTGATCTCCTTGCGAAGTTTATGCAAAAGTGAAACTTTCTATGCCACTTGAATCCGCACCTAAACCAATACCGCCTTAAGGATGTACGACTTTGTGTCGAAGGTCATTACTAGAAGGATATACTACTTGAAGTACTTCATTTTCAAGAACAATGAAAACGGTCGATGAGAACACTATACAAAGAGCAATTGCATTCCTTCTTCTTTAGAGTTGAATCTATTTACTATCGCTAATTTTATATCAATACAAGGCTTAAAATAAACCTCGTGAAATACCTGTAATTTCACGAGGTTTATTTACATCTGACGTGCAGTTTATTTCTTGTATTATATCGACAAATTAACCATATAAATACAAATACTTGCAGATATCTTGAGCCACTTGTATCTTTATAGCAGCATTAGTATAGGTATGCATTACAAGTAAAAATTGCGTGTCACTGAGATGAATATGCTGCGGTATGCGGTCGATTTTTGGAGTAACGAGGAAATAATTGCGTTACTTAAGTCACTGGGTAGCCTTTATGCCCAGCGGTAACCGCGACCATTTTTAAGGAAACTGACAAGTTCTGTAGTCTACAAAATATCAACACAGCATTTAATTTAAAAAAAACTATTCATACAATACTTTATTGAGGTCGTGACAAGTATGTCAGGTCTCATAATCCTCATTATCTCATGGAAGACCATGCCAAGTAGATAAGACAAAGTAGGAAATTCAACTCTAATATCCAAAGCAGCTGCGTGAGATGCAACCAGAGTTTAACACTAGCAAAATAATGATAATTATAGAATAAAAGCGGCTCGTAGAGTTGCTATGGAGTGCATTATGAATACTGTAGACCTAGCAATAGGTATAAAGATAATACGTTAATATATCCGACCGAGAAAGAACGATGCGAACATTTACGCGGCCAGTAGTATATAATGAGGTCATGGTTCGTGGTATATCTGCCATAAAAGCGAACCGTCTTTATGGTTCCAGTAATGAACTGGTCGTAAAATATCGCCAATTTAGTTCGCGTTTACGCGACGTCGCGACGCGCGTTCAACGTGAATTACCGTATCTGCGGTGTGCAGGTGATCTTGGGAATATTAATGCTTTTCATGTTCTACTCATAGCTGCTGCTTCTTTGTAATAATACTTTCTTTGTGACTTCGATGACATTATATTGGATCTATCTTCCAAATTTAATCATATTATTAATGAATCCCCGTTATACTAGTAAAATTCATTAAATTTCTTAATGGATTTATTACATATATGGTTAAAGTGGACACAGGTAAGCGATTTGACATGAGACAAACTAATGCCACTCAAACTAAAAGGTCAGGTATATAAATCCGTTATACGACCGGTCATATTATACGGGTCCAAATGTTAGGCCAATAAGGTGCTAGACCACAAACGTCTTTACTCAGTTGAGTTGAGAATTTAGAGAGGGATGTGTCTTCTTTCAAGAATGCATAAGGTGAGATATAAGTACATAAGAGATCTTTGAAAGTTCCATCCGTGAATGAAAAATTGAGGGTAGGAGACTAAGAAGGTATGGTCATGTAATTACGAATATAGAAAGTTATAAGACAAAAACAATATTAAACTGGAAGCTTGACTGACCACAAATATAAAGTTAGATAAAAAAAAAGATAGCTGGATTGCGTGAAGGATGACATGATGATTTCTAAGGTGACAAAGGTATTTCAAAATAGAGGAGTATGGAAGGAAAAGATATATTGTGCCGACCCCAAATAATTGGGAGAAAGTGAAAACAAAGGAGAGATTCAGTACTAAAATTATACAAAAACAAATTTTAAACTATATATTATTTAAGTTTAATCGTTCATTATTTATTTAGTAATTGGGTTATTAAGTGATTATACTTAATATTCCTTAAAAGAACACTAACACTTAAAAGTCGATATCCGAAAACAGGCAATTCTAACAATTGGTTAAGCATTAGAACCTTGTAAAACTCTTTGCGCACGGTTACTGATCTCCCGATGGTCGTATTACGGCCCTACATCGGTCCCAGTAATATCGTTAGAATTGACGTCAGTGGTTTTTTTCTTTCGAATTTCTTTTATGGCCCTACCTTACTAACATAAGCAGTGTTTTGACCTTTTTAAAACTTCAACAACACCATTCAATCGTGTGCCAGCTAGCAGTTTAAAACTATTTTCATTTGACCTTTGCGACCTTAATGTAGTAAAACAGTTGAGATCCTTTAAAAACTGTGATTATGAAACTGCTACTTTGCAAAAAATATACAATGTATATGACACATGACTAAATAATATAGAGTTGTGACACTTACTCAGATGCTGTATTTATTATACATTCAGTTTTAGGAGACTTTATACCCCTCAGGCTTGCTAAAGGTGGATTAGTAGATTTTCCACACCGCTAACCATGTTCTTGGCTAGAGTTTAGAATTCACGTCAATGTAATCAAACGAGGATGTTTGAACCGTAGCACCGTAGTAGGTAGAGGTTGAATGATACTTCAGATGGCAGAGAGTAGTATTCACTGTCGATGATGATGTGAACTGAAGTGAAACAAATATTAACAAGTCGTACTGCTATTACAATATATAGTACAGTATAGTGTGTGAGCGAGACGGATGATGTGCGAGCGAGAAAGAGCAACTATGTGCGCTCCTGCGTTGCGCTGGCCAGTAGTGCATTGTCCGCTGCGATGATAAGACGTATGCAGTTCCCAAAGGACCATAAGCCCTCGCGCCCTTTAAGAAAGCCAACCATAAGCTGTATAAGCAAACAAGCCATAAGCAGGACAACAAATCATTAGCGGAACTAGCAAAATATAGGCAAGGGCAAGAAAGCTATAAGCAGGACAAAAAATGTATAAGCAAAACAAGTAAAGCATAAGCAAGGGCAAGAAAGCCATAAGCAAAACAAAAAAATCGTTAGCAAGGGCAAACGAAGCACAAAAATAGCAAGTAAGGCTTAATAAATACAAGCAAAGCATAAGGGGGGGGGGGGGGTAAATAAGCAAAAGTCTAATCACAAACCAAAAATTAAGATTTCTATGGATATATTTTAGAGCACGTCTATAGAATAGAATAGAATATAATATAATTTATTGCATATAATATTATATATAATATTTGTTTAATAATATATTATATTTTATATAATATAATAAAAAATCTAAACATGCCGCGTCGGTACATTGAAGCTATTTAAAAAAAGACAACTGGAATAGACTATAAAAACGATGGAGAATACGATGATATTTTCATTTAGATTTCTTCTCTGTTTGTTCGGGATTCACGTAAAAACTACTAGGCCGCTTTCGATGAGGTTTACGCTGAACGACAGCAAATTCTTAGACTTAAATTCTGCACTAAATTTTATCTTGAGAATCGCGCGGAATTTTTTCTAGGAGCGGTTTGTAATTGCTCGGGTGCATAAAAATTATTCTTCTTAAATTCTTTGGTACTTTGTATCGTGGGAATCCCGCGAGAACTTCAATCAAGCGTGAGATGGAGTCCCTGATATAGGCTAGTAATCGAATATAATTATTTATTTATTAACCAAACATCGCTATCATCACAGTTGTCACCAATACGATAGCGTGGCACACATAATACATTATAGATGTATAATAAACATATTCAATCACAACATATAATATAATACGCAGATACATTTATGCTTGCCGAATATAAATTAAAATCTCCTATCACAACAACATTTTACACTAAGTTCTAGTTCTAAAATATATTTTTCATATGGACGGTGGCGCAAACTAATTCGAACAGATATTCGTCTGCTTTGAAGTCCGTCGGTAACGACACCGCTCGAAGTTCAAACCGGTGTATGGACTATAGATAGATCGATAGATAAAACACTACACCAATACAAAAATGAACTTTCTACTGAATGCAGACTAAATATGCTATATCGAATTATGCACAAAGGGCGGTCTTATCGCTACAAGGCGATCTCTTCCAGACAACCTCAGGAATGAATTGAGAGGATAATGGCATTAGATGTATACGTAACTTAAAATGTAATTATTTACATTTTGATGATAAATACTTATATTATATCCACGCAGAAGTTTTATATGTTAAATATATAATACAAATACAAATTATTTACATCGACAAGGAGTCATTTAAGGGCGTCATAGAATTAGTTCGAGGCTAACGTGCATAGGTGACCGTGACCGCTTTCCACTAGGTGGATCACTTGTCTGTTTACCAGCTATTAAAAAATACCATAATCTCTCGGGCAAAATCTCAATATTCTGAAATTAAATTCTTTAGCCTCAGAGAATTGTGTTTGAAAAAGTCTGTATATTCCATTATAGTATGAATACTCATTTTACGAACGATATATAAAAAATAAAATAGCTGTTAAAAGAATTAGAAGAACCGTACCTATATTTACTAATACCAGGAGCGATTATCATGACATTTCATAAGTACATTGTTATTTACGGTAACGAAAAAATAACAAAATTATATTGGTTAATTTTTATTCCAGAGAATTTGGAGGTGAAGCTACGTGGAAAGTTCTAGTTAAAAATAAAATTATCACACTATTCAGTGTTAAGCTAAATATTTTTTTGGAAAATACTCAACACGACACAGCATTTTTCTTAAGTACATATACTTAAGAGACGAGACGAGCCACTTGGGTTATAATACACTGTTCTGCACTAAGAGGTTTCGATAAAAAAATAGGTGTCTGCGGACTAACATCTTATTTGCATTGCGGGTCTAATGCGGCCACTAAGCAGAGGCCATAATAGTAAATGATCCACGTACTTAGCTATATTATAAGGCGTCGAAAAGTAACAAACTATAGACATTTTCTCATATTTATCAAAAATAATATTTTCACTCAATACCGATTTTAATAAATTTCTATACTAATACATGCCCATTTAAAATGTTTTCAGACATATTAAAAAAAAAAATTAATAACATTTAATAATTTAAAAAGTACCTACTGAAATATTATAAAAAGATAATGAGAGAGGATTAAATTTAAAGTTATAAATACTTGAAAGTTAATCGTTTTACTATACTGTAAGCAAAATCCCGACCCATTTTCAATATGTCGCCCTTCATGAAATTTAAATGCTAATTTCCTGAAACTAATAATTTATAATGACTAAAATAAAAATCGATAAGTTACGGAATTTATTACTTATTATTATTAAATCTGTAAATAGTTCGAGTTTGTACAATTCGTTTAAAAATGTGAAAAATAAATGGGAATTATTCCAAAAATGCAAATTTTAGCATGTTGTCGAGCATCACGTAAAAATTACTGAACAGATTCAAATGAAACCCGACATACAGGTATTTTATATTCCGTGGCGTAACTTACAATACTTTTTATTTCGCTAAATGACGTGGTTTCCGTTGGATAGATGAAAATAGCGAAATAGATGGCACTGCTATCGCATCTTTTTGGAAACTTTTGAACGTATATAAATGAAACCCGACATACAGGTATTTTATATTCCGTGGCGTAACTTACAATACTTTTTATTTCGCTAAATGACGTGGTTTCCGTTGGATAGATGAAAATAGCGAAACAGATGGCACTGCTATCGCATCTTTTTGGAAACTTTTGAACGTATATAAATGAAACCCGACATACAGGTATTTTATATTCCGTGGCGTAACTTACAATACTTTTTATTTCGCTAAATGACGTGGTTTCCGTTGGATAGATGAAAATAGCGAAATAGATGGCACTGCTATCGCATCTTTTTGGAAACTTTTGAACGTATATAACTGAAACCCGACATACAGGTATTTTATATTCCGTGGCGTAACTTACAATACTTTTTATTTCGCTAAATGACGTGGTTTCCGTTGGATAGATGAAAATAGCGAAATAGATGGCACTGCTATCGCATCTTTTTGGAAACTTTTGAACGTATATAAATGAAACTCGACATAGTGCTGGCTTATAACCCGAGTTAACACTTGGGATACATTTTATCCTGATAAATGATGTCGTTTCTATAAAATAGGCAGATTAGCTAAACAGATGGCGCTGCATTCGCGTTTTTCAATTCACTAAAAAATGCGTTGTCATAGGAAACAAGTCATTCATTCTATTAATTCAAATCAGGTTGGCTTCGACTCATCTCTATGTTTTGCTGGGCAGCTGTTTAGAGTATATGGACTTAGTTTCTTTGTTATTGTAGTGAATTCAACCATAAAAAGTACAGTGTTAGGTCTTATATATATATAAAAAACGTTTATGTAATTAGCATAGAGCTACAGGGTTTACTCTACAGCCTCTACTACACATATAAAGTTAGTATACCTAATATATAAATAAAGTTAGTATGAAAATTGGACGTCGGAAATGTTTCTTAGTATGGTTAATTAGGCTTTTACATAAATTTTTGGAAGTTATGTTTTGTCACCTGTTGAACTTTGTGTATTCTCTTATTTACATATTATCATTTAAACTTTGATATAGTAAAACTACGTTTTAACGGTTTTAAGTGCGGTAATTTATTCGTTTTTTTATTCTGACGTTTCATAATTTTGATATATTTGTCATTTATCCGACATGTACGGACTTTATTATTTTTACTTTTTAGCGTGTGATATTAAAACTAATACATAATAATAGATTATCTAAAGAGATTAATAGGTGGTTTACTACAGATATAAGATAAATGAAATAATAATATACTATGAGTACGTTAATTAATATTTTTCTTACTGTCCGTTAATTTATATTTTTCTTACTGTCCTTTATTTAAGGCTCAGACACTGTTCGTGTATTTTTTATTCACATAGCACTGAACACTTAACTTTGTTTACAAAAGCGAATTGGTAAGTAAAAATAGAAAACAAATAAGTCTCAATACATTTCGTACAGCAAAATCTACTGAGTTTTATTTACACAGTGAAATGAAATAGCGGGGTATTGAAAAATATTCTGAAAATACATAAAATGTAAAAAGCCTGTGAAATCTGAAAAGTGTACGCCGGTAACACACGGCAATTTTTCACCTCACAAGTGCGGTATTTCTCGTGCAAAAAATTGCACAAGTGTTGCTACGAGAGTGTTCATGGTATTATTTATTGTCTGTATTCGTAAACAGAAGAAATTTTATGTTCAAAATGAATGTCCTATTGGGCTTTATTCAATTTTCTACATAGTTTTAGTGTTTCGACACCTAAAGGTAAAAACTGTTAAGATCTTACTCTAATGTCTAGTATATTATTTATTTGTATTGTTACGAGTCGCGAGAATCTAGTTAAATTTGTATTTGTTTAATTCATTAATTGTTGTGAACTAATTTGATGTTTAAAATTTGTAAACAGTGTCATAATCAATTTATAATATAAAACTGTACAATATGGCAATACTCATTTTCTGTAATAAATGAATTATTGTTATTAAAATGCGGTTAGAATTACTATAGAGTTTATTAGAACAATACAAACAGTCAAACACGTATAACAGAGGTACAAATATAACCGAACACAACAAGTCCAAACGTAGTGCAGAAGGTCGTAATTCAATAACTCGCGCAATGTCCGTCACTTATTAGATTCCCGATTGTAGTATACACGTCTCGCTTCGCTTGTGGTTCTCGCTTGACTGCCTCCCCCCTCCATTAGGTCATCGTTTTATATTGCACAAATGAATGTCCCCGTATCTAATTAGACCTAATTCGTCACACCTGGCTAATGACTCGGCCGCAAACTGTTAAAAAGAGTACAATAAAATAATGGGCTGTTTTCTAATCACAAATTTTAAATACAAAGTAAACAAAAGAAGACGACAATAAAATAATTTAAATGTTATTAGTTCAAATGCCATCGGGTAATAAATGTGCTTTGTTTCAGATATGCAGGTGGATTTTGTGTTTGTAAAAAGTTAAACGTAAAGATTTCATAAAATTTGAGTATGAGTGCGGTTTAAGTACAGCTACTTGTTAAAAAAGTGCAACTGAAATTCTCGATTTAAAATTTTATGTATGTTAGAAATACATTTAATTCAAACCAATTTTTTATTTTTACTTTTAACAACTTCTGTGTTGTGTACCTATGTCTAAATGTTGATGGTTTGACTAATTGAAATCCAAATGCTTCTGATCGGTTCTGAGAAGGATAAATTTCGTCAACGAACTTTTCGGTATATTTTACTCGTCGTTAGAAACTGCAGATCTTTCACTGACAGCGGAAATTTAATGCCAATTCGCTCGTCGAATTATAGTTAACAGTTGAGATTTTTTACATAAAAATACAGTTCTTGTTTATACCAGTCGATATTCTAAAATATTGTTACAACCTAGGCCCCGACAAAGACAAATTCCACGTACAGATCTGTAGAAGCATATTTTATTTATAGTCTTTTTTTGTTCACTTATTTATTGTCATACGTTTCTAGTGCAGAACAGCCTATTGTCCTATTGTACTCGCTAATTAGCATCATTAGCCAGGTGTTACGAGCTAATTCCAGGAAACTGTGGCGACGTTGCCATATGGGCACATTTGCATTTGTAGAGCATAAAACCACGGCCTGATGGAGAGAGGAGTCAGTTGAGCTACGACTACGATACGAGCGTGACGTGTGTACATTCGGCGATCTAATAGTAACAGAGTTTGCGCGTTTTATTGAATTACGACCTTCTGCATTACGTTTGAATTTATTGTGTTCGGTTATATTTGTACCTGTATTATACGTGTTTGTATAGTTCTAATCAAGTCTATAATAATTCTAGCGGCATTTTAATTCGAGTCACGCTAACACGTAACTATATTATTATATTTTAATGAAAAATTATCAATACAATTACACTGAAATTTTCCAGCGAAAACTTCTTTTATTAGATAGATAGATAGATAGATAACTCTTTATTGTACACCAATACAAACATGAACTTAAGACTAAAATTATATCTAGTCATGTACAAAGGGCGGTCTTATCGCTAAAAAGCGATCTCTTCCAGACAACCCCAGAAATAAATTTAGATGATAATGGCGATGGTGGTATACATAACATATAGTACAAACTACTTACATTTTAATAATAAATACATAAATTATATATATATAAATATATGGATAAATTTTATATATTACATAGATATATACTTAATATACATACCATACAAATACATATCTACAAAATATATAAATGTTTATAAGTGAATTTAAATATCATATTCCAACGACAGGTAGTATTTTTTGATCATAGTTTTAAATATCGCTAGCGATTTTACTTGTCTGATTGTAACAGGAAGCGCGTTCCAGAGCTGTATAGCCTTAACAGTAAAAGAATTGTTATAAAAAGTTGAGTTATGCGCAGGAGTGTTCAATTTAAGTTTAGTAGAAGGGCGTAAATTATGAGAGCACGAAAGAAATTCAAAACTTTGTTTAAGGTAATCAGGAATACTAGGGACAAATAAAATACTATAGAGAAGAGCAAGGATGTGAGTATTCCGGCGAAATCGGATTGGCAACCACTTGAGTTTTTTTCGGAATTCAGAGACATGGTCATATTTGCGTAGTCCAAATATGAACCTTATGCAAAAATTTTGGAGGCGCTCAAGTTTATTGAGTTGTTCTTGGGTTAAATTTAGATAGCTGGCGTCAGCATAATCAAGGATAGGAAGTAATAAGGACTCTGCTAGCTTAATTTTGGTGGTAGTGGGTAAGAAATTCCTCAACCTTCTGAGGGATTTGGATGAGAGATAAAGCCGCCGACTTAATTCGGTGATATGAGGTCGCTAAGACAGCTCACTGTCAAATATAACGCCAAGGTTTTTTACCTTATCACTAAAAGGAATGATTGCCCCGTCAAACATCACACTAGGTATGGTACTCCAGTCGACCTTATTAAGCATCCGTGAGCTACCGATGACGATGACTTGAGTTTTTTCAGGGTTGACATGAAGCCCAAAAGACTTGCCCCACTGCAGAATGCGTTCAAAATCAATGTTTATGATTGAAACTGCTTTGTCTAAGGTGGCGACAGGTGATTGTGTATAAATTTGTAAATCGTCTGCATAGAGGTGATAGGTTGAAGTGAGTTGATTAGAGATGGAGTTAATAAAAACAGCGAACAATAAGGGAGAAAGCACGCCGCCCTGAGGAACACCAGCAGTGAGTTCACACCATGATGAATAATCATCCTCGACGCGAACCCGCTGCCGGCGGCCATACAGGTAACTGTGAAACCAGTCGATTACTGTAGGAGGTCATTTTTTTATTATTATTCTTTTATTATTCTTTTTCTAAACATCGAGGTCATCATTTTCATTCTCATACGATACAAATACGTTTGCGTCAATACCATCCGGCACGACGACGGTCTGACGCCAAAATTGACGATGTAAAGCAATTCGTGATTACCTCAATACAAATACTGGCCATTTATTTTGTTCGTCCAATAAAAAGTAACATTTGATCCGGCGTTAAATGAAACCGGCCAAATTGATGGTTCACAGAATGGAGGTGCCTGCCAGTGAACTGATAGTTGGAACAAAAGTCTATTTTTAAATCGAATGTTTGTGTAGTCAACAAAGGCATATGTAAAATATTGGCTATTTGCAATGTTTTTTTTTTAATTTTTATTACATGAGTGCAACAGACAGCTGACGGAAAGCGGTTACCATCGCCTATGGACACTTGTACACCAAAGGCGCTACTAATGTGCTGCCGCTTTAAGGGAAGACTGGAACCTACCTGGCCACTAATGCCGGAACACAGCTCAAGGTTGTTATGGCGGCATACTCCAGGCCAGGGGTGATAGCCATCCAGACGGGCAAATACTCAATCACCTGGCTGGGGGTTGTTTGGTCGTTGTTGTTATGATAGGCCGCCCGCCCGCAGGTAATTTTATTCTTTGTCCGTTCCTGCACGGAGTAAGTATGTGATGGTATAAAGACTATACGGAGTTACATACGCAGGGAATACTTTGTGTCCCTATTTGGCCTCAATTTGTTTATAGATATACAGTCAAATAACACTCTATAGCTTATTTAAATTAACAATTACAAAATAAACCGGAGTAATACTTATTAGTAATATAATTTGTGACCTTATTATCTAAACCGATTTTTTCCAAATAATATAACTTAAAACATAATTTCAGGAAATCTGGCAATATCGGTCAGTCAATCAGTTTATACACAACAACGTGTTACTAAATTTAAATATATTAATGTTCTTTTATTATCCACCGTGACATCAGCAAAATCAACGCCAAAGGCGTTGGAACCAACAACAACAAAAACGAAATAAAATATTGTTCGAGAATTTGATTTTCCATTATCATTTGATATTTTCAATCCCAATAATGCGTAAGCATTAACGTCTGTTTCTCTTAGATGTAGACACTGTGAAAATCACTAATCTGATATAAACGTTTTTCTATATTAGCTATTTTTATTAACCTCTAAGTCATGAATGTTGCTCTACACAATTTTTCACTGATAGACAAATATTTTAAAATCAGTATCTAAAACAGTTTTTACTTTTTAGTATTGATTTTTACATACATTTTGTTTCTTATTTCATTTCATTTAAAATTTAATACATAAAAAACCCCTCGATCAGTGAATTCCGATACGCGAAGTAACACAATCTTGGGTGAGTTACAGCGGCCCGCATTTATTATTGTCCTTTTGTAAGGAAAAATGTACGAGGTTACGCCCAAAGTGTTATGGGTGACACATTCCTATGGCGGATAACGAATACGTATATGTTATTTATCACGCTATACGAACAATCGAAAAAATATAGATTTTGTATTTGTTATTTGGGAATTCTTTTATTTATTTATTTACAAGGCGTATAATATCAGTGGTTAAGGCTCTTATACTCTTGTGTAGTAGCTTACTATTTAATGACTAACACTCATTTAGTTCTCTAAACAAATGGCTAAATCAGTGGACAGTCAAAATTATCGCTTATTCCCTTCAGGATGCTGTTGCTGCTTCCGCACAATTCCTGCTCAGTAACGAAACTGTTTTTTATTCCTACCATAAAGATGATGATTATTTATTTATATATATCAATATATGTATATTTTTGTCTTATTTCCTTGTCTATTTATACATTTCATAATCGTATATATATACATACTTTTTTTTATTCTATTTATATTGCAAAACCCACATGTTACATAATTTTTCTCTAATCCATCCTAAGGTTGTCGGTGAGAAATTGCTTTTAGTGATAAGACCGCCTATTGTCTTCTGTATTTAAACTTCTTGAATTGTATCTTAAATTTATGCAATAAAGTATATTCTATTCTATTCTAAAGCATCAAAACCACCTAGGAGGGCATCAGCGAATATAAACTAGGCACTGCAGAAGCACGGTCGATTTTAGAATGTATATATGTACAAAATTTCTTTCACAAAAATTTAGTCGTGTTTACTAAAAATGGTTGTGACGTACAAAGACAGACAGGCATGGCCGTTGTGTAAGAGTATCGTTTTTGCCAAAATAGCCCTAAAACTCAGGTAGCACATTTCAACTACACACGTGCCCTTGATAAAAATCCAAAGCCGATAAGTCGAATTCGTAGAGTTGCAAAATTGAAACCTCATTCAGCGGGACAAGGGTTCCGGTCGTGACACGGTGATTCTGTATTTATTACCTGCAAGCCTTATCTGTTTAAAGGGTCCATATTTCGTGTTACGACTCCTCTCGACCCGAGATACGACGGAGTGAGGAATGTACGAACTGAGGGGAAATAAAGTGAATTGGTTGTTTCTCTTCTCGTATATTGCTTCTGTGAAATTTTTGCAGTGAAATGAAAAAATTACCAAGTGCGTTTCGGTCCATTCACAATGAAGAGTTTCGTAATGGCAACGAACGTTTACTATTTTCACAATTTGGCTACGGAACCATAAAGCCGAGATATCTCAAAAACTCCTCAAGGGATCTCATTTATACTAATTTGCTTATGAGTATCTTTAAAAGTGTATCTTTTTCAATTTTATATAATTTTTTACACCATAGTTCAAAAACTAAGGAAGAGTACACATTTTTTATGATTTTGTAAGCAAATATTTCACGGCCTATGTATTGCTTTAAATAATTTCTAAAAACCCTGTAAAAATAAACGTCTATACCTATGTAACACTGAACGTTTATACATCACTCTGGCCATACCATACCTTTGTATAATTTCTCCGATTTGACTGCACCATTAGGTACTTTATACGTTATACAGAGTACACTTTCCCGTCAAACACCCATATAACCTTAGAATTAGTCCGAGAAAAATGGCTGTCCCAGTATACAGACAAATTTATTTCGTTGTGAACATTTTAATATGAAAAATATGGTTAAGACTGTTTCTACAACGTTTGAAATTTTACCACTTAAATTCGCTTTTGTATAGACCAATTTTGATCAAATTTGGTATTTGAGTACTTTAAAACATGACAGATTTTTGGTTTTGTATACAAGTCGCGAAAACTTAAGAAAATATTAAATGTATTATTAGTTTTTAGTGTGGCCAGATTGGCGTATGTGGCCAATGTGCGCCTAATGTATTTGTAGATTTGTAACTGAACAATAGACAATTCTTGTTAAATTTAAATGGTTTATTCAGACTAATAAACCTTACTAAGAGAGTGACATTTCATCTTAACTGGTCGTAGTCATAAGTTTCGACTTTAGAACACAAACTTAAGTGGGTCGGTATACAGATGGACAGTACTCATATTGGACGGAAGGTACTACGAGTATGTTTGATAAATTGGCTATAGAACCCGGAAATTGGCCAAATACGTGACGTATCACGTCGTAGACGCGGTTGGTTCCCAAAACATCCACCTTTTTGTTATTTTATATGGAACCCTAATACAGAAAAGAAAGAAACCACGTTTGTTCTGCATTCATAGACGAAGTAAGAAAATCTGTCATTGTGATTTGTAATTTAGGTGTATTGAAACTATTAATTGTCGTCTCGAGTCATTGAGAGACCACCGTTAGGAAGGCTCCAATGGTTCCAAACCCCGCCACCGACGGGTAGTTGTCCATCGAGTAGAAGCCGGGCAAAGAGGTTTTCCTCGAGGCCCCAAGCCTCCTCGCTGCCTCAAATGGCCAAGAGGAAGAAGATCACCGGAGGAACCCTCGTCTGTTTTCCCTGAAAAATACAATCTAAGTGACTTCAAGTCTCGTTTGAACAGGTATCTTCCAGGTAAGCGTGTTCCGCCTTAGACTACATTTGCACCTGATATCAGGCGCAACGGCAGTCAAACGCGAATCTATTCAATATAAAAAAATAAATCAAGATAATTAATTTTCAGCTGTGAAATTTATTAGCCGAATTAAAAAGAAAAGCATTAATAAACTCTTGAAACATAATAATTCAAATGAAGCATCGCCTCTTTTAACACAAAACAATGAGTTATCGGTCCTTAAGTCCCTTTCATGCGTAAGGGCGGGCAGTCATTAATTTACGTCGGCTCGGAAAACGCTACCAAACGCTGCGGAAACGCGTCGTCACCGTGACTCGAAAGCGCGGTTTACAAGTCAAGCCACCTCGCCTCTCATTCGAGTGGTCTAAGGGAAAATACCGATATATTGATACTGATGGTTTTATTATTAGCAATTTCCGTCTGCCGGAATTTTATTTGGCGGCCTTTATAGACTGCTTTACAGCTGTCAGGGAATTATGACAAATTTATTTCGTTGTGAACATTTTAATATGAAAAATATGGTTAAGACTGTTTCTACAACGTTTGGAATTTTACCACTTAAATTCGCTTTTGTATAGACCAATTTTGATCAAATTTGGTATTTGAGTACTTTAAAACATGACAGATTTTTGGTTTTGTATACAAGTCGCGAAAACTTAAGAAAATATTAAATGTATTATTAGTTTTTAGTGTGGCCAGATTGGCGTATGTGGCCAATGTGCGCCTAATGTATTTGTAGATTTGTAACTGAACAATAGACAATTCTTGTTAAATTTAAATGGTTTATTCAGACTAATAAACCTTACTAAGAGAGTAACATTTCAACTTAACTGGTCGTAGTCATAAGTTTCGACTTTAGAACACAAACTTAAGTGGGTCGGTTGAAAATAAACGTTTCACAACCAATTAACAATAATGCATTCGCATTCTAAGTTATTGCATTACTAAACATTTTTACGATTGCAATTTCCCTAGTCATGGGAATGACTAAATAACAACGCAGTATTTTCATGTTCCGTTTTATGTGTTTCCACTTATTCCACTTCGGATATTGAGTTTTAGGATTATGTTTTAAAAATAACTTGTGTGGATACTTAGTTGAATATTGGCCTACGTCGTTAACAAGAACACAGAGGCCTCACGTTCAACGAACTGTCCCACTGTTCTGGTCGGAATGTTACCAGAATCTCAAAGGAAATCTGAAGTAAATTTTCACATACAACTAGCGGGCCCTGCTGACGTTGTCCTGCACTTAAAAAAATAAAAATAGAACCCATATTACATAGTAGCGTCACATACCAGGTCCAATCGTGACTTTAAATCATCCACCCACTTGAACATACAGAAAAAAAAATCTTCGGTCAGTCCGACGTTTAGGAGAAGTTCAGTGACATACACACGTACAGAAAAATTTGATATATACGTGTTACTAGACTAGAGATTTCCCCGCGCCTACGCTGTCGGTCAAACAGTTGTAGGTAGCTCTATTTTACTTCTATAGGTATCGCGAGTGAAGCCGTGGATAAAAGAAAAATATACGTATATAAACCTCCCTTCATAAATATGTAACTGCTGTTGAAAACTGTTTAAAAATCCGACGGGTATTTTTGGAGTTAGCGAATATACAGACAGATAGACGCACAGAGCGACTTTGTTTTATCATTATATCAATACATGAAGCAAAAACTTTGTCCGCCTCTACTGATTATGGTTATTTATTTGATCACTCTGCATATTGCATATTTATTTACGTTGTGTATATGTGACAATTTTCATGAAATTTCATACAAAAATTGTTGAGGCATTGAAGTTAAAGATATAAAAAATATAGGTATTAAAAAATTACAGGATAGTGACTCGAAAATAAGGCACATCGAAAAATTATCTGGTTTTTGGCTATTGCGAAGCTGGCAAGCAGGAGGAGGTCCCACGTAATGGAAAATGGTTGCCGACGCCTATACATATATAAATGTTTGCCATACCAGGATCGAAGCCAAGATAGGATAAAGAGATTGGGATAGAGAGAATAGGATAGAAGGGATATGATACAGAGGATGAGACAATAGAGTTAAGAAAGTAGTAGTAGTAAGTGTAGTAAAGATGGGTCATCAGAAATCTCACTCGCCGCACGAAATATGGATGTCTAAAGCCTGTGAGCATCTGGTATCACACATCGAGCTGGCCCTAAGAACTATAATGAAATTAATGATTCCAGTATGGCTCTACCACGTGAGAACACCACATAACACAAGTCAATACGATAATATTCAGGAAAATCTTTATTTTAAACAAAGAAACTGCGTACATTTATATTATTGGTGGCAGTTGCTTCTTCCAAATAAAACTCGATGACTGTATGACTTATTATTGGCGTTATTTACAATTAAATTAAAACTATACATAGACAAGTTACAGTGTATATGATTGTGAATGGCAGAGAGTAGAGTAGTGATTATTGGTGCCATATGTATGTGAGCAATTGAGCGAGTGAGCATTTCCGGCCTCTAAGGCCACTTCTATATCCCACTTTCCGTCCGACACCTAGCTACTAACTGTGCGTGCTATGGACGTTGTTGGTATGCGGGGCGTGGCGACAAGGTTTGCTCCGGTGGGCGGGTCAGGCGGGTGCTGTCTGTCCGCAACATATATAATTAGCTAAATAATGCATTCATTACCTGACATAAACCACATTACAATATTAATAAATTTTCTCTTGGCCTAAAAGCACCGCCCTGTAAACCATGGTACGTTATATGAAACACTTGGCCCGCAGCGGGGTAACAGTTTAACTGTGTGGAAAAAATATTTTTCCGCTTTGAGCGTACGAATCCTTAGATATGAATTACGAATTTAATTAAGTTCCATATTGTACGGTTTGGACAGTGAAATTAGTATTACGTTACCCTCTCCAGTCTTTGTTTGTTGCTATATTTTAGTCCTCTGCGGTGTTGCAAAGAAAATTGGAATGTGTTTCGGTGAAAAATGCTTTCTTATATGTTATTTTTAAGTCTTATTCGTTTGTGCACAGTATAATACAAAATTTAAATTAGTTTTATGAAGATACATATATAGGAACGGAGTTATCCGTGCAGGAACGAAGAAAGAATACAATTTCCTGCGGCCGGGCGGCCTGTCGTAAGAGGCGACAAAACAACCCACAGCCAGGTGGTAGAGTTTTTGCTCGACTGGATGGCTACCACCCCTGGTCTAGAGTATGCCGCCATAACAACCTTGTGTTGTGTTCCGGCATTAGTGACCAGGTTCCAGGCTCCCATAAGAGAGCAGTAGCGCAATTGTAGCACCTTTGGTTTGGTAACAGCTATCCATCAAGTGGGCCGTCTGCTTGTCTACTGAACTCACGCAATAAAAAAAAATACAGAATGTTAAATGGGATATTAATTAAAATTTATTGGTATATTGTAGGGCTAAAACAGTTTTAAAGATTCGTAAATAAATTATAGAATTAAATGTTAATATTTTCGCGACTAATACACATATTTAAAACTAGTTTTAACAGTTGTAAGCGTGGCATTTTATTTGATTTTTATTTCGACGTTTCGGCCACTTTTCTGTAGCCATGAATTCAATGATACTTAAAAATAAGTAAATATTATATTCTCTGCTACTAACTATATTTACTATGTCACTATTGAAGGAGCAGCCTAAGAATGAAAATGGAGCTACAGCAAATGTAATTATAAAAAAAAACTAAATCGTATGTAAGGGCCTTATATTTAATTTTTCTCCCGCCTACTGATGTTTTATTATTTAAAGAATATTTTTCACACCAAATCAGTCAAAAATGTATAGAAAAGTCATTATAGTCAATAATAGATGGACAGATTTTGGTCATATAAAAATATACCATGATTATACGTCTTAAGACAGAAACAATAAGCAGACTTGTTGATTCTGAGCGGTCTTGTATAGACATTTATAGTCACGGACAAAATATAAAAATAATTATGTACAACTCACGTGTTTTTCTCTTTTTACAATATTTATTTTAGTGTACTGTATTTACACGTCTCTTTACTATAATTATTATATTTCCCTAATGTATGTATAATACATCATATATGTATACGTTTATTTATCATAAAATACTCAACGGTAAAGTTAGATTAATACAACAGACTACTGTTCTTATCAAAATAATTATTTTCCATACAAAAGTTGTTTGGAAGAAAGATAAGACGGCCTTATTGTATTTTTTTTTCTTTCTCGAAACTGTATCTCTCTTAACACACTACAAAACATATTCATTCAGTAATTCAATAAATAAATAGAAAATAAAAATAACCCTAGTAATATAATATAGTGGATAAAGGCTGAAAAATCAACAGGGTCAGCTAGGCGATAATGAATGAGTGTATATCGCTTATTATGGAAGAGCTGATGTATAATACAGTAGTCTCCGAGGATCGGGTCATTACCGCAATATTGCCACTGTAATGATGGATAATAAATCGCCCCCGTATCTGGTGTGATACACAGACATAATTTCAATCTGGAAATGACTTAATCGTGGCAATGTTATGTAAGTATCTCCATAGTTTATTGTGTTTTAGATAAATCTGAGAAATACACATTTATGAAATAATAATTGTGTGTGTGCAATTCAGACGCAGTACAAGTGAAAAAAAGTGTAACAAGGGGTGGAACGGATTCTAAATTTCGTGACGTCACATTTCATATATAATATCGTTATAATATATTTAAGCTTTAAAACACGAAATTTGAAGTATTAACGAAAAACTTCAAAATAATTTCCAACTCTATCTGTGTGAGCATAGTGTTTAAATAATTAAATATGATGTATTCTATCTAATTCTCTCGCAGGCTTAGTCCTATAGATTTATGTGTATCGCTTTTTTGTTTCATCGAGTTTCAAATCACGATTCTAAAGAAGTTTCACTTCAAAATAAAATATCAACAAATCCTTGTTAACGTTTACGTGGTAGAGCCATACTAGGACGGGATCATTATATAGATTACAGCTCTAAGCGCCGGCTCGATCGGTGTAATATGCCTTGTGATTGATATTCCTGTTATGTATGGCGAGTGAGAGATTAAAAAAAAAATAAGGAGATTGTGCTTAAAAACTATGATTATAGGAAACTACTTTCAACATGAACCAGGTTCTCGGCCCTCATATTTTTACAGGGAAACGGACAGTATAACCACCACGCTTTCACTCGAGATAGTCGAGTTTGATGTTCGATGTGCACAGCTTCAGGTATCATTACGATGTTTTCCTTCACCGTTAATACGTGGTAAATAAAACAATATATTATATCAGAAAACTGCCTTAATGGTGCATGCTTTCGGAGAGGATTCGAACCCATACCTTTTGAATATTATACGCGCGCTAACGATTATGCTACTACTTGCTGACTAAAACAGTATAAATTCCTACATATTTGTGAACGTGACAAAATTACCTTTTTTTATTTATTCAAAACAAAAACATACATAGTTTTTATATATATATAGCTTAAAACCCAAAAGGGTTTGACGAAGACGCTAAAATAAAAGTCTGCACTTTATATACAATAATAAATATGAGGTAGTTAGAATTATTACATCTACCCTTTCTGCGTTCCTAGTACCAAGTGGTAAATAAAACAATATATTAGGTGTATCAGAAAACTGCCTTAGTGGTGCATGCTTTCGGGGAGGATTCGAACTCATACTCGTACCCTTGAATATCGGACGCGCGCATTAACCACTATGCTACCACTTGCTGACTAAACAACGTTAGCAACCCGTTTAATCAACAAACAAGAAACATGAAACATGGCTCTAAAATAAAGACTAAATTGAAATGTGACATTTTAAACCTCAGCCGCAGTACAAAGCGAACAACGTGAAACCCTGGAGAATATAATTTAATAGCTTCTCACAATATAATGAGTTCAATGAGCGAGGACGAGGCACTTGATTACTGCGTAGGGGTTCGTGTGGAATACGGGGGGATGCGGTAACAGAATTTTAACATAAGCTGCATAACAGAGCTTGAAACATTCCATGTTTAAGAAGTTTTTATACAAATAAATAGGTTTCGGTTTGTAATCAAATTTTCACTGATAATAATTATGCAATTTATATACATTTTCAACGACTAAATCATTGATTCATTCTCATAATTGTTATTAATAAGGCCACTGTAACTTTTTTTTATCACGTATAGGTTCGCGTTTGACTATTATCACGCTCGATTTGAGCGGAGATATGGTCTAAGATCGAGCACGCCTACCTATAAGGTACCTATTCACACGAAACTTGAAGACGATCAGGTTGCAGGTTTCGGGAAAAAGCGACTTCGGCAGTTTATTCCACTCCTTTGCGGTTCGCATAATGAAGGTGGAGTCTAAGCGCTTTGTTCGTATAGGTGGTATGTTCACCATATAGCAGTGCCGCATGCCAGTGCGTCTGGCTGTCCAATGATGAACTGAATCAATTCTTAAGAAAATATTAGAGATTTATCCTTTTGCAATATTTATAACTTGCTGTCACCGCGACTTCGTTCTCGCGGAACTTGGAGATAACCAGCAAATAGATCTTGACATCTGCAAGATGACAGTCATAGTTTACATTTGCATTAAATGGCAATAATATATAGTCACAAATATTTATATTGTTGTCTTCTGAACTCTGAAAGATATCGAAATAAAATTTGAATTTTCAATTCGTAGAGCCGTTTTGAAAAGTATATTCGAAACAAACTTTCAAATAGGCGGTAAAAAATTATAAAAGCCGTGATTTATCATTTTTTTATAAACAGCAGTTTTCAATTATTTTGGCATTTATGTTGAAATTAAAGACACGCAAATTTTCGCAATAAAGAAGAACATTTTTTTACAAAATAAAACCGACTTTACACTGAAAACCAAAAGATAAATAAATTACCCGACTTCTTTCTACAACATCTTGAAATCAGTGCCAAGTAAAACATAAAAGCACAAAAACAAATTTACAAAATATATTAATTTTTATGCTTTACTTGACACCGACTTTATGATATTGTAGAAAGAAGTCGGTTAAATATTTATTTTTTGGTTTTTAATTTGAAGTCGGTTTAGTTATTGCAAAAAAAAATACTTTTCAGTTGAGCAAATACCTAGAGCTACCTTTTAGTATCAGTCTAATATTTACAACTATTCTGGGACTGAATTTAAACTAAAATAAAATAAAAATAAGACTGATTCAAAAGGCTTTGAAGCCAGAACCACAATATATTCTCAGATTAAATCATCAAATTGCCATACTTGTGTACTCTGACCATTGAGTTATATTTACTTAGTACTAGAGCTATTCAAAACAAAAAAGGTAGAACTTGATGAAAGCGGGGACCTGCGCGGGGCGAGCGTGCCGTGTACTGACTCATGTATTGGCTGCAGGGCTAAATACCGTATAACTAAACTATTAAAATATGCAGCGCTATATTGCTTAGAGAGTAGGTATAGTTTTCTCGCAACCGAACATTGAACATTGCCGCAGCAATGATTCGTCGAGTAGAGTTAAAACAGATAAAATTTAATAAAAATAAGATATTTTATCGAGAATACAAAAATTGATTTGGCAACATTTTGGATAGTGTCACGTTTTATAAGATTAAGCGGGCGATATGTTAGTTTTGCAAATCATGGTTCAAATAACATATTTCTTTCCTTCTTATCTCTCCCTACTGTATCACCAATTCTCCTTAATTATATAAGATTATAAGTAAACGGAAGGGCGGAATGTCGCCACGGCCGCGTGACGTGACTCCTTTGTGCCGTAATTATTGTACCTATACCGGTACACCCCCGGCTCTCAGTTAAATGAGCGCTTTTATTACACGACACCGTCTAACATTTTTCATTGAAACAACGTAGGCCTCCTTATAAATCAGAGTGAATGGTATTATTTATTTCGAATGTACTCGAGTGCCGTCTATTAGATTAGAGCCCTAAAAGGGTATTTGATGCACGTATTTAAATCAAGGATTTTATTACATTATTTACATTTCGCGCTCTATATTTACCCGACTGCCAAAGTACGGTTATGTTTTTCGTGTGTATCTTTTATCTTTGTAAATTTCTTTATTGCCTCGTATCTTCGAAACAGCTTGATGGATTTTGACAGTTAATGTATCATTATCTTTGTCTTAAAAAAGCAAGTGTCCCTAGATAAGTGATTTAAAAAAAATGGCGGAATTTCGGCGCAAAATGGTAATAACAAAAAAATAACTAACCTATCCAGTATCCAGGCTATCAAAATAAAGGAAATTAAAAGGGGATTGCAAAAATATGTATAAGTGGTATGTTTTTTCAAATTCATAATTTAATGAGGAATAAGAAATTTGTTTTAAAAAGGTTTTGTTTATAAGTTTTTTTTTAGTATAAAATTAAATAAATAATTTAAAAGATCAAAAACCCGAAAAAATGTCAGTTTAAAATAAAGAAAGATATCATGATTTGTGATATGCCAGAGGACGTTTGTCCGAATAGAAGAGTGTGGCAAGAAAATACATATTGTGCCGATCCCAAATAATTGGGAGAAGGTAAAAGTAAAGAGAAAACAGTTTATTTTTCTCTGCAAGTAAACTCTTATTGTTTTTTGAGAAATAAGCAATTTAAACCTTTATTAATTTTAAGGCTATAGCTACATTAGAATTATGACGTCATGGGAGTTACAATGTATTTCAGGGTAATAAGTAATCTATGGATTCTAATACACATAATTCGCTAATTTAAAAGCGAATATGTACGTTTTCTCTATAAACAAAGACAAGTCCTGTGCCAAACTTTATTATGTACTATGCAACTGTAAAAGTTAGTTATTCTTTGGCAGTGAACAAATTTCCATAAATTTCAGTATTAATGTTCCTAAGACGATCAGAGGAATTTAATTTAAAAAAATGGGAACCCATAGTTTATTTCTGTTATTTTCTTGATTTATCCGCCTGTCGTATTCCTTTTTGAAAAAAAAAACAGAATGTGAAACCAGAGCCGAAAGGAATCAAATATAAATACATATTAATGGTATTGAAATTACAAACAGGCTGAAACCAACCCTTGACCCACAACAAGATATTAAAGCGTCCGGCTCATTGTACAGCGAGGCAATTTCACAACTGTCACACGAAGCAGCCACAGTGTGTCCGTCACGCTGAGATGACGCGGTGTCATTAGGCCTAGCGCGTACTGCGAATATTAATTACGGTGCGAGATTTTTTCTTGCAAAATCTGTAACCTATAGAATCGTACGCCCATTGTAAAGAGTTTAAGCGCGATATTGATATTTTTTACAAGCTTTTATTTAACTTGCAATGGATGTACTTATGTATGTATGTAAGTATGTATGTATGTAAGTATGTATGTATGTATGTAAGTATGTATGTATGTAAGTATGTATCTATGGATGTATGTAACCCGATCGGGTGGAATCTTCCTGTTTAATTTGACCAACTTCCCGGTTTCCGATTGAGCTGAAATTTTGCACGCATATGTATATCCCATGAGAATGGACCTGATCTGATGGAGTCGGAAGGTGGCCATAGAAACTCCTGTAGTAAACAACATAGGCCCGTTGAGTTTGGGCTCGTTTTACTTGTCTTGGCTAGCACTCTGCTGTTACATGATATCCAGGATCTCAAAAGCTTATTTATATTTAAAAATCTGTCAAATATACGTGTCAGTTCACGCAGTTTGAAGAATTCCGTTGAGATAAAAAAAACATCCGGTATTTTTTTAAATTAATCATTTGGCCACAAAACATTGTTTACATTATTCAATGGATATTTTTAAGTCAATGTTGGTTAAAAGTAACTTTCATCCTACATATTGGCGACAAGAACTGCTACTTTAATTAAAAGACCATTTTATTTTGTATATAGATTTCAGTACAAACAACCGAACGGATTTTTTTTAATATGCACATCATAGCAAAATATGTAGAGCTATGTAAAATGACAATCTACCTCTACTACGAAGTGAACGCGTTGAAATTAGCCTTGCGTCCAACAGTAAAAAACATTTGTCAACGTAGCTTTTGTTTTTAAAACTCAGCCCAGTTTTCGTAACGAGGTTGTATGAAGGTCGTCCTTTGCTGCGGTTAATCTGGAAGCTGCGTCATCCCAGCATGACGCTACAATGCGTCGGGTAGCGTGACAGTACCGAAATGGTGCCGCCTTGTAATGAGCGCGTTTTGACGTCTTGTTGGTCTTAAGGGGATGATAGACGGCGGTTTATGGGTTAGTAAACCATACCATAAAATAATTGTGATTTAAATTAACTTTAGTTACTTTTGCTTTAATTTTATTACTTTTATTAGCTTTAGTTCAGGTTCTAGCATGGAAAATTTCGTAAGTTAACTTTCTTTTATATACTATGGTCTGGATATCTGTTGTGATAAGTTCCAGAAGGATCCGTTGTATAATACCCATAACATAAGAAGACATGCTTATGTTGCGGATATACAATGAATGTGTATGTCGGTCGCTTATTAAAAAAAAAAATGAGAAATTTAAATTTCTTATTGGATAGTCTTAACACATTGATAAAAATCAAGAACTTTCCTGACATTTATATATGTACTAGCTGTTTCGGCAGCCATCGTCCTACTCAGAAAAGCTTCAATCAATATGCCGACAGCAGCGCCACCTACCGGGTCCAATTGTGAACCAACTCCGAAACCTTCTCTGGCTCCGGCACAACAAATTTGCTAAACATCAACACATGATCAAATGTATAGTTTACGATTCTATAAAGGACATACAGACAAAAATTCATTTTTATATATCAGAAGATGTATAAAAAATAACGATGTGATATGTTTTTTTTTATTTCATGAGTTCTGCAGACAGGCACACGGCCCACCTGATGAAAAGTGGTTAACACCGCTTATGGACATTTGTAAGACTAAAAGTGCTACCAATGCGCTGCTGCTCTCTAAAGGGAGACTGGAGTCTGGCCACTAATGCCGGAACAAAACTAGACCAAGGGCGGTAGCTATCCAGGTGGGTAGATATCCTACCACCTGACTGTAGGATGTTTGTTAAACCTTATTTACCATTGGAAGAAGAATAGTATTTTTTCCATGGTTTAGCAAAGCTTAGATCTTTTTGACACATTGATAAGACGCTCCTTAAAACTGGTCTGTATTATCCCCGCAAATTGCTAATGCGCTGGAACCTTGTCAAACACATTAAAATTTACGTGACGTCATCAGTAACTCGATATGTACGCGTACTCGCCGGCCAGTGATGCTTATGGTACTGAGTGTTCGGCTTCGGTTACGTCACCAAAATGACGGCCAGGCGTATTACCAATTTGCGGGGATAATACATAGTTAATCTGAAACATGTAAAAAATCTCGACCTGTGTCAACGGTCACGTTACGTTACCCGTGAAATATTTTAATAATGCTATAAACAACCTGTAATACGGCACGGGGCAATCCATCAAGACCATATACACAGCGTGAGTTGATTAAAGCTCGTTTTGCTGGTTTACAGCGTTGTCGAGTATAGGTGACGGCGGCGCGGTATTTCTGCTCATTAACCCCACGCCCTGACAACAACGAGGCGAAATCATGACGTGTCACGGCAGGCGTAAGTTTGAGGATAACAGCGGATGATAATGGCATTAATACATGAAGCATGTTATGTAAATTGCGGACGCAAATATGTGACAAAATTTCCAAAGCCCGAGGGAATGGGACGACCCTTGCCATTTCGTGGAGTTATATCACGTAATCATATCAGTAATTTTGTTAGATATTTGATATTGATTTTTTGCTATTCAAACATTCATAAGAGATTTCTCTCGTATTTAAAGTTTCGATTATCATTGATTTTGATAGGATTTGGTTTAAATATCGTCAACGTCAGTGTAGCATCTTATAAATAATTTTTAATAATTATATTTTTTCGTCAAAATTGTTTTGTGATTATGTATCACAAAATTATTTTTATGTGTTTTATTTTATACCACATTTTTTGGTGAAAATAATGATTTCAGGAAAAATGTAGTTACTATGTACTATACTAACAATGAAGATATTTTGATTACTGTTTCTTAGCTAATGTCTTTTGAGGCTGCTTAGTAAATATTAGCTAGAATTTTGAACAATAAAATATTTTTTGCGACTTAAGCAATTTAAAGATAGTTTTAATTACTTTAATTAAGCTAAAAATTGAGTATCTTAAGCTCCTGCTCGTATATTTTATTAGGTGACTGATATATTAATATGATTATAGAATAATACATGTTTTCAAAATAAAATAGCATAATTTATAGCACTAGGTTTTCAAATTACTGTGTGACAGTAAATTGAAATCCTTATAAGAAAGATATATCAGTTAGTATAGATATCTCCTAGAGAAGAAATTGTATTGTCTGTTACTTGAAGCAGGTAAAGTAGCAAATGATACTTAGCCTTATACTGTGGTATTAACATATAAATAATAATAAAACATGTTATCACGGTAGTAACAATTTTTTAATATTACTCAGGATCATGAATAAATATAATATTAAACACTACGCTAGGTACGCTTTGTTATAACCCATATAGATTGCATTTAGTTTTACTAATTTTGATTATCGGTACAGAATATATATTTTCTGCAGCTTTTTAAAGGACTCCATACTTTAATGTATTGATGTAAATCCGCCTTGGCAGGTGTTTCATCATCCCTTTTAATTTGAGTGATCTATTGTTTGCCCTAATCTCTATGTTCACGCCGCCGTAAGACATTTCAAAACCTTCTTTCCTCTGTTGGTATTTCATGCGAATTCTTGGAAGCCATTAAGCCAACCATTTACCGATTTCAAGAACCAATCAGCAGCGTGCTGCTAGGAGGCCATATCTAATTTACAAATGGATGAGTGTTGGTCAGCCGTGAAACGCGCCAGTCGTCTTTCTACTGCGACCGAAGCGTTGCCTAGTGTAATTTTGGAGCGAGTATCTTGTAACCTAGGTATCTTCAAGTCCCGTGTGAATAATAATAATAATAATAATAATAAAATGATTTATTTGCCTCAAAATAAGCTAAGCTACAATCTTAAATACAAAATGAAGACATTACAATTAGCAGACTTAGAAACTAAATTATTGCTTGTGCTTCTACTAGCTCCAAAACTAGTATTCACTGTATCTTTGGAGCTAGTAGTGTTCTCTGCTGCTATCTCTACTTATACAATAACAAATAACAAAAATACTCTAATAGATAGTGTGTATATTTGTTCGTGTAAATGTGTGTGTGTATGTATGTGGTGTAGTGAACGATGTGTTTACTCTCCAATCCTTAATAATTCTTCTGTATCTTTATAATCTAAATTTAGAAGCCAATGTTTTAATTTGTTCTTTATTTGAAATTTATTTAGTGAGACTATGTTGATGAGTTGATCGAGTTTGTTGTATAAATGTGAGCTCATTGTCGGATATTGTTTGCTTGCAAAAGTGGTTCTAAATGATAAGGTTGGACATGGTTTTTCTCTTCTTCTATTGAATGAATTGGAGTCAGGTAAGGGATAGAGTACTTCACAGTGTTTTTTAAGTGTAGTGCATAAAATATATGTCTGCCTTATATTAAGAACCTGACATTCACGATATAATTGGATTGTAGGGTACAAGAAAGGTTTGAACGTCATAACTTTCAGAACGGCTCTTTGGGCTCTTTCAAGTTTAAGCATATGTGTTTTATGTGACCCTCCCCAAACAGGTATACAATACCTTATTATGGAGTTACACAAGGCATCATATGTCAAATTTAAAATTTTGTTTCCTGCTGAGTTACGTAACTTTTTCATAACAAATATGAGCTTGCGTACGCGAGCGCAGACACTATTAATTTGTTTGTGCCAATTCAGATTTTCATCTATAATAACACCCAAGTATTTTATGTTGTCCGCTCTACATATGCTTAAGCAGGAACAGTTCTCGGTTAAGGACCGGCAGGTATGTGCTTTAATTATAAAGTTTTCAGGGGGTTTACTAGAATCCGATAAAAAGAACGTTACAAACTTAGTTTTATCGATGTTTAACGTGAGTAAATTTTTATTTAACCATACCATGACTGTTTTGAGTGCATTCTGAGCCTGAACCTTCACATCATCCCAACTGGATCCAGTTACAAAAAGTGCTGTATCATCTGCATAACACACTATTTCACAATGTGGTATTTGTAGTTTGCAGAGCTCATTAATGTATATTTTAAACAAGGTAGGTCCAAGGACACTGCCTTGTGGTACACCGTAATCTAATGTCATTTCACTACTTAAATGGTTTTCTATTTTTACTTTTTGTAATCTATGTGATAAATAATTATGAAATAGGTTTAAACAAGTTCCTCTGATTCCCATATTTTCTAATTTACCCAAAAGTAAAGATTTTGATACGGTGTCAAAAGCCTTGGAGAGATCTAAGAATATTGCAATGCATTTCTCTTTTCTGTCTAGACTATGTACGATTTTATTAGTTAAACTAAGCACGGCATCTTCAGTGGATACTCCAGGTTGAAAACCAAACTGATTTTTAGCTATCATATTATACGTCTCCAAATAATTGTGTAGACGTTTATTTATAACTCTCTCCAAAATTTTCGACAGCGTAGTGAGTACAGAAATAGGTCTGAAATTATTAAAAGAGTCAGAGGGACCACTTTTTGGGAGGGGATGTACAAGAGCTACTTTGAACGAAGCAGGAAAGATACCAGAAGAAAGAGCTAAATTACATATGTGGACAATAGAAGGAATCAGTATGTTACGGAACATTATAATAAATTTAGCAGGTATACCATCAGCTCCTGTTGCACAGTCATTACGTAAATTTAAAATTATTGATTCGATTTCAGCTTCATCAACATCAAGTAAAACTAAGGAATTACACTGACACTTAATTTTATCGGAGGAAGGTTTATAAAAGTCATTGGTTAGTGAAATTTTTTGTGCTAATTGTTTACCAATATTTACAAAGAATTCGTTTAGAGCATTGATCGTTAACGTTGGGTTAGACCTGAAGGGCGTTAAACTTAGTGCAGTTGAAGTTTTACTATGCAAATCGGCAATTGTTTTTATAACTGCCCACGTTTGTTTAGGATTATTTTTGGCTTTTAAAAATTCATTTTCTTCATAATTTTTCTTAATTTTTCTTAATAAATTGTTACAAAAGTTTCTATAACGTTTATAACTTAGAGATAAAATTTCGTTTTGAGGATTCATTTTACTTTTTTTATGCAATTTGTCCCTATGCCGAATACACCTAAGCAAACCTGGGGTTATCCAAGGTTTCAATATAACTTTTTTCTTAGAGATAGTACTTTCTTTTGAGTTTTTAATTATTATAGATTGAATTTTATTAATTAAAATATTAGCCGCATGGTTAGCATCTTTGCAGTTTAAAACACTAGAAAGGTCAATATTATTAATGTCGCTACTAGCTACAGTGCCATAGTCAATAACAACACACTTGGCTTTATTAGAAACTTTTTGATTAGTAAAATTTAAAGATGCAACTACTGGTATATGATCAGTAATTGTAGATTCAAGCTTAAGAACAGTAGGTTTGTCTTTTATTCTAAGAAACACATGATCCAAACAGCTGTCGTTCCTTGTAACTGTATCATAAGCTGGGAGTAGACCATGAGAAGCCAATAAGTTAAGATATGTATCTCGATTATTATCAAAATTATTAGAAGCAATATTAATATTTATATCTCCTACCAATATAATCGTTTGAAGTTTCTTAAGCGATTCTAGAAGTACATTTAAATCATTAAAGAACACATCTAAATTTTTGAAAGAGGGAGAACGATACATTGTTATAATTGCAATGTTATTGTCTTGACAGAGTAGGCAGTTGGCTTCCGAAAATACCGGCTTGGTCACTAAAAAATTGAGATGATTTTTTATGTACACTACTACACCATCATTTTGATTTTTGTTATTTTCGGTACAATAGAATGTGTAGTCAGATAGTGAAGGAACTTTGTGAACCTTATTTAACCAACATTCGGATAATGTAATAATGTCATAGCTAAGATTCGTAGTTTCTAATAAAGCCAATAAACTATCAAGATTTTTAGTAATACTTCGTATATTTTGGTGTACGATATTTAACTTATTAGTATTATTCGGTTTTATATATTTAAGGCATTCTTCTGGTAAACATGTAAAGGTATTAGCAATAGTTAGAGCATCAATATCGGCCGTGAGAATATCATGTGTAGCCATTTATATTCAGGTTATAATCTTCTGTTAATAATACTTCATTATAGTTGTACAAACTAAGTAAGGTGTGTCTAATAGAGATATAATGAATAAAATAAAAAAAAAATGTGAAAAATATTTTAGTTATTTTCATTAATTTATATATGAGTGTAACATTATGAAACTTTGTATTAATCAACAGCATGTAAAGTGGTAAGAGATAGTAAATCAAAATAAATATGATAATATACAGGTATGTCTTAGGTCCTTGGTGTAAAAAACTTATTAGTAGCATAAAAATGACAGAATTATAAACTAAAAAATAAAAGCAATTAGAAAAATAATAGAACAAGTTTCTTAAAATAGGTTTATATACATATATTGAGTTTGTTAAATAATAGATGTTAGACAAAATGTTAGTATATAGGTATAACACAATACATAAACAATAATATTGTACACTATTGTTTATAATATACATGTTTATTATTACTGAAATATAAATATGTAAGTAATGAAAATTTATTATAAATTTCTGGGTTAAAAATAAGACACAGGTACAGTATTTACCTGTTTGAACTGTAAGTTTTGTACATATACTAGTGTAACAGAGATGTACCATCAATGGCTTCAATTTGTGTTGAACAAAATTTACAATATAAACAATAATAACTAATAAATAATGTATATGCAGAAAAATATAGCACAAAAATCCTAGACATAATGTATAGTTTATTATATTGACATTCTGGGCTGAGTATGGCAACCAGAGCAAAGAAGATAAAAAATATTTAAGATGATTATTATAATTTAGTTTAACTGTAGTGTGGCTATAGTTTAAAGTACGGAATGGCTTTGAGTTTGAAAGAGTATAAGTATACGAGATTATGTATCTTAATGTGTATGTAGTTTTGTATGCTTGGTTTAATCTACATTTAGAATCATTATAATATGTAGTATTTGTTACAATAGTGTTATAGTATGCTATACTAAACATAATAAGAGATTTTATTGATATAAGATAAACAAATTGATGAACAAAAATCAAACTTAATACTAAGGGTGACACATATTGAGTAAAGGAAAGCAAATTCAAGGTTAGTCACTCAGTCTTATTTTTAAGTTCCTCTAGACGAGTTTCGTGTTTTATAAGTATATATTCCGAGCCTAGTTCTTTTCGTAAGTAAATCCGTCCATTTGAACACCAGCAAAATGCATAATTTTGTTTTTTGGCGAAATCCCGAGCCATATAAAAAAGTCTTCTTGATTTTGTAGTGAGATATTCAGATATATAAATGGGATTGTTATGGGGGCTCAATCCAATATGACTTGAATTCAGACGACTGGACATGTTCTCTTTATTGTACTTTTTTACCTCCTTTAATAACATTGTCATAATAAAAGTGTTATGAAATTCTACAATAATTGAAGAAAATTTCTTATCTTGTTTACTAAGGGAGCGCTGGACATCCCTGACATCAGATTTAGAAATGTTAATGTTAAGATATTGTGCCAGGTTCTGAACCATATTGAATAGCATTTCCTTGGTTTCATGTGGGAACTTTGGAATATTTCTAATTTCAATACTAGTCTTAACAGAATTTCTCTCTAAGTTATCAATTTTTTCTTCTAATACCATCACGTGCTTTGCCATGGATTTCCTCTCCGTTTCTAATAAATCAATTTTTGTTTCAACACTTCTTATTTGATCTGACATAGTATTGAGACTTTTTTCTATTTCTTGACATGAAGTATTCAAGGTTGTATTTAAGCTTTTCACTTCTTTTATATGGTTTTCCAAGAGATCCAAGCGTTTATTTTGACTAAGCATCAGATTATTTATAAATTGCTTTAGTTCAGTGAACTCATCTGACGACTTCTTATCACCAACTCGGCGGCGCTTTAAAGTGTTGCTTTCAGGAAATTCTTCCTCTGGATTGGCTGACTGGGCGATATTTGAGTCAGACGCAGATAACGGCGTTCCTGCTTTGCGAGTTTGAGGGTGTAATACTCCTCCAAGCATATTGTAATTGGTATTGTATGCTTTGTTATCAAAAATAGTTACCGACAAGCGGGTAGGTCTTACAAAATATGAATATCGAGTATCAGATAGCAACTGTTATCACAAATAATTCACTATAAACTGTCTTTCTGTTCAATTCAATAACATAAAAATATTGCACACTGTTTATACTTTACAATAACGCGATATATTTAAACAATAAGCACTTTTAACAATGTTTATGAATTAAATTGTATAAGCAGACATTAGCGTGACGAATGAATGAATAGGTACCTTCTAGGTAAGCGTGCTCCATATTAGACCACATCTTCGCTTCACATAGGGCAATATTGTGGTCAAACGTAAACCTACAATAAATAAAATAACGATGGACTTTTCGCCATATATGTGATTACAATTGTCTGCCCTGCGTTTTAGTTTTGTTGTATTCGACTATACTTGTAAGAACTGTGAATTGCGTGTGTGTACTTTCTAATAAACTTTGTGATAATTCCAACGGCATTTTCGAATTTACATCTAACAAATCCCATACGAATTCGTAACAGTATTTTACTTTACTGGATAACTCTGGGAAGAAGTCCATTGCTTGCAACTTATGACAACAAGAAGTGCATGCCAAGTAGATGGTTAACGACTTGCATCCATTTAAAATATATGATTTAGCTATCAAATACCAACGACAGGTTTTGCGATTTTAAGCGATGCAATCTCTAGATTACAACACACACTTCTTCATAAAAAAGCAATCAAAGGTAATCACTTACTTGAATAAGAAACCACCGAAAAGAAGTTCAATATCACTTACATTCAGTAGGTATTAATGCGAAAGCCTCTTGCTCTGGGTTTAAAATGAGGAAAATTTCATAGAAGCAATTCAAGTCGTAGCCATAACTCGCGAATCATAAGGAGCTTAAACTAAGCTTGTTGTCAGCGTGCCTTATGTTTCACCTTTCACTTTGCGGGCTCAGGGTTTCACCTTCAAATCAAAGAGGAAAGTGTATATAGTACATTTATTAGACAAATTTGAAAAGGCTTTTCGCTTCTGTAGCTGATAATGCTCAGACAAATTAATGAAGCCATAAAAATGCGCGCTGATTTATATTACATTTCTATGGACGGCGATGTATATGACTAAATATTCAACTATCAAATTATCAAAGATAGTTTCTTACTTTTTGTGACGTTTGAACATAAATTAAAATGATTTGATCGTTTGTAGCAATGTGGGGTTTACCTGATTCAAGCTTGTGTTTAAACTTTTACATTTTTTTCCCTGATGTTATTTTTTGAAGAAATACTACTTAGGGCCGCTTGCATAAGGTTGCTTAAATTTATTTAAGAAACACTTAACGCATTTAACACCCTTAAACGATTAGCGTCTTGCACAACGCAAAATTAATCGCTAAATATGTTTAAAGAACTGTCAATACATTTTGTGTAAAAGTTATTTAGGCAGTTTAATAATTATGTTTAACTAATTTTATTTAAAAGCGATAGTTATGCAAGCGACCCTTAATGTAATACGTAGATTGCTAAAAGTGAAAAAGTCGATGTGCTTAAATGTTAACTACATTTAAGCACCTTTATCATTCTGATGGTAAATCTTATTTGAATTCTAAGCGTCCGCTTCAGTCCCTGGGTTTATTCCTTACGATTTCTCGTCCACGCAAAGTGTTCAGCTAACGTCACTTTGAGAGCCTAGGCATGGGTATGCATATCATCTCTCACAAAGTCAAGGCAGAATTTGTTAAGCCTACTTGTGTACTGCTGCTGGTTGCGGCTGGTTAGCTATTAACTTACCGGTTTCTATAAGATGTGGGGATATCAACGTAAATTTAATGACCTCGTATCGCATCACCAAATACGCTTTTGACCAATATTTGTTTGTAGTCCAGGACTTCGGTGCATGTGACTACTTTAGTGCTCACCATTTCAAGGTTGTAGAAAATGAAAATTATTTTGAATTCAATTATATCCACAGAACTAAACATCAGATGCAATGAGATAAGAAGGATTGGGTTTTTAATAAGAAATTCAAATGCAGAGTTGTCAGAAGACCTTCGTGTTTGTAATATTTACATATATACCTAGAGCATCGACGCCGGGTTTGACCTGATTCGTTCGGATTGTGTTTCTGTTCGGATGACAAGGCACTCTGGTCTCCTCCATCAAGTAACAGTGGAAACATCACCAATGGGAACGAAACATTTCGCCTTCATGTTCCTTTTGCAGACGGCAGAGTTGTGGAATATATTACCAGAGTTCGTGTTTTCCAAAAAGTATAATCCGGGTATCTTCAAGTCTCGTATGAATAGGTATTACCTAGGTAAGCGTGCTCCATTTTCGACCGCACCATCGTCCGGCACTAGAGGTGAATGTGGTCAAACGCGAACCTGTCTACCATAACAAAAGATCAAATAAACATGTTGCTACTAGTATTGTTAGCCAACACATTTTTAATTTTAAATAACGTATAAACATTTGTGTATAAATATATTTATAATGAACGCGTATATAATCAATCACTAGATTGTGTTAAATTATTACCTATAAATAAATTACCTATAAAAAAACCAAATAACAATGTTAATACCGTTTCCCTGGAGAATTACTAAAAAAATGTAAATTATCTGAATAAACATATTATCATGTAAATGTAAATGTAACGTAACTTAAATAATTTAAATTGAAACTCATACATTATATACCAAATCACTGACAGCGGGAATCGTGTCCAGACGGCTAGCTGCATTGCCACTCTGCATAGCAATGTTAATTCTCTGGGCAAAACATGAGCCAGCCTTCTGACCGCAGGTAGTATCAAAGTTTCTTACAAATGTCTTTAAAGAAACTCATTGTTGACGGATCCTATGGGCCCAATGTTTCAACTACAAACGGCACAAATATGCAACCTTTTCTTAAGGTTTCATATTTTCGCCGTTTGACGTCTTCAGCTTAAGTGGCGACGATGCCAGCCCCTGACTCGGTTGTTGAAAAATGTGACGCGGTCAGTGTGTCAACACCAGTGTCATAACAGTCAGTACAATTATTTTTCTTAGAGATTTTTTGCGTTCTATTAGTAGGTCCTTATTGCAATAGATGTCACTGTTCTCGAATTAAACACCAAATGAAAGAAAATAATATGTTTCGTTATACGCAGTTGTTTTAATACTTGTTTAAGAAATATTTGATATGTTTTTATGTTTTTGCAAGCCATATCAGCTAATAAATATATTTTAAAGTGTGTAAGTTCTATTCCTCACATTTTTCAAATTATATAGCTTTTTTTAGCTTTAAATACTGAATTTTTGATGAATTGTCGATTTACCAAAAACTTATTTCAAAGATGTCAATTATGTCAAAACCAAAACGACATTCCGATCGACACGAGTCACATTCGTGAACGTGTGTACTTTGTTTGTGTTTCGATTATTTTTCCACAACTTTGTTTGATTCCTGGACTCCGAAGACTCCGCTTATCTCGTTCACTAGTGTTCTGTGATTACGTTGGACTTACGCATGTACCCTGAACATCGATTTGCCTAACGATTTGTTCTCTGTTGACTTGGATTAGGCTTCTTCTGAAAGAGGTTGTTGTATGCCTAGATGAGGTAACACTTGTAAGTAAATCATCCTAACGGCAAAAGATTAGATGTGGATACAAATGATGTTATGAAAATGTATGCCTTTGAATATTTTAATAAAAGGAAACATAATAAATCACGCTACCGCTAAATTGTTGTTTTATTTACTAACAAAGAAACATTTTTTTAAAAGGCTTTTGGGAAATGCAGGAGTTTAATTATTAACTCCCGCAATTTCTAAAAGTCTAATATAATAATCAAAATAATACTAGACGCCCTGGACGGTTTTTGCCGTCGTATTGTGTCGTATACCGATAGAGTGCGTTCGTATATATATTACGACTGTTGACTCTATACCAGTATATATAAAGTACTCTGTGGTCAACACAAGTCGCATCACACACTAGCCACCCCACCTTCTAGTGGACGAGTGACATTAATATAACTATATAACTAAATAGTCTATTCAATCGCTTCATCTCATGACTTAAACAAAAACGTGACGAAGCCTGCCGTTTAGGCGTCCCGCGGCCTGTGCTCTCGACTCAACAATATGGCGTATAAACGTCAATTACGTGTCATATTTTGATGAATTCATCAAAAACGTTGTAAACAACTACATACTACCCGTTTGAAAGGTTTTATATAATTAATGAAAATCTAGACGACGTAGTAGGCTAATTACGTCAAAAATAAGCAGTTTGAACAATTGTAGCCTTAACTTTAAATATTATTTGGTAATTGTATATGTATAAATTACTCAATCTTGAGAATAAATAACTAGGATACTTCCTACGACTTTATTGAAATACATTACATTCTAGATTTTTTTACTTTATTGCTCACCAAATATACAATTTCAAAAAAACACAATTACAATATTGTCATGGTAGAAACAATAGGAGGCCTAATCGCTTAAAGCAATATCTTCCAGGCAACGTAACTTAATGGATAGTTTAACCCTAACCTGACCAAGTAGGTGGTGCAGATTATTAGGTATATCATAAATAAACAAACTTAAACTGTATATAAATATGAATTATTACTATTATTATTATAAACTATACTGCATATAACCTACGATACGAAATGGCTAAGTGCATATCAATTTACAAATAGTGAAGGGTATTATACAGCTGTAGACTATAGAATAAAATAATTACGAAATCATAAATACGTATACATACAAAAAGATATTTCAAAACGACTTATTGACTCTTCGGGAGATCAGAGGGCTGATTCCTACCTCGGACAACGGATCAGTGTGGCGTATGATCCAGCGAGGCAACGTAGCTAGCCTTATAGAAAACTTACTCATCGACTTCGCTGACCTAGGTTCAGCGTTCTACTTAAAGAGATTATAGGTAGAATACAATATAAGTTGTCTTCACTGTACTTGTTTATAGTTATAATGTATTCCTCAATACATTGAATTATTCATAATAATTCATAATAGATTGAATTAAAACCAAAATCATAGTACAAAAATATTTTTGTTGTAGAATAATATTTTTGCGGTATCAGCACTTCGAAAACAAACAATAAATAATAATATATCACAAAATCTATTGGCCCTTGCACCCAGGGCCTATAAATACGCTATTCATAGGAAAAGATAGTTCATCATATGGCAGCGAAAACAATAACAGAGGGGCAATAATGGCCGACCGCCGACCTAATTAATTTCATCTACCCGCATTCGCCCTGGTGAATAATAATTATGGCTTAGGTGTCTACGTGCTTCCTACTAGTATTTGTTTACTAGAAACTGTTCAGTTTCAGTAAATTGCGCTCTGTTTTGCGAAATTACGTATGCTTTGCAGTTCTATTCGACCGGAGCTTCGTTAGTGCTATTGAATGCTACATTAAAATATAAGTAGCCATCATAGTTAGGTATCGGCAGACAAACACACATATTGTATTATATATCCCCAAATTAAGCAGGTCACGCTTGTTTTATGGGAAATATATAACGGACTACTCAGGAGTTGATCCCAGACGTCAAGACCATAACAAATAACGGAGAAAATTATTTTCCGAAATTTACCATGCCAGAATTCAAACACGGAGCCTCTGCATTGTAGAGAGGTAGACCGGCAAAGGCTTAGCCCGTACAACCACAGAGGCGTCAACAGTTATAAAAAATAAGGAAGGTAGCTGGAGGTAGAGAATGTTTAGAAACGTTACATTGTTTTAACCTTTAAAACTCAAGAGTTTAAAGAAGTGGTAATCGTCGCGCATCGATGGCAGTATGTAAAAACTGCTGCTGCACTGCATACGGACTCTCGTGGTACAATTCATTTCGAGGTCGTTTCATGTAATGAGGCAACGGAGATCTTGTGTGAGCGTGTAATGCTCGCCAAGGAGGAGGCAGAGCGGGAGCATAAGCTTACGTCTCTTCTCCGCTCCTGCAAAAGGAGGACGCTTTGACGGCGTTGGACAGCTTTCAACTTTCGGCCACCATGAACACCCCTGCTGAAGGTTTTCCTACCCGCCTGTAATGCCATCAAGAAGAGAGCGTGCCGTCATCCTCGCACGCTCAACTTTTCTCCCGTGGAGCGAGTTTCAAACCGGTCCATACCGAATTAGAGAACGATGACGATCGTCTATGCTTCTCCCCGGTAGTAGATGGGACCGACAAGCCCCCCGCCTGCTAGGACACGCGGCGTTAGTAGAGCCCCGCTTTTCTGGCATAGAGTGTATGCAGGAACGTGGCATGGCAATAAGCACTTCGTGCTTGCGTAGCTAATGCCACCCCGACGTAGCGAATCCCATCCTCCCCGCCGTCGTTCCCCCGCGATGGATAGTCCTCGAACGGATTTTCCCTCGTTAGAAAAAGGCAACGAAGATATGGGGACCTAAAGAGTCGCTTTATTATAATTGTGCACTGAAATTCACGCAAGTCTAGATATACTGATAAAAGTAGTTACACATTGTTTTGATATTTGTCATATTTGTAGTACAAATCACTGATACGCTGATTGACGCAATTTGATTCGTATAAAAGGGATAAACAAGTAAAACGATACTGGTCTGTGATGACGCGTGTCCAGTGTTAATTAATGAGTTCGGTGCAAGGCGCGTGACTGATGACCGCTGACAGACGGGGTCCGACCCCACAGGCCCCGCTGCACCCATATCGTTCACATGTTTCACACTAGATCTATCTTAACTAACATCTATAGCAATACATGGAATTTAGTGTGTGATATCAATACTAATACCAAAATTTAAGTGATAACCACTACTTATACAATTCCTAACCATACATAAA
The DNA here is from genome assembly GCA_949752895.1 of Dendrolimus pini. Taxonomy (NCBI): domain Eukaryota; kingdom Metazoa; phylum Arthropoda; class Insecta; order Lepidoptera; family Lasiocampidae; genus Dendrolimus; species Dendrolimus pini. Next base: position 14,104,763 of record OX457137.1, on the reverse strand, counting down.
CGTTTTTAAAATTTGTCTATAAGCCAGTTTAAAAGTCGCTCTCGAATAGTGTCCGAAAGGAAAGTTTATAAATATTTTTTTCAATTTCATTAAATGTTTTTATTGCGAAAGTACAGCAGCAGGATAACGGCCCACCTGATGGAAAGTGGTAATCGTTGCCTGAACGTACGTACGTACGGTACGTTACCCGCGTTCAGGCATTTCTCCTTATTTGGATAACTGGTCTAGTCGTCTTAGGTTATTTTCTACGTTATTGAAATTTTAAATTAATATGTATGTGATGTTGGGGACATAGTCTACAAACGTATACATTAAAATCAATTACCGTTACATTTGATTAAATATCTTTAAATCAAGCTACGTTTGGACATGTACAGAAACTATCCGTGCAGGAACGGAGAAAGAATACACTTTTCTGCAGCCGGCAGCCTGTCGGATGGCTACCACCCCTAATCTAGACTATGCCTCCATAAGAACCTCAAATGTGTTCCGGCATTAGTTGCCAGGGTCTAGTCTCGCTTTAGAGAGCGGCAAGAAATTGGTAGCACCTTGAGTATTACAAATATCCATAGGCGATGGTAACCACTTCTCATCAGGTGGGCCGTCTGCCAGTCTCCTGGACTCATGACTTTTTTTTACATCTAAACACAAAAATACCCAAATGTACAAAGGTTGAAGTTGTAAAAAGGGTTTGCAAGCGGTTAGAATGTCTCTTCCAAAATTATTCCCGAGGCGTTGCGCAAAAAATGTGTAATTTAAAGTTAAAATACCATAATAAACCGAGGCAACAAAAGTTCCTTAATTATCATATTGTTGTATAAAATTGTCGTTAAAAGTCGACAGAAGTCGATAACATTTAAAGCAAAAACAAGCCTCTGGAGGGAACAAATAAAGTTCCGGCTATACAAGTCATGTGTTGCTGTTTGATAAAAAGAAAATTTAGCTGTGCATTTTTTAACCTGGCAACTGGCATTGTTTTTTTAAATAATGTCTGTGCATTTACTGATGCATTGTGCTTGCCAAAACACGTAAAAAATGTATCAATAGGGTACTTGACAGCGAAATCAACTCAGATACTTTTTATCGCTATACCAAACGCCACGTCCTCCTTGATTTTGTACGGGTATACTGCAAGTCAAATATCTTATTATTATTTATTTATCATTTAAAATAATTTTAGAATTTACTATAAGATCTGTGCAATACCTAATTGTAAAAGCATAAGTTTCTGAACTTGGGGTTTTACATATGTGTGTCTGCCAATTATTATAAAAAAACACTAATAAACTATTATTTTTGTTACAGGTATGTAACTTTTTTTCAACATGTTATAAGGAGGTAATAACATTACTAATCATAGTATTACAGCTTTGCAAATAAATATCTTGCCACTTGTTATTAATTTTAAGAAAATCACTAATAAATGTTGTTATAATTTTTAAAGATTTTCTAACGCTAACTCACAGGCCTGTGGGCACTGAAAAAGAATTTTCATCACTCAGATATATGTATGATAGGTTTGCCTAATTTTTCCCCTGCCTGGATTTTCTTTATTTTTGTTTGTAATGTGAAAGTTTTGAATTTTTCTCGGATTACTTGGTGATCAAAATTATCTATTATAACTATAAGCTTCCAATTTGCTTTATTTTTAGGTGATTTAAAGGTCCCTGTTCTGAAGAATGACATTTTCTTTATGATAGCATCTCTCTGACGGAAATCAATGAAATTCCGGTTGATTTAGAAACTAATAGAGCAGCAGTCATAATACTGCTCGGATTGCTATTGCGCTTATTTTCGAAATATTTGTACAAATTATACAAGACTTCTAGAGTTTGGGAAGTCAAAGACTTACCTCGAACACGTTTTAACATCGGACCCATTTTAATTAACAACTTTAATATCAAATAACAGCAATTAACAACAAACGATAATACTGAACAATAAATAACAAGAATGAACCACAAAGAAAATCAAATAATTCATTAAACTAAAACCAAATAGTCAGACCTCACAACAATTAGCAATGTAAATTATTATTATTTATTTTATTTTTACCTCACGTTGACTTTTGATTTTAAATATATTTTCTTCTTCAAAATGTAACGAAACTGTTTTTGCTGATTCTACAAGGAATTTTAAATTCCAGGTTTAGAATTCCTGTAAATATACAAATACTTATAAATATATACAAATACTTATAAATAAATAAAAAAATACTTGCTACAAACGCACAAACTTCTTGAAGCAAATTTATCTATACTTTGCGATGAAAAGGACTGTTACATACTTAAAAACGGAGAATACGGTGATGACAGTAATAATTCCATAATGGTTTTGTTCGTAACAAAATAGACAGAGAACCCTAAAAATCACCATTTTAGTCACGTAATCTTCTTTCCTATTAGGGTCAAGTAAAGCCATATTTGGAATTCGTTTCATCCAGTTACTATAATTGCTCTAAATAGCCCTCTTTGCATAATTATTCTGGTCAGAATGTCTTTTAATGATAATAGCACATTTCACTAATGAGTATATACTCTTATAAGTTTACGGGTTTGGTTTTTGTAGATGTAATTCGATCGTGTCGTTTAAAATGTAATTTTGTATTGTATGTCATGTCAAAATAACATATATATATATATATATACATTAAACAAAGAGTACCTCTTAAGTAAATTCAATGATATATCTAAAAATAATAAATTTAATGAAATATAAATATTATAAAATGTAAATATAAAGATGTAATTTATTTTTAAAAAATTCAAATTTATATATTATATATATATATATATATACATATATATATATATATATATATATATATATATATATAACTTATTAATAGCTTCTCTTTAACTATAATTTTAACTGAATTTGTATTTGTAAGAATCTAGCTATTAGAGTCCTAACAGCGATCTTCAGCTGGTAACCATCCCTATATCCCATCTAAACAGGAAGCTACAGGATCTATCCTAGAATTCGTCTACTTTGACACTACATAGTGACTTCTGTAGCTTTTTAAATTTACGTATTAGTTTTAGTTATATCTTGGCACTTTACTCAAATGTGATGCATTCGATTTTAAAGGATTGTGGTATATTTAACGTTAGTACCTGAGAAAACTTCCCAAATACTACCTAGTCCAATTGCATTGAAATCACTCACAATACTCACAGACGGTGTAGATACGCTTGGCCTTTGGAGAGGCTTCGCATCTCTCGCACAAGGAGTGCTCCTAGAAACTGTTGAGAATGGTCACATCATCTTCATTCTACCACTGCACCTCGACATCGAATGAGTGTTCATCCACAGTCTCTTGTGCACCATGGGGTTTGGAACGAGCTCCCAATTAAGGTTTTTCCTCGATGCTACGATACGAAGCTTTCCAAAGAGTGTACATTTTTTCGAGGCTGTCAGCGCGTTGTAGATATCTCTGGTGTCTCCAAGTCCGTGGGTGACGGTAACGCCTTTTCGTCAGGTGGGCCATCTACCTGTCAGCTGTATAAAAAATAGTCAGTGCACTGATATAACTACATATTCTAGGAAGCATATTCCTCTTTATAAAATAAATTGTATCTCAGCAAAGTGAATGAGTTCTTAAGGCACAAGCTTCAAATAGATACAATCTAGAGCATTTTGACGCAGTTGTCACGTTGTAAGGTAAAATGCTCGGTACGAGAAAAATGAACGCCAGCGGCGTACTCGCTCTCATTAGCCTCTAATTACGTGGTTTCCAGGGTTGGTCAATGAATGAATGAAAAAATTGAAAATATCAAAAAGACTATAAGGAATATTGTGAGTTGATTTGTATGAATTAATTTTTAACCGACTTCGAAAAAAGTAGGAGGTTCTCAAATCGTCGGGATCTTTATTTATTTTTTTCTTTTTTTTATGTATGTTCGCCGATTACTCCGTGATTTATGATCCGATTTACGTGATTCTTTTTTTATTCGACGCGGAATAGCTGCCATGTGGTCCCCTAAAAAATTGACATAGTTTGGCCCAGTACTTTTTATTTTACGAACATTTTTTTGTTCCCGTTTCTTGGGACCTATATTTTTTAAGAAGCGCTACTCCATTCGTAGGTCCACCCATACATAGCTAGACACTAAAAAGCAACTAATAAAAAATAAAAACTTCGTTTAAAAAAACCGATTTCAAAAACTAAAAAGTATAAAATAACTTATTTCTAAAGCTATTATTATTAATATATATTATCTAAAACATCTTGAAGTCGGTGCAAAATAAAACATAAAAATTACTATATTTTGAAAATTACTAAGCACCGACTTTAAGATGTTTTAGATAATATATATTAATAATAATAGCTTTAGAAATAAGTTATTTTATACATTTTAGTTTTTGAAGTCGGTTTTTTTAAACGAAGTTTTATTTTTTATAAAATTGGCATACAGTTTATTATTTTAATATTATACAAACAAGCTTTTTGTAACATAGCTGATATTTCTTTGGTATATCTTGTGATTGAAATTTGATGAAAATAAATTATTGTTATCCGCTAGGTGCTAATTTTAAAAATAATGACACTTTGGTCACACTTCTGTAAACAAAATGTTTGTAAGACTCTGGACATTATAAAGTAAAGAAATAATTTTAATTAATAGAAGGTCGTCATACAATATTCGCATGTAGATAACAAGGAAGAAAATGTCTTATTTTAAATAGTAATTTGGAAAAGGCACCCCGACCCTAACCGCTTGGATTGGGCAGGGGCAGCCTGACCGCGGTGGGAAATTTAAATTTCGTTCGTTTCGCTCAGAGCCGCTCGTTCGCAAATAACGATTTTTCACCAATAAAAAAGGGCAATACCGATTTCCAAATTTTAAACGGTTATTGTTTCCATTTTATGTTAATGGCCCCTCATTGAATACTGTAGCGGATGCTCTACAGCCGTTGTCCGGACATAAATCGACACGAAATCTGTTTAAGTGGACTGCAAGCAACTTTATGCATAATAACTTATGTAAACGCTTATGTAAATGAGCTTATAATTATACGTTTTTTAATTTTTCCACTTGATGGAAAGCGGTTACCAGCGCCTATGGACATTTGCAACACCAGAGGTGCTACAATTGCTCTCTTAAGGGACACTGGAACATGACCATTAATGCTGGAATACAACTTAAGATTATTATGGCGACGTACTTTAGACCAGGGGTGGCAGCCATCTAGTCGGGCAAATGCCCTACCACCTGGAAAACGTGCGTACGTGCGGGAATGGAGAAAGAATATTTCCTGCAGCCGGGGGGGGGGGGGGGGGGGCTGTCGTAAGATGCGACAAAACAATCCACCGCCAGTTGGTAGGGTATTTATCTGTTGGGATAGTGGGCAGAAATGACCACCCCATAACAGGGTAGGCTTTCCACCGCTTTCCACCGCGTATTTCAATCCCGTATCCCATCCCCTCTATCTCATCGCTCCTGTCTGATCCCTCTATTACATCCCATACACATATTAATAGTGTATATATTTGTATATATATATAATATTAATGTGTTATCGACAATTTTTTCTTTTTTTATTTATTCTAGTTATATGTAGTGTTTATATTTATGTATCCTATTTACATGCATTTAATTTACACACCACTGTCATAAACCGGAATGACCGGATTTATCCGTGCAGGAACGGAGAAAGAATATAGTTTCCTGCGGCCGGGCAGCCTGTCGTAAGAGGCGACAAAACTACCCACAGCTAGGTGGTAGGGCATTTGCCCGACTGGATGGCTACCACCCCTGGTCTAAAGTGTGTCGCCATAACAACCTTGAGTCGGGTTCCAGTCCAGTTAGTAGCCAGGTTCCAGTCTCCCTTGAGAGAGCAGCAGCGCATTTGTAGCACCTTCGGTGTTGTAAATGTCCATAAGCGATGGTAACCGCTTTCCATCAAGTGGGCCGTCTGCCTGTCTGCTGAACTCCTGCAAAAAAAAATCGATTCCTTAAACACATTCGGCTGCCCACACACGGGCTGTGGGCCCGGCCTGTCTGGAAGAGATAACTTTAAAGCGCTAAGACCGCCCTTTGACATGAAATGATTGTTATATTATATGTGTATGTGGTGAAAAATAAAGATTTTTCGATCTATCCTATCTCCGATTCTCTTCATTCAATTCTAACAGCTGGCAAAGCATTGGCTTCGCTCGTAGTATTGCAGACGTCTATAGGCGACGGTAACCACTTACCATGAGCTGGGCTAACTGCCTTCTTGGCAGCTTCGAAATAAAACGTTTGTGTGTGTGTGTACAGTTTACACGCAGTAGCAGTGAAATTTCAGAAAATATACTCACACATAATTCTTCTCGATTTTTTTTAACATAAATATAATTCCTTTAGCCTATATCCGTTAACATATTATAATTCAAAATAAACTTCTAAGTATCACTTTCAATTTTTCACTGTCTTAGTCTAAAAAATATTATTTTCAGTTTTAATTCGGTCCAAATTGGACCTATGTTTAATCATCGGTCTATTCTAAAGAAGTTTCACTTCAAAAACGCACTTCATGTAATTATAACTTCAAAACATGGCACAATTGTTAGACTAAAACATGATAATTTGTTTCTGAGGTTTGTGCTTGTGTCGTATAAAATAACTTTTTACACGAACGACCAAGTTATTAGAACATCAATAATAGTCCAATCATGCTTGTCAAAATCGGGCAAGTATCTCGGAGTTGGAGAAAGTCAGTTATAACTTATATAAACCTTTATTTTGACACCCTAAATTTTTTCTCAAAACCAACTTATCTTAGGGTGGCTGCGACTATAGATATCCAAGGTCAAAGGTCAAAAAATCGTTTTTTTTCCACATTTTTTGCAAATATCTCGTTTCCTATGAATTTTATAAGCTATCCATGCTACTGAAAAAGAAATTTAGGTGAAATATCCGCAACACCGCAATGGTCCTTCGGGCCGAATAAATGGCATTACCATTGTTGTATGTCACTTTTGCCGTCATTACTACAGGTAATTATCCTCTTTGCTTCGACGTTGTTGTTAAAATGAACTCTGGGAAGTATAATATTTTTTCTCATCAAGCCGACGGGCGCTTTTTAATAAAACATAATCCCTCTGAGTGGAGTCCACTTCATTAAGAGGCCGGGGAGCGATTATCAAGCCCGATAGCGTTTAGCATTTACACCATGTTATTTTTATTATGTAGCGATATTAAAACTCGGGCTTAGCGTTAATAAGTATTTTAATGGCTGTAATGAACTCGTTACCGGTTGTTAAAAAGGAAATTAGACAATCATGGGGATTTGTAAAAAGTTGTTTTGACATTAACAAGACTAATAATATGGCTCGTTCTTTTAACAAATTTATACTTTCATTACTAACTACATTCGTTGAACTAAGAATTAATCAACATATTACTACAAAACTAATTTGAAACTTAATTTTATAAATTAATAGAATAAGGGTAGTAGCCATAAATAATATTGAATTCGTGTAAAATTCGAAAAACTACATTTAACATTAAGCAATGTTACTATCTATCTATAGATTTATAAAAGTAAGAATACAGTTTTGACAGATGTTCGAATAAAAGAAGCGAGAGCCAAAAGTTAATAGCAATACATCCCTCATGTATGTATATAAATGTGATCTATATCTAATCCATGAAACTCCCCTACATTTCATAATTATCGCCCCCCTGTCAACACAGGCCGTATCTCCCAGCCGACACCCGGCGAAATTCTCGCGAGTTCGCCAAAATTAGAGCGGCGATAAAAGCTGTTACTCCTTATTAACTGTGACACTAATCAGCTATTTTCCATGACATCTTAGTGTATAAATTAGGAGCAAGTACTTTTTATACTATTTCACTTGACCTCGCTGATCTCAATGAATATGTTTGTATTTAGATTAATGGAACTAGTTAGCAGCTTCTAGAAATTTACAGTAATGTTTTCAGTTTCTTAAAGTAATTTGATCAAATTCATACTTATCTAAAACATTATCATCTTATACAATAAAATAAAACTTATATAATAACCGCCCATAAACAACCCACTGCTGCTACATCAGTTATCTAGATGTGCAGGTTTCATCACGGTGTGTTCCTTCGCCGTTGTTAGCACGTGGCAATTGTAACAATATGCACATTAGGTCAGAAAAATACCCAAGTGGTGCACGCGTTGCGGCCAGGATTTGAAACCGCACGCTTTCAGTTTGGGACGAGTGCGCTAGCCATTACGCTACTACGACTTGTTCAAAATAAAACTTAGTTATGGTGTATTTTACACACAACCCAAGAAGACTATAGGTAGAATACTGAGCCCAGGTCACCTGGTCAGGTCTTCTATGGGTAAAGTTCTATTCTATTCTATTCTAAAGTGTCCAGAAGGCTGGCTACATTTCCTAGCTGGATTGCCGTACTGGTACGTTATCCGAGATAAGGACCAGCCCTCTGATCACCTCAAGTGTTGACGAGTTGTTTTGATAGCTCTTTGTTGCTCTTTCTTTCGTACTAATTTATTTATTCATATTGACACAATAGTTTTTGACAATAATGTTTGTGACTTTCGTAGTAGACATGACAATCTACTACGATTATATAACGATTGCATGTACTATAATATTATTATTACCAATAAAGGTTCCATATTTGCCAAAATACCTACGATCCCTCCAAAGGGTGCAAGTACACAAAATTAGTATTTGAGGTTTAGTCCTTTTAGGGATCCGTAGCTACTATGTAATGAAAACGGAACTCTTCATTTGTAATGGTCTGTATTCAGCTATTGGTCTGTATATGTATGTCACAATCGATTTTCTCCAAACCTACTGGGTTGGTCTATATGGATTAAATTCAACAAGAATGTATAGTCTATCTAACGCTATAAAATTATGTAAGGAAATCGCAGAGAGTAAAAATTTGTGGTAGCTGCAATATACATGTAAATAATAGTTGAAAAATTGTTAACAGTGTGTAAAAATATTATACCTAGTCATGTGACGTATCGTTTGTCAAATCTTTAAAAACAGTTTAATAAAGTCAATAGATGCCGAGATAATAGCTCCCAAACTAGTCAAAATTATTACGACGTCCCGCTGTAACTTTTGAAGAATAACACAGAAATTCTCCGAAAAAAAGTCAAGTTTATACAATTTTAAAAATACTTTCAAATATTTTATACAATATCTATTTAGTAATCTTTGAGATAAGGAGTATTTTGGACTATGTGCATTTTTGGGTCCGTATCCAAATAACGAAAACAATCGATGTTTATTTATCATCTTCACGGAACCCGTCGTCGTACACGGACTGTCAAGTACTTAGCTAATTTAGGATTTTAACTGTTTCACGCCAACATAAGTCTTTACAAGGCTATTTTGTTATGTCCAAAAGAGTTTCCACATCTAAAGTTTCTTTTAAGACGTCGTGAACACCGACTGCGTCCACCTCATTAATTTTTACTGTACACATTGAATTTAATGTACCGGATATCGAAAAACAGAAAAAGATCGTTATGAGAACAAAAGAAGAATATAAAAATAATGTTTTATATGTGTCCCGGTCCGCGATTAGTCCGAGAACAAAAGACTTGAGAAGTTTTGACATTGTTATCCGACTGCCCCCTCCCTAATTGCCAAAAGTTTGTTCAGCAAAAAGTTGGCAGTCCACGTTACATTTAAGTCACGAGTGAGAGAATAGTTGAATTAAATAAATATATTCGCTTTCGCCGGAATACTCACATTCTCACATTACTTTATAACATATTATTTATTCATAGTAGTCCTCCCTACCTTAAGGAACGTTTTGATTTCCTTCGCCTTTCTACTTCCCACAATTTGCGCACTCATACGTATCGTAAACTCACTACACCTGCACACACTTGACTGACTATAAATGTGATCTGAAACATAATTCGATTATTGGACAATTTACTTCGATTAATTATGAAATCCATGTCCTACATAACCCAAGCTGTTTTCAATATTAGAAATACATATATTGTGGGGCATTGTAATCCACTGATGATAAGCTGGTTCAATTGGTGATGGATTGTATGATAGAGATATGACCTAAATCCTTGCACTAGAAAAGTAGAAGCTCCACTAACCTTGAGATCCGCCCTCTACTGGCTCGGTTCAGGTTGCATGCACACAGGAACAGCACACGGCACTATATTGCACTTCGGAGCTAACACTTGTACAAAGTTTTACGGATATCAAATGTTCTTGGCACGGCCAGTAATCACACCAAGATAATAAGTTTCAGAAAAGTATCAGCGCACGGCGCGATGAAGTTATCGCCAAACGTTGACTCAGAGTGCCCAAAAATGGCTGCCCCTACCCTGCTGTGCATTGGCCGTCACCTTACACAGAAAGAGGGTAGGCAGGAAAATTCATGGAGCGATGTTCTACCTACTTCACTAGGCAACGACCGAACACATATACTACAGTGTTTCGAATATTTTAGTATAGTGACATTTTAATTACACAACAAAATTCTAGAATGAACTATAAATTACACTTTTACCATCGAGATATACCTAGAATTCCAAGCAAGACCATGAGATGATTTTTAAGAAAGACTTCAAAGAAAGATATTGATCACTCTTTTCTTTCACTTTATCCCAATTATTTATATTAGATTTGCCTTAGTTTTACAACCAGCCACCTACCTAACTTTAACCCATTTCGAGACGAGACAGTAGCCTAGCTGACCAGGGCTAGGAGCACAAGCACATCGTGCTGCCACCGAGTGCCTGCCGAACTGGTCCCCTATCCTTGGCACCACTGCGCCTACGAAGGTCCTCCGACTGTGTGGCACTGTCGTACTGCCCTAATTAGGCCTTAAAATTTATAATATTATAAAATTCTAAACATGTCGTGTTTGTACATTGAAGCAATTAAAAAAAAAACAACTGGAAAACTAAATAAACCATGGAGAACACGATGCATTTCTTTTAATTTCTTGTCTGTCTGTTTCGGTGGTCGACAGCAAATTCTTAGACTTAAAATCTGTGCTACTGTTTATCACAGGAATGCCGCAGTTTTTTTTGGGTATGATTTGAAATGACCAGATTGAAAAAAAAATTGAGTTCCATTGCGATTTTTTCAATGATCGATAGCAAATTTTATGTAATAAAATTTGTAACATTTTTCTCTCGGGAATTTTTTATTTATTTATTTTTATTAATTAAGGATGCATAAAAATTGGCTTAGTCTACACAGTATCCACTAAAATATATTTTAAACAAAATCCATTTAGTAATCTTTCAGATATGGAGTGTTTTGGATTATGTGAAATTACAGGTTTTAGAGCGATACTTTATGATACGGAAATCCCGCGGGAATTTCAAGTACAGCATGGACGAAGTCGCGGGCAAATTCTAGTTGAATAAAAATATATATAAATACAGATATGAAAGTTTGTTTTTCGTTCATGCAGTCAAGTTATGGAACGCCCTCCCTCATGTGTTACAAGATAGTCCGTTGGAAACCATTTTTAAAAGAAGAGTTAAAGAACAATATCTATCCCAATTAACTGATATATACGTATATGTATTGTATATATGTATATACTAGGTATGTATATGTAGTTTATAATGTAATATTTATTTTCAATAAGTACTTTTATGTAATAACTTTCATGTACACAACCCTGCCTCTTGTCTACCCACTCTCGCTAGACCCATAGGTTTGCTGGAAGAAAACTCTTTTTAGGGTTAAGCTCACCTTTGTACATCATCGTTATTTTGTAGTTTTATTTATAACTCTTTTGTGTACAATAAAGAATAAACGCTGTTTATGAAGATAAATACATTTAGATATTGGTTTACGTTTTAAGCAATCGAAAAGTAGAAATTTCCATTTTGTAACAAAACTAAAACTCGAATCAGCGTAATTAGCGAAGTTTTGACGTTACACATAAATCATACTTTAATGAACAAACAAGTTACGGTACACTGAAATTCAATTAAATTAATTTCAAGTTTCGTTATTATGGAATCTTGTCTTTGGAACTTGTCTAAGAAATACTTTTGTATATCTGATGTGATGACATAAATATAAGCGTTATTTAAACGAAGCCGATCGATTTCTGTAAAGATTCTTTAATTCATAAATCGTTTACAGGTAAATTAGCTTCGAGACGTTTTGGTTATTTATTATTTATTTAGGTTTATGGCTTGGCAGCTAGGCCTTTAAGCCAGATCTTAGTTTACAATATAGTTTCTTCATTTTCTTAAGCCTATGTGTAGCACAGCTGAACTGTAGGTAATCAGCTAGTGCCATTCAACGGAGTTCTTGTGACAACTCAAAAGGCCACATTTAACTATACAGTTCACATTTCTCACAAAACACATAATTACTACTCAAAAACTATCAATATCCTACAACTATTGTTCATTTTAGAGTAATTTTACACATTTTTAGAAAATAAAACTGCACAGCACAACGTCTCCTTTCAGTTCCCGCCAAAAACTCCGAGACGTTTTGGGTTTGTAGTGTGTACGGTCAGCACATAAATTATTTAATTTTACTTTTTTTGTTATGAAGCCCTCTTATTTTTATGGGCAGGTACTTAATTTAAAGAATATGAAAATAATTTATTTTAAACATAATTTTTAATACTGAATTGTTGGTCCCTGTTCTGAAGAATGTCATTTGCTGTCTGATAGCACCTTTCCGATGAAAGCCAATGATATTCCGGTTGGTTTAGCAACTAATTGAGCAGGAGTCATAATATTGCTTAGATTGCTATTGCACTCATTTTCGAAATGTTTGTACAAATTATACAAATCTTCTTTAGTTTGGGAAGTAAAAGCTTACCTGGGCTCTAATTAAGATTAATCTTAAGGTAGACTGGAACCTGGTCACTAATGCCGGAACGCAACTCAAGGTTGCTATGGCGACATACTTTGGACCAGGGGTGGTAGCCATCCAGTCGGGCAAATGCCCTACCACCTGGAATAAACAAAATTATCAAACTAGAACCAAATAGTCAGACCTCACAACAATTGCTAATGTAAATAATCATTACTTACATGACTTTCACCGTTGACTTTTGTTTGTAAACATATTTTGTTCTTCAAAATGTAACGAACCTGTTTTTGCTGATTGTAAAATTTTGAATTTTAAATTTCAATTTTAGTATTCCTGTAAATATACAATTACAACTAGAAATGCAAAATCTTCTAGAAGCTAATTTACCTATATTTGTATTTGAGAGTAACAGTGTAATTGGCCAACGTATGAATATCGTACCTACAAGATTCTATAAAGAGTGTTAAGGAAGGAATGTTAAAACATGGCTTAAGTATAGAGGTTTTGGAGGAAACTAGGTGCGTAATGTTTTGTTCATTTATTCAAAATTCGAATACTTTAAGAAATATTAATATTAATCTATTTAATCGAGATTGTATCTTATTAGCAATTAATTTTCTTCAGAATTATCCACCTAAAAGTTAAGAATGTATGGCAGGAATAACTTTTGTAATTGTAGACACAGGAACGGAGGATATCCAAAATGATGAGATTTTTCTCATTTAAGTTCGTATATTTCGTTTTTACAATAATTATTCGTTAACGCTGGTAAAATTTTAAACGTATAGTAATGTAATGAAGTTCTTAGAGACTTGAAGTTCGTCAAGTGACTCTGTATCTATCACTGCTAATGTGACGTTTAGGTATAGATAATGTCGCGATTGTCGATGGCATCTATCCACAAGGTTGGTCTTGAAGCCAGAACCAACATTGGCGTATTGTGTCTGAATAGTAATTTTGGAAACCAACGATACTCCAAGACACGACATCAGTCGCTATCGTTCAATTACATGTAGACAGGCTTCCCCTAATTTTCTATTTAAATTTTTACTATATCATTATGTAGCCGCGGAATATACCTACTTGCTCCTGCTAAATTTTATAAACATTTACTCAGTAATTTCTGAAAAGTGGTTGTGACATATATAGGACATGTTATTTTTTATACTTTTAATTTCTTTCTGGAAATTAGTTGCATTTATATTTTTATTTATTTATGCAATAAATAATAAATTAAGAATTTCAAATGTCAAGGGTTATTTAAGGTCACTGACTATTGATAACATGATTATATTATAGTAAGAAAAATATGAAACCTCTAAAAATAAGTGTATATTCCAAACATTAAAGTTATTACATTTTCATTTCGCGAAACAAAACATGAAATTTTATTCGCTAACTTATTCGATACTCGCTACTGGCTGTTTCATACAGTTGGACCGTGCTGTTTAAATATTTTAGCGGCATTCGGCCTATACAGGCCACGTTTTCTCAGGCCACGCCTCAAAATTCTGCACCAATCCTATCCACACTTCCTTTAGGCTTAAATTTTAGTGGTCCAATCATAACGTAGATAGTTTTTAATTGGCTGTCTAAAGTTTTTTTTAATTGAAAATAGAACATGTTTACTTCCATACGTTAGGTGTGAAACGGATATTCTGGATATTCTCTTTCTTAATATTTATCCTATATCGTTTTTATAGTTCAGATCTAAATCAGGTCAGACAAATCAAGTTTTTTTTAGTGGGACATGAAAATGTTTTATTCACACCTCAGTGCTTGGGAGCAAGCAATGAGAAACTCACGGTGCTTACCGGCTATACAAAAAACCACTTTGGTGTTCTATTGGTCAAACTAGGCCAGGATCAGCTCTCCTATATTACCAAGCAGGATAAATAGCACCCCTAGCACGCTTTCTTTTACTTAAAGAGTGAAAAGGGCGCCCGCGGCAAAATATCAAGATACTTACACACTTACACATTATATTTGCTTATATCCTTTTGGTACAATGCATGTATGATTTGTGCAATACTTACTACTATTTAATAATATTCAAATTTAGTTAGTTAATTAAGAAACATCTAAACTTATATATGAACGTAGAAAATGTTTTAAATTATCCATCTAAACGCACAATGCAATTAAAATTTTGTTCAAAAATATTTCATAGGAAAAGAGTAAGCTAGCAAAGTAAAGTAACGCACAATACATTTGTGAGATAAAATGGAATGCAGTGTCTGCTATTAATTTTAGTAATTTAATTTGTGCTAGGTACCAGTAAGACTTTCTGAAATTTATTATTTTAAGTTTATTTTTGAGTGAAACTTCGTCAGCTCGTAAGCGTAAGAGTTAAGAAGCGTCTCTTTTTAGAAACGGGCGGGCGAAGGGGACATTAGGAATGGGAGGGAACGAATTAATGGAATTATTGGCGCGTACAACATTTCAAAATGAAAATTATGGATACCTATACCGAATAACGTTGTTTTATCCATATTTGCACCATCTAGTAAATTCATCAGGCATTGTCAACCCGTCCGCCGCTAATCCATTAGTAGTATTTTACACAATACCCGTTGACGCGACGCGACACCGCATCATCGAAAATCGAGCCACGGATTATCAAACTATAGGATCATTGATAGTTTCGGGATTTCGAGGGTTTATTTAGCCTGTGTTTTGCTGTGTAGTGAAATACAGCCTGAATAATTCATTAGCTATTTTTAACTAAGCTTCAAAAGATGTTTCTAATTTTACCACTAGAACCAGTGTCGTATCGCGAGTCACGATCCTCCGCATGTCTTATTTTTTGAAAAGCTTATTTTTGTTGCTATCGTAATTAATTGTATGTTACTATAACTTATGTTTTTCTTTTAACACAGACGTTGTGTATCCCATAGCGAGGGAGCTTGGGGATACACGTTGTGTATGACCCATAACACAAAGATGCCTACGTTACCTTTGTTTTATAGGTAATATACAACGGATCACTTTGGGGCCGATCCCTGACACCCATACGATAGTAAATCAGTTTTAATTCTTAGTTATGGATTATCCCATATTCAGATAATTAAGATTTCGGGGTTAGCGAGTTTATTCAACCTCTATTCTGTATTTTTGGTAGACAACTAAAATATAGTCTAAATAAACTACCTGTCCTATTTATGTAACGGGTTTAAACAGAATTCACATACTGTTACACATTTAACACCAATATATATATTTCAGTACAAAATATAAGAATATTTTGTTAAGTATTTAAATAGTTATTCTGTATAAATCTGTTGTTGTACTGTTCATTTCTTTCTTTAAATTTAAACTAATCATTCTATATCAATGAAATAAATTTTAAATTTGGTCGGAAGACCAATCATATTAATTCAATTAGTTTGAACTATGTAAATTTAACCTTTTGTACTGAATAAGTCAATTTATTTTTATTTTATGCATTAATAAAATTAGTTGTAAACTGTATAGAATATTCCAAAAGATACTTAAGTAGAATTTTGAAAACACACATTAATAAAAAACTTTATGGTCATTTGTATACAATTTCAAACAACTGCTTGTATAACAGAACAATACTATATATGAGTACGTCATTCATCGTTAGACCTATATTGTTATTTATCTTCTTATACCTATATAAAATGAATGTCTGTCTGTATGTCTTTTATAGAATCGTGAACTATACATTTGATCATGTGATGATCTTTAGCAAAGTTGTTGTGCATGAGCCAAAGAAGTTTTCTGAGTTGGTTCACATTTAGACCCGGTAGGTGGCGCTGCTGTCGGCATATCGATTGAAGCTTTTTCGGGCAGGACGACGTCTGCCGGGACAGCTAGTGCTTTGATATAGCAGTGAAGCGTGATCTGTACTACTACCGTGACATGTAGTTCTTGATCGTACTGCGTGAGCGGCACGAGCAAGAACTACATGTCACGGAGATGGATATGTTGCGATGGATCTGTAGAGTCACGCGAAAAGACCGCAGCAGTCTTCATCTACGTGACATAGAAGTCAATATGAAAGAGAGTCTTTTACGCTGGTACGGCCACATTTTACGAAGACCGACTAATTATATGGCGAACAAATGTCTAGCCACGTCGCCTCCGCCAGGTACTGGTCGAAGTGGAAGGCCCAAGAAATTCTGGCTTAACGTTGTAAAGGATGTCATGCGTACCAATGGTCACAAAACGGGGGATGCTGAAGACCACGCAAAGTGGAGTGACCGGTCTGACCGCAACCGGAATTTAACGTTCGGATGATTATGACTATGTATGAGTACATAGGCGATATTTATTAATCGGTAAAGAGGCTGAAAATAGAATCTAATTTCAAAGAACATATTACTTTTCATTTTGCAACAAAACAATAATATCTGGAATAGAACCAGACAGAACGCGAAATTGTATTCTGACATCCACAATAGAATTCAGGTGGAAATCATACAAGGCTGACAATTTTGACCAATTTCCTCGATGCGTTGTCTAGTTGACCAGTATTGAAGCCGTAACCGCTCCATTATGCGGATTCAGACTTTTGAAGGTTGAAATACTATGCATAAATTCAATTATACGTAAACGAATGTATATACAAGGAACCTTAAAATTCACAGGTGTGAACATGTTACGTCCGTTTATCTATAATATTATAATATTTTTTTAATGCCGTGTCGTTGAACGTTGAAGCTATTTAAAAAAAACAACTGGAATAGATTATATAAACAACAGAAAACACGAGGCATTTTTTTTATATTACTTGTCTTTTTGTTCGGGATTCACGTAAAAACTGCTGAGGCGATTTTGATGCGATTTTCACTGATCGACAGATAATTCTCAGACTTAAAATATGCACTTTTTATCCCGGGAGTCCTTCGGTACTTTTTTCTGGGAACGAAAATGGCCAGATTGAATTTTTTTTCTAATTCTAATGCAATTTATTCACTGGTCGATTATGATTATGTAATAAAACGTATGATAGTTTATATCCCGCATAAATTTTCCCGGGAGCGATTTGAAGTTGTTCGTGTGCATAAAACTTATTCCGACACAGTTTCTAATAAAAGTATACATTATATTCTTTTTTAAATGCTGCAATACTTTGTGTCACGGGAATCCCGCGGGAATTTCAAGTCAAGCGTGGATGAAGTCGCGGGCATATTCTAGTTCTAATAATTTAATTAAATTTTTTAAAGGGACTTTATTTGAATGTATGTTTAATTCTTCTTCACAATTTTGAAAACGAAATGTAACATTGGGTTCGTTCCCCAAATGGTGTTATACTTAATATGTAGTTTCTACATTTCGGGTGGACATATGAATATTTTTTGTACCGCTAAATAGAATGGTTTTCCACTAGATTCGCTAGAAGGTCGCTACAAATAAAAAATATCTTAGAGACCAAAGATAATGGTAGCTGTAGGTTTCTTGCTATGCCGCAAGATTATAGCCTTCTCACTGGATAGTAAGTATAATATCTATGTTATCGCGAGCCAAGCTGCATGAAAAAATATAGCAAAAAATTGTATTAAAAAAAACATAAGCCGATTAGTTATGGACATGGAGCACTGGTGACCTGTCATACAGATTTCATATAAAAATTATTTCAGGCACCAGTCTCACACACCAGGTTTCTTAGTGAATCTGTTGTGTTGAGAAATAAATAAAGTCTTATTATTATTTATTATTATATAGCATTCACATTAGTATAACATTAGTTAAATAACGTATATATATATATATTTTATGTAAATGTACATTAAGCATTGTATGAATGAATTTGAATTAAGAATTTATTGTCTGTGTTGGCAACACTAACATTAATTTAAATTTAGAACAATATATTTTTTCTTTTGCTTTCGGTCTTCAATTAGTTTAATAAATGGACTTGTTTTTTTTTCAAAGTTATGATGAGACCGAAACCTTTGGAAGTTTGCGCCCTCAAGTAGTATCCTACACGTATCATTAAAGGATACACGTGTAGATATTTTGGTGACTGCTTTAAAAGAAACATTGAAACAATTACTTTAGAACATCTTACAAAGAAGGAGATTGTAAACAAATTGAATTCAATTTAAGCGAATGGAATCCAAAATACATGCAATTTATTTCGAAATCCATTTAGCACATAAGAATGCGGAGTCCCGACAGTGTTGCCATTAGGCAAACGGTGTAAAAGGAATCCGCGCAAACAAAGCCCCCGGCACAAACAAGATCGATTCTATTACCTCAGAAGCTTAAGTGTTGTGTTCAGTTCCGTTTTGTAGTTCATTATGAGGGGCGGCGTATACTGTGTAGCTTCTAAGGGGTAAGCCGCTGATGTTATACTTACCGTACAAGTACTGCCTAAACATATGCAAGTAGTTTAAATTCGTTTATAATTTGGTCTACGAAATAAAATTTAAAAACTTCGTTTAAAAAAACCGACTTCAAAAACGAAAAAACTAAAATGTATAAAATAACTTATTTCTTAAGCTATTATTATTAATATATATTATCTAAAACATCTTGAAGTCGGTGCAAAGTAAAACATAATAAAAATTACTATATTTTGAAAATTACTAAGTCGGTTTTTTTAAACGAAGTTTTTAAATTTTATTTGTTACTTTTTAGTGTCTAGCTATGTATGGGTGGATCTATGAATGGTGCCGCGCTTCTTAAAAAATATAGGTCCCAAGAACCGGGAACAAAAAAATGTTCGTAAAATGAAAACTACTAGGCCAAACTATGTCAAATTTTTTGGGGACCACATGGCAGCTATTCCGCGTCGAACAAAAAAAGAATCACGTAAATCGAATCATAAATCTCAGAGTAATCGGTGTACATATGGAACGGAGTGAAAATTATTTCCATGAAAAATGTTCATAAAATAAAAACTACTGGGCCAAACTATGTAAATTTTTTAGGGGACCAATTGGAAGCTATTCCGCGTCGAACAAAAAAAGAATCACGTAAATCGGATTATAAATGACGGAGTAATCGGCGAACATACATAAAAAAAGTAACTACAAAAAAAAAGAAAAAAAAAAGATCCCGACGAATTGAGAACCTCCTCCTTTTTTCGAAGTCGGTTAATAAGTTTTTTTTTTTTTTTTTTAACTTCTGGCTGCAATGCCGTTTATGCATTGATTTTGCCAATGTCGAGAGTAAAGAAAAGCCAGGTGAAAAAAAAAAATTGGCTAAATAAAAAGCAATTTGACCGGTAAATTAAAAAGAAAATTCTGCAAATCTAATACAATATAAAAAACAAATTAACTTAACTTATTAACTAACTTCAAAACAAACTAAGTATAATATATATATACTATAACAATAACATATATATACTATACAATCCATATAATTATACGAATATATATATATATATATATATATATATATATATATATATATATATATAAATATATACATGCATATATAATATACAAACTATTATAAAATAATATTATTCACAGTCAAGAATTTACAAAGAATATATACAAATGACTTATGCGATAAAGTTAAGAGAGCACTACTATTAACAGGACGAGGGCAATTAACAGGAAGAATGTCATAAAGGGGAGTAACAATTTTACGGCAGTGGAAAAAGATATGTTCTATAGAACCTTCGCCCAGGCCACACTCACACAAAGAACTATCACGAATCCTGAGTTTTGCTAAGAAAACAGGGGAACAAACATGGCCAAGTCGTAAACGAATTATGATAGATGAAATTTTTTTAGGGATGTTGCGGAAGCGGAAAAACCAGGGAGACGAGGGGATAAGGGGTTGGAGATTAGCAAAATGTTTGCCAACAGTTTGAGAAGAATTTTGCCATAAGTCATTCCATGATTTCAGCATCTCGGGTTTAGCGAGAGCTCGAAGATCGCGTGGGAAACACTTGGCATATTTACCACAACCAGCGTAGACAGCTTGTTTGGCACACTTGTCAGCACTTTCATTACCACAGATGCCCGAGTGACCAGGAATCCAGGCTAGAATTACTTCCAAACCCAAAGAGTAACAGTTGTAAAGAGTCTGTTTAATATGCAAGGAAAGTGGGGAAATTTGATTGGAACGAAAAGGGGATTTAGAAATATCTTGTAAGCAGCTCAAAGAATCAGTAAAAATAATACACTTATTAAGGCGATGGGATTCTATATAAAGGGCAGCTTCAAGGATGGCTATAGATTCACTGGAAAAGACAGAATTAAGAGGGGGAATTTTATAATTGAGGATTATTTTAAACTTAGGGATCCAGACTGCAGCACCAAGAGGGCCGTCGTCATTCAGTCTTGAAGCGTCAGTGAAGATATGAAGCCAGCCAGGCCAATGTTCCTGAGTAATTTGGTTAAAAACTTGGTTAGCACCAGAAGTTTCTTTGCTTATACCAAAATTAAAGATGATATTTGGCTGAAACAAAAGACATTCAAAACTAAATTCAAAAATGAAATTTTTGGAATTTTGGAAAAGTTTATAGGGGAGGTCAGTAAATTTCTTATAAGATTTAATCAAATTTGTAGGAGACTTGTGACTCCAATAACGAGACGTAGAAGTAAGCTGGAGTAAACTATCAAGAAGACCTAACAGAGGGTGATTAGCTAGCTCTGCCACTCTGAAGAAGAATCTGTCGGCCAGGAGTTGCCGTCGCAGGAAGAGGGGGGAATCTAAGCATTCAACCTGGAGAGCATTAGTGGGAGAAGATTTCATGGAGCCTGTAATAATGCGCAGACATTTAGCTTGAATCCTGTCAAGCTTCAATAGGGCAAGTTTGTTGCACGGTTCTAATAAAAAACAGCCATAATCAAAATGGCTCCTTACAATGGCATTATAAAGGAGCTTCTGATTGAAGGGGTGGGACCCCCATTTGACGCCAGAAAGAGCCCGCAAAATATTAATATTCTTTTCCGCCTTTGCACAAATGTAATTAAGATGATGGATGCCTGATAATTTTGAGTCCAAATACAAGCCTAAGAATTTAACATTATCATGAATAGGAATGGATTGGTTATCAATGTGTATATCAATGGCAGGAACAGAACGTTTACGTGAAAAAATGACAGCCGAACTTTTCAGAGGAGAGAGGGAGAGGCCATTATCTGTGAGCCATTGATTTAAATAATATAAAGCAGAATTAAGTCGGTTGCAAGCATCAGAAAAAGAAGATGAGGAGGCAAATAAAGCGATATCGTCAGCGTATTGCAAAATTTTACAAAAACAATTAACTGACGTTTCCAAATCGGCTGTGAACAAACTGTAAAGAAGAGGGCTAAGTACTGAACCTTGAGGTAAGCCTCTCCAGATACGTCTCGGAGGAATATCACAGTTAGCAGAGCGTATTAATATGGTACGATCCATAAACATGCTACAAATGACATTGATAATTCTTGGAGGTAAACTCAGGCGAAACATTTTCGATCTAAGTAAGGAAAGATCAACGCTATCATAAGCGGAACAAACGTCTAAGAATACCCCTATCACATGCTCCTTGCGAGAAAAAGCAAGATGGATTTCAGAGGTTAGTAAACTTAAACTATCCATAGTGCCAAGACCTCTCCTAAAGCCAAATTGGCTGCTCGCAAGAAGACCCCTACTTTCAACGATCCATTCAAGTCTATTTTTCATAAGATGTTCCATTATTTTAGCGAGGACAGACGATAAAGCAATAGGTCTATAGGAATCTGAATTAGACGGGTCTTTACCCGGTTTTAATATTGGAATGATTACTTGAGTTTTCCATGAATCTGGAACAGACCCGGACAAGAATATAATATTAAGGAGTTTGAGAAAAAAACGTTTCGAAGTTTCGGAAGATCTAGTAATGAAGGAATATGGGATGCCATCGACACCTGGAGCAGAATCCCGAAGATGATCCAAGGCGCAACATAGTTCCGCATAAGAAAATGTTAATAAGTTTATATGACAAGGGCGTCATAGAAATATTTAGAAACCACCAATGTGTTAATGATGCCTGTAGCAATGTATATTTAAAAAAGGAACGATCACTTGCTATCACATGGATTACTGACTGTTCGCCTAGTTTTTGGAAAAAACGTACAAATAAGTAGTAGACAATCAATGAATTGTTTTTTTTTATTAACTTACAAAACGTCGTGGCCTTTTAGATTTTATATGAGCATGGCAGGTTATGAGGTAATATCGTTAACGACTTATGCCCGGTTTCAATATAGCAAAAACGATTCGTTTTTGATACCGACGGTTAGAATTTTAACGCCTGGTAACTCTACTGACGTTTCTATAATCAACTGTCCGTAGCTAGTTACACATGAAAGTACCAACTACCGATGGGAGGGATTTTCTAACCGATCGGTAGATTTTTTGTATGGAAACGACAGATGAAGTGTTTCTATATTATACCACTAGTTGTCAGTACCAGTATTCGTAGGAATTTTGTTACCACCCGATTTCGGCCGGTTGCCGGTTTACGTGTTGTTAACCATTTGTGAAAATTAAAATAAATACGTATAAATATTAATAAAATGTTTGTAGATAGTGATAGCGATAGTGCACTCAAATACATAACTAGATTTTTATGCAATAGCAAGATTTCCTCGAATCCTTGGAACACTTGATGGCACTCACATTAGAATTCAATCACCATGTAAGTCCCATAACTTTACTAGCCATATTATAAACATACTTAACCTTGTTCCTACAATATAAAACTGTGTTACTTTTATTTCAGGTTCTCAGATAGGAGAAGAATTCAGAAACAGGAAAGGATATTTTTCCTTAAATATCCAGGCAGTGTGTAATGCAAATGTGCAGTTCATGAATGTTGTAGCTCACTGGCCAGGATTTGTGCATGATGCCACCATATTTAATAATTCAGAACTGAGAGGTAATAAATAACATATATACTTACAATCTAGATAGAGAGATAAACAATACTATATTGTAAGTACATCAAAGGATAGATAAATGGAAATAGAAAAATTCAGAGATAGTGCAATGGCAGGGATTGACATATTTATAATAATGTATTGATTTTTTTTAGTGCAATGTGAAAGTGGTATATTTGGAAACAAATGGCTGCTGTGAGATAGTGCATACCCTTTAAAGCCATACCTTTTAACACCATTATTAAATCCTAGGACTCGAGGAGAACATCTATACAATGAAGCTCACATTAGAACCAGAAATACCTTAGAAAGGTATACATTAACACATAACTTGTTATAAATACCATAATATATTTAATTTCAGTATGTTTTATTCTAACTCAATTCCACTGGAGAATATATTATGGAGGGTCATACATAAGTTAAAAGTTTAGTTCCTACTCTATTGCACACCACTTTATAGCACTATTGGTGTTTTTATTTGTCTGTTTTAGGTCTTTCAACATATAAGTATGTAATAAGATTTATTTTGCACAATGTATTGGAGTTTTGCCTATCAGTGCATATCACAGTAAAGACAAATCATACTCAAAATTCACAATGCAACATATCTCTATAATTCCTAATGTTGTTCATTGACAAAATGTTTCACAAAAAATAGGGTCAAAGCTGAAGCCACCATGTGATTGCAGTTCTGTTATAGAAATATTCTTCAATAGTATATATGTAGTATCCCTAAATATTTTTGAATTTGTTAAACATAACACATAGATGTACCATTTCATTTGAAATCTTATTAAAGAAATGTATACAGATAGTATAGAAAAGGACTACAATTTTTGTATTCTAAAGTTGGCAGTACTATAAACCTAGTATTGAAATTGTAAACATCCTTGTTGACATATTTTTGTGGCATATTAAAGGGTTTTAAGGACAATAACCATCATTTAAAATTTACAATTTGTTTTGTTATAGATGTTTTGTAGTTTGGAAGCGGAGATTTCCAGTTGTGGCATTAACATTGCGCCTCAGTGTTAAGAGCACATACAGTGGTTATTGCTACCGCTATATTGCATAACAGATGTAGATTAAATAATTTGGATGACATTGCCTTAGAGGTAGAGGTGGCAACATCAGACATGTAGAATGCAATGCCTGCATCTAATAATAATGAGATAGGCATTAATATGGAACGGCACATGTTAATAGTGGAATATTTTAGTCAGTAAGTGTTGAAAAATAACATATAATAACTTATATTCATTATTTGCAGGTTGGAGTAATAATATAAAAAACTGCTTTATTTCTCAAATATTAATTAAGAACTAAATCCAAGTATTTGCTTGTCACAATTTTATTAGATGGAGCCCAAATATGATACAAGCCTGGAAGAGATTGCTTTTAGTGATAAGGCCACCTTTTGTTTTTCTGTAAAATTATTGTAATTATTTATTTGGTGAACAATAGTGTTTACTATTCTATTCTAAGATTTTAAATATTAAATATAATTAAAACACATATTAAACAAATTTCTTTTATTTATCCCAATAACAATATAAAAGTTTAGAATAAATTTTACATAAAGAGATCTAACTTCTTTGCAGATAATTCAAAAGGTTGAAACATTATCATTTGCAATGTGATTTCTGTTTAAAATTGAAGCTATATAAAATTAAAAACAAATTATAACACTCATCTTCATAAACAAAATAATGAACAGTTAGAAATACAATATACAGATACATACACACAATATAAAACTATAGAATAAATTATACACAAATGGTTTTATTAATATAAAGTTAGAAAGACTGAAAGAGATTTACAAACTAATTCAAAATGACACTTCTTTGGAGACCAAAAAACCAACAAGTGCAAATATAACCATCTTCAAAGTAGTTGTTTGTTTGCTACTAACGCAAATCTTCATTTCATAAAACCTCATTACATCAAAACATTATAGTATTAAAATTCACTCATGTCACTCGCCTTACATACGTCTAAACATTAACACAATAATTGCTATATAAAATCTAAAAATACATATAAAGCCTGTAAAAACATAAAATATATATCTAAAATCTCAAAAGACTAAATTAAATATATCAACAAAACATTGTTGTTAAAAATCGAAACAATGACATTGGAACAATAATTATTCAAAAAGTTCCTATGATATGTCAATGAATGCGTTCTGTTCATGCAATATTCAGACATAAGATGGTTCTGTATTTGTAAGCATTTTAAAGCAGATTAATTGAAAGATTGATTTTTAATGACAATCGTATATCAGAAAAGATTCATCTTTTGAAAATGTATTTATTTTGTAGTTATACCTCAACGCATTGAATTACGTTGCGTGTACTACTATTGCAACGACGTTGCGTTAACAAAACGCTTGGGAGGGAATTAGTTACTGATAACCGACAGTATTACTAATTGTCAATGAGCTTGTGAAACGCTCGTATAGCCCTCTCAACCATCGGTTATTGGTAGCATCAAAGTCAATCAGTTACTATTACAGACAACTGTCGGTAAAATATAGAAACCGGGCATTAAACATCGTATTGATTATAGTTTAGAGAGTATTTATTATTTAAGTGATGTTTAAAAGTGAGATCATAGTATAATATTTTAGCGCTGCTTTTTTATATGCAAAAAAAAATGAATTTATTGTTACGAGTTGCAGTACTTGAATTAAAATTCCGTTGGAATTACTATATAATTTATCAGAACTATACAAACACGTATAACTCAGGTACAAATATAACTGAGCACAACCAGTACAAAGGTAATGCACGATTCAATAACACGCGTAAAGTCTGTCACTATATAGATTACCGAGTGTACACACGTTTTGCTTCGCTTGACTGCTGAGATCTCCATTGAGGCATTGCTTTATACTGCACAAATACAATATGTCTCTCGGCCGCGTGGACTGAATTTCTTAGTATCACACCTGGCTCATGACTACCATAAAACATTACAATACACAATGGGCTATTTTTCTAATTGCCAATGTTAAACACAAAGTAAACAAAAGAAGTCCAACAACCAAAACGGTCATAAAATGTGTTTCTACAGACGCAGGTGTGAATTTTCCTTTGTCGGCACCTGGGTCGGAACATTATTGTAACATGTGTTGTGGCATCTATAGGAATACTATATGCTATCCATTATTCCTCGAGGCTCATTCCTTAAAACGGCCCCTGGCAAATTCCTATTATAAATGCAACTTGTTTCTAGATACTGTATTAGGTTCTGTGTCTATGACATTGGCGTATTCGTAGTACGATTCTGTAATAATGATAATTTTAACCCTGCTGAACTAACTAGTATGCTATATACATATATAACTAGAAATGGAAACTTGAAAGCCGAGTTAAGTAACATTTTGAGCATGTATTATATAACCTAATATTAATGGTGGTAATTATTTATCTATAAAATATAGCTTTTCTGTAGATTAACTATTGCAGTCTTTAAATTATTGTGTTATGATTTTCGGGATACGAAGTATCTTATAAAATAAAAATAAAAAAGCCTTTATTCCTACCATTAAGTTTAGTTTATATATATATATATAAGTATATGTGTACACATTAAATAATGGAAGTCGCCTCTGCGCCGTAGGCCTCCCCCAACTCTTTCCAGTTTTTTCGATCTCTAGCTATTGTATTCCATTTCGTTCCACACTTTTTGCAAAAACATCTTCCCATCTCTTTTTAGGTCTTCCTCTTTCTCTTTTCCCTTCTCTGGGTAGCCAATTATGGATTTTCTTTGCCCATTGTCTTCTTGCCTAATTGTGTGTCCTGCCCATTTCCATTTCAGAGTCCTTACTCTTTTGATCACATCTGTTATTTTAGTCTTTTTTCTTATAATTTTCTAACATACTTCTTTCCATTTTCCTTTGGTGTACTGACAATTTTTCTTCGACCTTTTTTCTTAAGGAAGTATCTTATATTCGAATATCCCATTGCAGCTGTTAGCAACGTCTCATAATCTTATCTCTTTGTATTATGTTCATAGAAGATACGGCATGCAGCCCTATATGGGAATATAAAAATATTTTACAAGGTAGTAATCAACAAAAATATAATCTACCTCACGTACGACTCTGAAAGTAGGGAACGCGAAAGTAAAGTTTTGATGTAAAAAGTTCTCTTTTTATTTGCTGTGTTCGCGAACTTAGTGAACTGGGTATACTCATTGTATGGGTATTGTTAATCTCTGTTATGTTATCGACACACCCGGGAATAATTCTGCAACAAGCCCTGAAATATTATATATATATATATATATATATATATATATATATATATAAATCAATTGCTGTTCGTTAGTCTCGCTAAAACGCGAGAACGGCGGGACTGATTTGGCTAATTTTGGTTTTGAATTATTTGTGGAAGTCCAGGGAAGGTTTAAAAGGTGAGTAAATATGAAAAAAAAAATACTTGGAATATAGTCAAAACAATAACTTCGCTTTCCCTTAGAAAATGTTCCTACCTGTCAAATATTTGATGTTCGTCCCGTCGTTTAGGAATCAATTAAATTTTCAAGTCGTTTGAAATCAAATTAAGTTTAAGAGTAGTTTATTTTTTATTTTTTTTGGTTTTAAATGTCAAACGTTTGATGTTCGTTCGTCGTTTAGAAATCGACGATTTTTATTTATTGATACTGAGGCGGCACGAAGTTTTCCGGGTCAGCTAGTATTATAATACGAAATAAGACATTGTAAGGCTAAAGCTAGTACTCTATATATGGAAGCTATATAGTGTTGAAGCGACCCTTCAACATGTTTCTAAAATAGTGTTACATACCGACAAAAAACGCACACCTGGCTGTCGTAAAACGCAGTTTATTACCTTTCCTGCATTCGGAGTTCTTTTGTTTACTTCGTGTTTAAAATTTAAAAACATCCTATTGTTATCGTACTTATTTTATGGCAGTCATTAGTGTCGAACTAATCCTTGTTGTTATTGAATTGAGTCGAAGCTTGCCAGATGTGCGGATTAACTCAGTGAACGCGGCCCCTTTGTCGGTATTATACAGTTTAGTATAAAACAATGCCCAAACGGAGGGGTGAGGCAGTCAAGTGACGATTACTATACTAGCAAGAGTGCGAGTAGTACTTTCGATTATCGATATAGTGACGGACTTTGCGCGTGTTATTGAATCGTGCAGTTTCTACTGGCTGTGTCCAGTCATATTTGTGCCTGTTAGAAAACTGTACAAACACGTATAAACGTGTTTGTACAGTTCTAATAAACTCTACAGTAATTCCAACGGAATTTTAATTCGAGTCCTGTGTAGCTCGTAACAATAGGTTTTATTTTTATTCACACTTGCGTATCTGAGTGTCATTACGCTCCGCGTCGTTATGGTTTAATCTTTTAAAATATAAGATAAATTATTCAGAAAGCGGAGAGACATTAAGGATTTTTTTTTAATTTTTCAATTTAATACAAAGTGCCCTCTCGTGATCCATAAAACGGGATACGCTAATAGAATCCCGCGGTATTTAAGTCCCGGGGCTCGGGGCTCGCAACGCAGAGGGTTCGCAACGTGCTGAATACTAAATAGGGAATCTTAACCCTCAATCTGACGATGCAAAGGTGCCGAGACGTGAACAGTAATACTTAAAAGATGTATTTTCAAGTCATTCTTGGGATGTTTGCTGCTGTAGAATCAGTACTTAGATGACCTGGTTTAGGCACCTATAGCCAACGTGGGTATTTGGAATATTTTAAAGGGCAATAAGATAATTATAATTATGTGGAGTAAGTGTACACAACGGGATCTTTGAAAATTCCACTCGCGGCTGAAAAATGGAGAGATCGAAGCCTAAGGTTATATGGGCATGCAATAAAGAGGGATGAAAGTCACGTGACCAAAATAATGTTAAAATGCGACTAATATTGACGGGTACAAATGTTAAGGTAGACCAAAAAATAGATGGTTGGGTTGTGTGAAGCACGACATGATGATCTTTGGTGTTACAGAAGACGTATGTCAGAAGAGAGAAATATGTCAGGAAAATACAGATTGTGACGACACTAAATAATTGGAAGAAGGTGAAACTAAAATAAGAGACTGCTGATCTTTTTTGCTGTGACGTGGAAATGCTTTATGCACCTATTGGGAGCAGGATGTGAGATAGTTTAGCTTAAGCCAGGATCGTAGGGCATTGGTCTGGAGGTGGCTCTGCAGAAGACCGAGGCCGTGATTTTTCACGGCCCTCGAAATCGACTACCTCCGGACACAAATATCGTTGTAGGAGGCGTCCGCATCGGCATCGGGGAAACTATGAAGTATCTGGGATTGGTCCTCGATAGCCGATGGGACTTTTCGGCTCATTTTAGGCAATTGGCAACGGCAAACGGCAAACGGCATTTTAATTCGAGTCCTGCAATTCGTAACAATACTTTCACGAAAAAGTTACAATATATACCCCAAACAGACATTAAAGAACTTCTCACGTGGGCCCTAAAAGTTTATAAAAATAGACAGTCAACAAAAAGCGGCTTCAGTCTCAGAAGCCTTTTACAAACCATCCACGAAGTCACGAACATTGTTGTTTAAAAGGGACATTATAGGAGTTGCCAAGATTCTTTTTTTTATCCGTTGTGTACAAAACGACGGCGACACGTCCGCGACACATGTCTGCTATCTCGATCCGATCTCAATCCTATAGCAAAGACTTAATAAAATGACACTCTTAAGAAGTTTTATACGTCGAGTAATAAGCGGTGAGCGTTTTTGAGATACCAAAACTTCAGGCATGATTTGTTTCAGGCAAGGTTGGGTTTAGTTCTAAATCAAGTTAGTATCGACATCTTGTTATGGCTATTTTAAATTATCCCAAGGGTTTATTTATAAGATTTAGTCACCAGATACATCAGGAGGACAATTTTAAACCATGTGCTCTCCGTAAACTCTCTCTGTATTTTTAAACATTATTATAGTTTCATTTGTAGTATAGTTTTATTATAATATTTTTTAAATAATTTGGCTCTTAATAAACAATTTACATACATACATACATTACATATTGTCATGCCTGTTACCCCCATGAAGGTAAAAACAGGTAAAGACTATTTATAGGTCTGCACTTGCTACAATCCCGAGAAACAACTTCCGCTTCATCTACTTTTATTAACCATTTCACATGTGCACGTTTATTTGAGATGCTTTTTACTTGATGTCTCTTTAACAATATTTGATCCTGGTATGTACGTTGCAGTCTACCAGTTAAAACTCTACCATTAACCATTAAAAAAATGATTGTAATGGCCCTGCTATACGGAGTAATTTACCGAACTACAGTTTTGTAATAGGATTTATGAAGGATTTATACAATCTGACACGTCCCCATTTCCCACTAGCTATGTATATTAAATACAAGATAAAACAAAATTCATTTTGGCGTGTGACACGATTAATAAATTATTTTATAAGTTTGTTAAGTAAAATGTTCAAGTTTCACCCTAAAATTTAAAAATTTAGAATGTCAGAGTGGTATTCTACAAGTACCACACAATGATGCGACATGATGGGTATTTTTTTGATATAGCTCCTTATGTTAAAAAAATACCTATCTGGTCGCATTATTGTATGGTACTTGTAGAATACCACTTTGACATTCTAAATTTTATCAACATCTGCTAATGAGATTTTAATTTAGCAGAATGTAAAAAAGGCTTTCTACCTCTAGACAGTAATTTAACTACATTCTACATCTACATTCTGTATATTTGTACATATGTCTACATTAATTATATTATGACTAAACAATTTTTTATGACGGCCTGTAAATAAACTTACAGAAATTGCGCCAAACGCTCTACGCCTATACCTTACACAGTGATACCCAGTGTTAGCGTGTCCCATCGCATTGATCCCTTACGATCTTTGTTAGCAAAATCCCGCGAACCGCCGACGATTCTTCTCTTTATTGCAAATTCATTGGTATTTTGCGTTAAATCGCTAATGTGCCAGGTTATTCTCTCGCACTGTTCGTCTTTATTTTATTTGTGCCATTATATTTTGTAGTTTATTTTCCATAATGTTACGCCCATGCGTGAACATAGAAGAGAACTATTCAGAATAAAAACAGCTCAATAAAAATGCATGTATCATCCTACACATAGGTACAAATATATTCTCGCGCCTTGTGTAATAAAAGCTCAACTTCATTATTAAATAATTGTGCTACCAAATTAGTCAAAAATTAAAATTACTGTTGTGGACATTTTTGCTGACTCCTCCATTAAAAATGTAAATTGATTTCTAAAATTAATTGCTTCTAAAACTTAGCTACATAACTAGATGGCATAACAAACATTTTGCTGTCACTTTTAAACCTTTTATTATTCAAAACGTTAGGTGTATTTTTTGACGAAACAAAACATTGAAAATAAAGTTATTAAGTATCCTAATAATGTACTAACTTCCTTCGTTACATAATATTTAAAAATAATGAGATTTCTAAAAATTCATAGTTAATAATTTCAACTATTGATATCATTGTGAAATTATTAACATTCCATGCCAGCTACTCCGAATACTGGACATGGTTCACATTCCACGCGCAATTGTTGCTAGCTCCAATTAATTTCAATAAATTTCCATTAGATATTTGCTGCCGTTTGTGCGATTTTGACTATTGCGCTAATAACTCGCTACTAATCAATAACCGTCAATTATTTCAGGTACTTCATAAACTTGTTTGACTGTCATTTCATTGTTTGTATCATTGAATATTACGTTTATATAAAATTATAAATATGAAAACAATATGAACAGGCTTTTCTACGGCTTGATACCTATTTAGGTACTATGGAGATTAGAGATTTATATTGTTTCAGTACTTTTAAAAACGTCTTTAAAATACTTATTTAAAATAACGATTATGTACCTAAGACAAAATTTAAGTTATCAAAATTTTAAACTACAACTGTTTCGAATACGAGCGATGAGTAGTCTTTTAAATATAGGGTATATTTGGTTTGTTTAAAGTTTTGTAGTTAAAGAGCAAAAAACTAGTCGACCTCAGTACCCTTTCTGGAATTCTGTCCTGTGCGTGCATTAATACCTCTTTGTCAGTTTTTACTACATATAATTTCTGTTATCAGCGGCTTCACACGCGTAGATTAACAATTGTCATAGTTTGAATAGTTATTTTTTTTAATAAACCCTATTTCACCACCTTAGGAGTTCCATTTTTAAAAAAGCTGACATATGTTTGCATTTATGTCTAACCAGAATGAGGTACAGTAGTGGTATGAATATGTTCACCAGTTTTCAAATTGATTTATTTATCGTTCCGCGAGCACATTTACCTTTCAAATTAAGGCACAGAAGAATCTATTCCACAGCAAAATTATATTTAACTGTTTGACAATAAAGATGAAAATTACTTAGATCAAAGTTGTTTGATTTTCTATCTTCTCTAAGAAGAATGTTTAGGCATGTGCAACTTTTTTATTGGTTAATAATTATGTTAAGCGTAATATCAGCATCTGTTATTGTCAATATTGCAAGTTTCTTTTTCAGGTTTCTATAGTTCACAAACATAAAATGTATTAAAATGTTGGCAGTATTGCTTCTTGCGCCCGTGTAAGCAAAAGTCAACTTTAAGGTGACGAACATTTTCAATCTGTGACTGTACATGAAATTTCCCTTTTTCACCCCCTTAGGGATTCTGTTTTTAAAAACGCCGATTATACGTATATAAAATTTCGTTCTTCTTTGAAAATGCCGAATTTCAGAGCAACGTTCATTCTCTTTTCCATCCCCTTTGTGGTTGAATTTTCTAAAATGTTTTTTCATCATTCGGGCACCTACAGTATAGAACTAATCTACACGCAAATTTTCACAGTCCTAACCCTAGTAGTTTTACTGTGCGTTGATATGTCAGTCAGTCAGTCAGTCAGTCGGGAGGTCAAGCAATTATATATATTTATCGATTTCAAAATTCAAGATTAAGGTCCTAACTTAAGAATTGTTTCGTAACTAGGGCCACCAATATATAGCAGCTATTTAATATTAAAAAAAAAACTTTCAATCAAATGGTTTTATTATAAAACATATTTTTTATCGAAATCAATCCTGTTTTGAATATTTCATAAAGTTTATTTTCAATATCATGTTCAGAACTGAATCAATTCGGTTTCCCAGATGTTACGTATATAAATTTACAATGAAATGATCAATACTAGTGACATATAGAAAATATAATAAAACTATCCATCAAAACCACACTCTACTAGGATTGTCATTTATGAATATTCTTATTCTTTGTACCCTCTCAACCACTGTTAAAATACGTAATGCATGTATGTAAATTGTAACAAGACTTCGTAATATTTATCTAGAAATCTCTTCAAAACAAAATGGAATACATTTTCGACGTTGGTCTTAAAGTGAATAAAATATAAACAAAATATAAATTTCCTAACTGCAGACTGGATATATCGCCGTTTAGTCCATATACGTGGCTACGAAACAGAACGGATCGGCTTGTATCAGACATCCAAGAGACGGGCGCTTTGCTTTAAATTTGTATGTTGTACTAGATGGGGTTCTCTTAATTTAAATTTATAATATTGTGTACAAGAATATACGTGTACGTCGAGTAAGCTCGACTTTATATCTGTGATTTTGCGTGTGTAAGATGCGTGATCTAACGCTAATCACCTACCGTTTATCGATACCGCACTTATCCTTTCATAGCTGAGTCCGATATTGATAAATCATAGTGTACGGTTAGACTTACGCGCACCTTATGCGAGTAAATATAATTAACGTATAGCCAAAGGTGCAATTTCAAAATGTTATAGGTAACTAATTGTTTTTTTAAAGGAGTGTTTGTGAATTGATCGTATTGCTAGGCATTTGCATTTGCCGATGTATTATGCTTGCCACAATATGTAAAAACTCTGTCGAAGCTATATTACTTCTAAAGAGAATAAATAATTATATTCTGTGTTTTTGGGACGACTACATGGATGTCATTTACGACAGCGGGAATAGTATAAAAAATGTCATATCAAAAACATTCACTCAGTTTACTGAATAGGAGCCTCAACAAAACAAACTAGGCGCTGTCTAAACCAATCCAACCTGAATTCGCCAAGTTTTCGAAGTAGGAATGCTATCCCTTAGTTTAAATTATATGGACTTAATATAGATGAGGGATACTGTGGTAGACACGCGAGTGAATAGAAAAGCAAACAAAGGAGGAAAGCATTACTTCGTTAATCTGTCGTTTCATTGATCAACTTCATTACTTAAATAAAGCAGACCACTTTGAAAAATATTTTAAATAAGTATTATCAATTCTATTCTACATCGCCTTTAGCAAATAAGCGATTTCTTACTTTCTTCATCTGGTTATAGGTGCGAGATATTCCAGTCGTATAAAGTCGACATCTAATTTTGTACGCACTGGGCAATATTTTTAATATACTGCAACCGTCTAAAGCTCGAGTTTATATAAAAATACGCGCTCAAAAGCATTTCTTATTGCAAACTAAGTAATATCCAGCAACTTTAGCTTTGCGAGACTTTCCGAGGCGCCCAGAGAGCGCGATATGAGCACCTTATTTTGCGCACATTACACTTTGAAATTGTTCGAAATGTGTTTATAGCCGTCATCGAGTGTGCTTAACTTGTTTTAACATGCCTCTTTGGTCTTTTTAGACGTTTAATGTAATTCTAGGGAATATGTTAATAACTCTAGTAGAATACATACATAATAAACAGCCAGACAAACACACATTGTTTATACACTCTATATCCTTAAGATATGTAAGCAGCAAATTACGTTTGTTTTTTTGATAAGAAACGACGGACGACTTTGGGGCCGATCGCAGACATCCAGAACATAACAAAATAAAGGAAAGCTTAGACGAGCCAGGAATCGAACCCGGAGCTTCTGTCTTTCAGTGAGCCCAGCCGGAAAATGCTTGTAATAACGATAATTAATTTATTAACTTAAATCTACATAAATTAAAATTAAATTAAATAATTTTATTACGAAGCCATTTCACCCGCGTATCACTTTAAATTGTATCCCGGGGCGTTGTCACACAGTATATCCAACAGTCACACATTGGCTGGCCTGGAGGTATTCTTTTATTGCTAGAGTAAGTAGGCACAGCTGGCAGGGTACCGGTGCATCAAATGAAAAGTAGTCAATACCTTTTTGATGTGAATCACATTGCAGTAACGAAAACAGCGCTAAGCTCCACCGGTCGTGCGTTTTCCATCCGCACAAATCTTCGCTCCAGTGGATTGTTGCTCTAACCCCGATTTTAAATTACATTATAACACGTACCGCTGAATCAGGCTCGGTCTTGTGTAACGCGTCGCATATCACATGTCAAACACCTAATTCACACGAGGCATCATGCCAGAGGCCTTGTCGGCGAGATTTTACGATCACGAGTAAATTGTACAGGCCCCCTTCGCTCCTGATTAATATTTCCGCCTTGGGATCAAATGTTATGGTTGACGATGGCTCGGTAACTTAAGGGTTACACTGCGCAGGTTTGGGAACCAACACGATTTTATAATTCATGCGGTCTATAAAAATGCTAAATGTTGTTACGAGTCCCGAGACTCCAATTAAAACGCCGATAGAATTACTATAGAGTTACTAGAACTGTACAAACACCTATAACACAGGTACAAATATAACCGAACACAACAAGTCCAAACGTAGTGAAGAAGGTCTTAATTCCATAAAACGAGCAAAATCCGTCACCAAAAGATTCCCGATTGTAGTACACACGTCACGTCTTGCTCCGCTCGTGGATATCGCTCGACTGTCTCGTCCCTCCAACGGGCCATATCTTTATACTGCACAGATGCAATATGTCCATCCGGCCGTGTGGACTGAATTTACTAGAATCAGTTAGTACTTTAAATCCGTAACACCTGACTGACATAAAAGATTACAATACAACAATGGGCTGTTTTCTAATCACAAATTTTAAACACAAAGTAAACAAAAGAAGTCCTAATGCCGAAAGGTAATAAAATAAGTTTTTACAGGTATGCAGGTGTGAATTTGTTTTTGTCGGCGTCTACGTCGTAACAATATATTTTAGTCTTACCTGTCATTTATTTAATTTTGTTTTCTAATTCTAATATTTGTCAATTATCAGTATAAAGTCTCTCTTAGTTGATAACATTAAGTAAATTTCAGCCGAGTAAGTGTGAGCCCACGAAGTCTTCTGTTTTTGATGCTACATACCCCTAAAAATAATAAAAAATTCCATATTGCAAAAATGACTACAGATTTTTTAAATAAAGTTACACATACGAGAGGCATCCCAATTTTAATTTCATCCGCGATTTTATTATATTATTGTGTATCGGAGTACAAATTACATCGTCGTCCCAATTTTCTCTTTATTGTTTTGTTTCTCTGGTTGTTAAAAAAATGTCAAGTATAACATATATTTAACAATTTTCAAGGGTTACATTTTCGCTAAAATTGCTATTAACTACTTAATACTATTGTGCATATAAATAAATTATTAATGTCAATAAAAATCATTTTTCTCGAAACAAAAAATTAAAATACAATGGTTATGCTGTTTCTAAGGGTTTATTTTACTTTTAACGTTTGCATATCTATCAAACTACATATTTCTTGACAATAAAGCCCACATGAAACAAATGCCATAATTGTCGCACTTCATTGTTGTGGGTGACATATTAGTGATGTTCTGTGAGTCATGTAACGCACAATCTATTAAACCATCAACACTGTACGTAAATAATACGAAAGAAATCCATTTGAAAATAAAAAATGTTTTGCTTTAAACAAAAATAATATCAAAATTATTATAAGTGCAGTTTTAAATGGCTTATTTAATATATGTGTAATATGTTTATTGAAATGTGGTTATATTTATGACATGATATAGCATTTTTAGCAAAAATATATTAGGTAAGTTAAATTGAATAAAAGTTTCGAGTATTTATAAATGGAGTCGATTATTAGAACAAATCGACTGGGTACCGGCATTAGGCCACTACTAATTGATCCGTAATCGAGCTGTCAAAAGTAAACTAAATGTTTGAAAAGGGTATATAATTAATAAGCTTTATAAACTAATACAATAAAAGAAAACTTTACTTATTCTATCCATAGTCCCTCAAGACTATAAGTATAATACTGTTACAAGTTTAGCGGGACTCGAGTTAAAATGCCGTTAGAATTACTAAAGAGTTTATTAGAACTATACAAACACGTATAACACAGGTACAAATATAACCGAATACAACAAATCCAAACGTAATGCAGAAAGTCGTAATTCAATAAAACGCGCAAAGTCCGTCACTATTAGATTCCCGAATGTACATACGTGACGATATGGGCGTCGTAGTCGTCGTAGTCGTATCGCAACTGCCCCCATCTATCCATCAGGTCGTCGTTGCCGTCGTTTTATACTTCACAAATGCAAAATAATCTGCAACATCTGGTTAATGATGCTAATGAGCGAGTACAATAGGCTATTCTCCACAATAATTAGAAACGTGTGCCAATAAATAAGTGAACAAAAGAAGACGATCATAAAAGGATTACAAGTTCAAATGCAGACAGATAATAAAATGTGCTTCTACAGATTTGTATATGGAATTTGTCTTTATTGGCGCCTAGGTTGTAACAATACGAAGCCTAAATCACCAAAAGAGTTGATTACGTTTCCTCGTTGGATCATCATACTGATCTGTTGTTTGAGGTAGACACACTAGCCTTGTTATCACCAGAAGACTGATTAACACAATGCAATTGGCTATACTAACATGTTACGTATGTAATATATTCTTGCAAGTTCTTAGTACATTTTTCATAGACACACCCTAACTGAACTACTGAACTCACTTTCACTGAACGCCATAAAGTATTTCCGGTTCATTTAACTGGGATTAATGCTCTCACCGCCTTGTTTACTGCTCTCATATTATTTGATATGGGCCAAATCGTAAGTAGAAATGCCTGCCGAAAAGTAAGAGGTAGAATATTTATTATCGGTAATGAATCTTCATGATTACTTTAGAAAGTTCTACGTTCGTAATACATATTTTGTTCCAGTTTTGTTTGTTCCTGTTATTAGAGATATACAATATATTTATCCTTAGAAAATCGTACAATACACATTTTTTATTGCATAAGTTCAACATACAGGCAGACGGCCCACTCGATGAAAAGCGGTTACCTTCGTCTATGGACATTTTCAACACCATAGGTGCTACAAAAGCGCTGCTGCTGCTCTCTTAAGGAGGAAACTAGAACCTGACCACTAATGCCGGAACAATTCTAGGTTGCTATGGCGGCATAGTCTAGACCAGGGGTGGTAGCCATCCAGTCGGCTACATACCGTACCATCTGGCTGTGGGTGGTTTTGTTGCCTCTTATGACAAGCCGCCCGGCCACAGGAAATTGTATTCTTTCTCCGTTCCTGCACGGGTAAAACACATAGGATTTTTGCAATGAATTACACTATTCGATGATGTTTAGACAACCTAAACAACGTCTAAATTTATTAGATGCTAGCAGTTCCGACAGACGTTGTCCTTCCCTAAAAAAATAAAAATCTAAACCCCCAGCTCCACCTATCGGGTCTTATTGTGAATCCAAGGCATTCCAGGACTCAATCAAATACATTTTTTTTACACCTTGGGTTACATTATTTAAGTTTTACTACGGATCCCTCATTTCTTCTAGTAATAAATATGACCTCTATTAATATGGGGCAGTGTAAATTGTAATGGTGAAAGAATTTGTGAAATCGGTCTAGTAGTTTTTGAGTTTATACGTTACAAAAATGCAAACATACAAATCTTACCTCTATAATATTAGAATAGATTACAGTACAAAATGTTTTATATTCATTATCTAAGGGCACATTTTAACAAAAAAATTACTCAAAACTTTATCTTTCAAGAAATTTTTTTTTATCTTGTTAGTAAATAGCTTCATTCAAATTCAAATTCAAAAGTTTTTATTCAAAATAAGTTCCACTGGAGAACACTTTTTGAAGGTCATACATATAGGTTAAAATTTTATTTTACTTCCTAGTCTATGTACACCGCTTCGCAACGTGTTATTGCTGTTAAGGAGAAGAAGCGACAAGAAACTCCCCAGCAACACGTCTACCTAGAAATTGTTTTTCTTTATATTTGTTGTTCTATTTATATTTAAGTTCTTTTTTTTTAAGTTTTATACAGAATTGTGTTACAGAATGACTTTTGAAGAATTAATGGAGTTGTAGCAAACAGTGCATATTCAATAAGACTGAACGCAATAAAAGGATAGAAAATATTATTATAGTTATAAATATAAAGACATACCGTACTAATTTTTTTTTTTTGCAACATTAGTCAAAGGTGCGGCTCAGTATACAGCGGAAACTTTTTTTTACTAGATCAAAGACTGAAATATATCTGCATTTGCACCTATATGAAATATCTTGAAGAAATTTTCATATCAAGAGTACCGATTTGTGAAAAGGAACCTTAAAAGTAACGTTACAGTACGGTACGGTAATAAGGGTTTCGAATAAAAATATCTGAATCCGAAAAATATGGATATGTTGTAAATATATAATAAGGCAATGTTGGAACACGTTTTCTGTTTCAACTCTAAAATCTACCTGATACATCTCAGGTCACATTCACACTACACATCCGCATAGGAGTGAGGCGAACAAAATATCCAGCAACATTATTCGCTCTAACGACTCGGAAGATATATTTCGCCGGATCCCTTTACGTTTTACGAGGTGTAACCTGAAAGATTGAGTGTGCGGTCGCCTTTACGGCGCACATGTTGACTGACTTAGAACGCACACTCGGACGAAGTGATAACTTTTCAACGCTATTTATGGGTTATGCTTCTCGTATTTTTAAGGGATATAAAGATGTGATCTACCCGGTTGTGTCAAAGATATTCTGGTCTTTAGATAAAAACTATAAATAGAGTAACTTAAAATGCTTCTTTATGGGATTACATATTACAGAGAATTGTAGACATTTCATAATACTTGAATTTTACATATTTATTAAATATTAAGTTCCCAAAATCAACTAAGATATAAAAATACTTTTTCAATAATTAGAACAAACCTTGTTGAACGTAGAATGAAACTTTGTTGACATAATAATTGATTAAATTATCACGAGTAATTGTGTATTCACAACTAATAAAACGTACCCGAAATTCATATAAAAATAGCACTTAATAACAGTAGAAATGTAGTTTTAACTGGAATCTTTTTCTATTTGTTTCGGATTTGAAACAAATTTGCAATCTTTGAGGTTCGTCTGTGACTTTCACATTACTACTAAAATGAAAATGACAATGTAATTACAGAGAATAATTCGAAAATCTCCATTGAATTAATTAAAATCCTCTTTGTGAATATTACCGTGGTATATTTTTAAATTGATTAACATTATTAACATATATAATGTTTTATCTCTAATTATAGAATAGAATATTCTTTATTGCATAACATTAAAATATAGGTCAAGAATTATATGTAATAATTCATTAATACATATAATTATTGTTATATAATTAAATATATCAATTATTAATATGATGCTAATATTTATTGATAGATACCAAATACATATTCACGCTCATAGAACTAAGAAGTTTTAAAATGTGTTCGCTGTGAGTCAGTTCCGTTGTTGGATATACTATATATGCATCGAATGCTTGCCATACGTCTCGGGGATACATAACGTTATATCATTGAATATTGACGTGTCATACCTGAAATGGATGTTATCTATACTTTTCACCATCTGATCCTCGTATTGTTTTGCATGGCTTCAATGTTTTTGAATTATATTGAATTTAAAATTATATTATTGTTACACGCCGACAAAAGTGAATGCACACCTGCAGTTTATCTTTTCGGCTTTTGTACTTATTTTGTTTACTTTATGTTTAAAATTTGTAATTAGAAAAGCCGCTTATTGTGTATTGTAATCCTTTGTGATGGTCGTAAGCCAGGTGTAATTCTTGGAAAATTCAGTCCACGCGGTCGAGTATTGTATAGTTTAGTATAAAACAATGCCCGAACGGAGGGGTGAGGCACTCAAGCGACGATTACGATACGAGCAAGAGAGGGGTACGTTCGATAAACTATATAGTGACAGACTTTGCGCGTGTTATTGAATCGTGCAGTTTGTACTGGTTGTGCCCAGTTATATTTGTACCTGTGTTATACGTGTTTGTATAGTTATAATAAATTCTATAGTAATTCCAACGGCATTTTAATTCGAGTCCCACACACGTAACATTATGATCTGTTATATAGATTATTTAAATAATGCTGCTTATTATGTAGATCCTGCTGTGGACGTGGGGCATATCATAGAAAGACCGCGTTAGGAACTCCGACTTCGAGGCAGTCTTCATGTCATATATAGGTAGGAAAACACAAGAGAATCGTTTGCTCTTGCTCTGTACAGCCACGTTTTGTGGGTTCCAGCCAGGTACTTATCTAGACATGCCGCCTCCGTAACTTCATGGTACAATTTGTAATCTCAGAAATTATGACTTGAGGTTTTTAGCAATGATATGCACGCAGTGTTAAGGAATTTCCTTGCAATTACAATAAATCAAATCAGATTCTTTATAAGCCGCCGTAACTTAGTGGTTAGCGCACTACCGTCGGAAACTCAAAGGTCAAATCTGGACCCAAATGTATGCACCACTTACGCAGTTTTCTGACTCGAAGCGCACATTGTTACATTACGACGTGCTAATTGCACTGGTCGGCAAAAAAATATGAAAATTCACTCCTATTATATATATTTAATAATATATATATATTTAACTATTGTAATTTTTTTTTTTTATAATTTCAACACTTATGTATGTACCACTTCAATATTTTTTTTGTAATTGATGTTTTAAATTAAGCGCTTTTTTTGCTTTACATACAAAATGCACATTGAATTATTATGACAATAGCTCATTTAATTCCTTCGAAAACATTTAAGATCCTCAAAATTATATGTCTAATTAATTAATAAACTCATTCCAGTTGGTAGTTTTCTCCATTTTTATGTATTCTATTGTAATTTTGTGGCGAATGAAGTAACATATAATTCTGAGCATTTACCATTCGTATCGTTTCTCTATACATATATGCCAAAAGGGTAATAAAATGTGTTTCTACAGACGCAGGTGTGAATTTGTCTTTTGTCGGAATTCAGGTCATAACAATATTATATTGCTTAAAGATTTGTGGAAAAGAAAATTAAATCTGACATGATAAGAAAAAAGTTTTGCATAAAAATATTGGGTTAGGAGAAAAATATGAAAAAAAATATACGTGATAACAAGAAACTAAAACCAGATCTAAATTCAGCATGTCAAATCCCTATTAATATTATAAATGCGAAAGTAACTCTGTCTGTCTGTCTGTTCCGTTTTCACGTAAAAACTACTGGACCGATTTGGCTGAAACTCAGTATATATATGTTTTCGATACCGAGAATGAACATAGGATACTTTTTATCCCGAAAAGTGGGATAGTTTCCGGGATAAAATTATATTTGTCTTTCTGTTTGTTATGCTTTTACGGAAGAACTAATGGGCCGATTTGGCTGAAATTCGGTACGTATGTAAATTAAATACTGAGGATGGACAAGGGATAATTTTCATTTTGGCCTTTTTGGTAATTTTGGCCTTTTTGGTCATTTTGGCCTATTTGGTCATTTTGGCCTATTTGGTCATTTTGGCCTATTTGGTCATTTTGGCCTATTTGGTCATTTTGGCCTATTTGGTCATTTTGGCCTATTTGGTCATTTTGGCCTTTTTGGTCATTTT
This sequence comes from Dendrolimus pini, assembly GCA_949752895.1. NCBI lineage: Eukaryota > Metazoa > Arthropoda > Insecta > Lepidoptera > Lasiocampidae > Dendrolimus > Dendrolimus pini. The sequence goes on along the minus strand of OX457137.1, from coordinate 14,061,256 downwards.
GGCCTATTTGGTCATTTTGGCCTATTTGGTCATTTTGGCCTATTTGGTCATTTTGGCCTTTTTGGTCATTTTGGCCTATTTGGTCATTTTGGCCTATTTGGTCATTTTGGCCTATTTGGTCATTTTGGCCTATTTTGTCATTTTGGCCTATTTGATCATTTTGGCCTATTTGGTAATTTTGGCCTATTTTGGCCAATTTGGTCATTTTGGCCTATTCGGTCATTTTGGCCTATTCGGTCATTTTGGCCTATTTGGTCATTTTGGCCTTTTTGGTCATTTTGGCCTATTTGGTCATTTTGGCCTATTTGGTCATTTTGGCCTATTTGGTCATTTTGGCCTATTTTGTCATTTTGGCCTATTTGATCATTTTGGCCTATTTGGTAATTTTGGCCTATTTTGGCCAATTTGGTCATTTTGGCCTATTCGGTCATTTTGGCCTATTCGGTCATTTTGGCCTTTTTGGTCATTTTGGCCTTTTTGATTATTTTGGCCTTTTTGTTCAAGTTTTGTAATTTATTTTGTTGACAGATAGACGGGGGATGGTATAATTAGGGATATAAAATGAAGTGAATGTTCCGTGGGCAAATACATAAAAATGTAATATAATATAACCTATAGAACTTGCTCTATAAACAAGAGACACGCACTAGTGGTTAACCCGCGGCGCAGCCGCGGGGTAAACTCTAGTCTATATATTTATCGAATGTTTATTTAAAAGAGGATTTGGTTGGACCAGTGTTGTAAAAGAAAACATCATGATGAAACCTGGACCATCCTGCACATCGAGTTAAGCGATGTGTCAAACCCGCCAATTCGCCTGGAACAAACAGACAATAGTCTATTTCCCTATAAACGAGAGGGCCGAGCCTAGCAGTGAGACTTTTATGAGCAATTATTATTTTATTTTATAAATATGCTTTCTAAAAAATAATTTCCGTTTTAATGTATTATGTTATACTTTTGATTCTAATATATAAAGCTGAAGAATTTGTTAGTGTGTTTGCTTGAACGCGGTAATCTCAGCAAGGCATATATCCTTCCTCGATCATCACGCGGACGAATTCGCGGGCAGAAGCTAGTATGCTATAATGATCTTAAAATTATTTACTGTGGCCAAATGCGTCTTATTTATAGCTTTAAAAATAACGCCGTTAACGGATGGCTACATCAATGTATAATATAATAATCACATCCCTAATTACGCGTTAACCTATCGCTACTCGTACATCTGCGTGAAAGGGTTTATAACTGTAACATTCTAAGGAAAATAAAATATGCAATTCACAATTTTTGAAAGTCCTATACCTTTATACGAGTACTTCAGTTATAAGTTTTACAGGCATGCGTTTACGATAGAATGGAAAGCTAATGGACGGACATAAAAGGCCGGTGTCCACTAATTATGGAAGCGACGCGACGCGATAATTCAGCGGTACAGAGTCACGTGACACGTTGAACACGCCACTCTGTCGAACGTACACTGTGGTTAATTAGTTTCGAATGCGCTCAGGGGTGTCACGTCGTCTGATATAATAACATTAGTCAATTAACGTCCTAATTAGTTAAGTGTACAGAGGAATTACTAGCAACTAATTGCCTAAATTACTGACCAAGTTGTAAAATTCTTTATAGATGTTGATATAGGAAATACTTACCAAACTGCTACAAATTACACTACCGTTGTGACTATTGTGAAATTCAGTTTTCAAATAATACTATTACAACTTAGATTCCGACAAAAACAAATTCCACACCTAATCTGTAAACACATTTTCTTACCTGTCGGCATTTGAACTTTGTAATTATTTTATGATCGTCTTCTTTTGTTTACTTATTTATTGGCATACGTTTTTAGAAAACAGCCTATTGTTCTATTGTACTCGTTTACGGCCGCTTGCGGCTTAATCATTAGCCAGGTGTTGTGGACTACATTGACTACGATACGGGCACAATTATATTTGTGAGGTATAAAACGGCCTGATGGAGAGAGGGGGGCGCAGTTGAGCGAAAACCACGATTAAGACGATACGTGTGTACATTCGGGAATCTAATTAAATTACGACCTTCTGCATTACGTTTGGATTTGTTGTGTTCGGTTATATTTGTACCTGTGTTATACATGGTTGCATAGTTTTTATAAACTCTGTAATAATTCTAACGGCATTTTAATTCGAGTCCCGAACTCATAACAATACCTAATATGTTTATAGCTTCAGTGAGATTTAGAAAAAGAAACCTGTAACACTATGGTTTTATAAAAAGTAAACAATTAGACTACATACTGTATATATCCCTCAATTACTACACAGTAAACATAAGAAGTTAATTAAAGAATTGTTTCATCGACCTGTAACGTCAAATGGTCACGAATAGACATCGCTTGCATTTGTATGTAAAATTTAATTGCATTAATGGATTGTTTGAAAACTATATTCGAGACAGAAACACTACGAGTGTGTCCTCTGTGATATCTCACGGAACTTGACTCACGTAAATTTCAGACCTATATTTAAAGAAATTTATCACATTTTCCAGAATAAAGGATTCATTTTATCAAAAATATATAATAATACATATTATGTGCATTGTAAATTTGATAATAATCGGTTCTTTCCGTCAAATGAATCGTAAGCTTGTGCTTTTATACAAACATAAAATAGAAAAATCTTTACTCATTTGTTTGATACATGATGAATCCTGCAGCAAAGAAGATTTCGAAAAAAAGAATCCTAGTTATTGATGAAAAATCGTGGCCAGTATAAACTGGTCACAATTTTTCTCTTTTATTTCTATTCATCACTTCACGTGTTAAACCCTGGCCTCAGCCAAATTGTGGCCCTTTGACGGCTACTAACAACGGAGGTGTTACAGCGTATGTTGTGAAAAGTTACGCTTATATCCCGTGCTTAGTTACTTATCAACCATATCATTATTAAGTATTATATATGGAATGAAACCCAAATGACTAAAGATATTGTATAGCAATAGAATAACCTTCTCACTGATAAAATATACTAAACGATCTCGCATCATAATTGTAATGTCTATTAATATTTTAATTTGTGTTTGCTACTAAAAATGCCCTAAATGTTGCCTGCTTATTCGTCAGTGTTTCGCTTTTTATGTCTTAAGCAACCTACTAAATATTTCCTACTTTTCAGCTTAATTTGTTTTTCAAGATTAGTGAAATACCATGTTTAAAACTAATAAGACAATCGTATCAAATTATTGTTTTTTGACGTCGGATATTGTCTTTGTCGTAGAAGAGAGAATTATACAGAGAAGGCATGCGCATATCTACACTTATATTATAAAGAAGTAAGATTTGTATGTTTGTAACGAATAAACTCAAAAACTATTAGACTGATTTCAAAAATTATTTTACCATTCGAATGCAATATTATCCATGATTTGCGATATCTCAACGTGCGTCGTTCACATTTATAAATAACTTATATAATTTGGCGCTCTGTTGTTCGTGCCTACCCCGCAAGGGACCTGGCGTGAATTTATGTATGTATGTATGTTATATAATTTGCGCTCCACCATATAACAGATTTACTCAATATCATGACCCAAGCATGAAGGTTTATTTAGTGATACAACTTAAATTTAAAAAACTATACATATATCGGTATTTTGACCGGTACTCTATGCATTGAACGATAAAATTTTCAGAACAAAAAACGAACTAAATCCCGTGACTATACAAATTCATTAAAGTCAACAATTTATACTAGGTTGTCGGTACATGGGGGTTAATAGAACCACCTCCCCTGGGGAGGACACAAACATAAACAGAGTTTAATGACTATTCGAACCAAGTTGTGATCGCACTCGGCCGGTTTTATCCATTGTTTTATTTTTAGAACAATCGGTCCCACGATTGGTAGTTTTTTGTGTTCCATAATCAAAAGCCACAAACTGAATTTATATAATTTAGTTATTTTCGTTCGTCTTTCCATCTGCCGCTGTATATTAGAGCTAGTAGTAGAAGTTGCTAGGAAAAATACTAGCTCTAATTTGAAAAAAAAGAGTAAATATTTTCTAAAAGAAGAATACTTTGTAGTAAAGATTTCTTACTATTTTCTTTCTATTAAATAATTAAATTTAATAATTAGAATTTAAACATTGATCAACAATGAACTAATGGATCTTCTTAAAATCAATAATCAGCTTTTTCTTCAATTAATTTTTTTATATGTTATAGATAAAATTTGAAACAATAGTGTTGTAGCATGCAGCAAAATTGGGAGTAAACTAAAAACTTATGTCTACCGCCATTCACGTAGCAGAGAGATGGAAATTCGTTTTTAACAACACGCTGACGTGTGATGTAAAAAAGTAGTGTAAAATGAGAAATTAGGTCACCTCTCTTTAAAATTAGTGGGCCATTATTCGATTAAGAACGCGGCGGTCTAAACTCCGTTGGTTGTTTTTTTCAATTGAAGGTAATAAATAAATACCTATATTAAGCCCAGTTTTTTTTCTACTATACAACAAAATAATAAGCAATTACAACTTGTGCCTCCCACGCGTATCATTATCCCTATCGCTCCCCGGTGGAAAGGACTGTTACAGTTTTCTTTCCCAATATCTATTTAACTGTAAGAGCATGAAGTAATAAAATAATACTTCCAAATAGTTCTTTTGCACTAAACAAGTTTTGAAGTAATAAACTGTGTGGTACTTATTTAGCTACATAAAGGGGTAAGTATTAAAATATTGTTACGAGCTAGGACTCGAATTTAAATGCCGTTGGAATTACTATAGAATTTATTAGGACTATACAAACACGTATAAAACAGGTACAAATATAACTAGACACTACTAGTACAAACTTCACGATTCAGTAACACGCGCAAAGCCCGTCACTATATCGCTCATCGGCCCTACGTCTTTCTCGTATCGTAATCCTCGCTTGACTGCCCTACCCCTGTGTTCGGGCATTATTTTATAGTAAACTGTATAATACAACAGTCGACTGCGTGGACCGAGTTTTTACGAAAACGTAATCTGCACACCTGGTTAATTATTCCTGCGAACGGCCAACAAAGTCGAAAACAATAACAATAGGCTATTGTCTAATTTTATACTTGCATATTTTATAAACACTAGTATCAGCTACTATATACTCGTATTTTTAGGCTGGAGGTGAGGGATCATGAGTGCCATAATAACAGGATTTTTTCCTAGTTTGGGCTCCCAGCTTTTCCACCCATAGTTAAGATTTTTCCCACTTTATTGATATGTTTTGTAAAAAGGAAATAAATAAATAAAAAAAGTATTTTTTAACAACTTATGCAATAATAATTATTTATTTATGCAGTATTTTTTTTCTTTGATATTAATTCAAGTTACACTTTTTGAGCACTGTGACCGATAAGAAAACAAATCACCTATGTATACATATATATCTACATTTATACTTACGGGGCGCACATGCGGTAAGTATGGCATTATAAAGATATGATAGATACCTATACACCTATATACTTTCTCATAAACAGCTGCTTAAGTATTCGTCCGATTTTGGTGCAGCTCGTCGTCCATAATTTGCAATACCTGACATACCTCGAAACGCTACGAAAGCTCGCGGGTCACTGTGGCCAACGCACGCCTCCGCTCGCCGCGCCCGCCTCAGGCCCCCGTCACCGCGCATGGTAGGCAGAGTGGGAGGTGTTAGGTTTATTTTCGTTACGGAATTTCTTCATTCGGTCGCCGCGCTCAAAGCCCACGATAAAAGCTATACAATATCTTAATAAATTATACACTGTTCAATGAAAAAAACTTATATATTTTGTTTTCCGCCTGTCATCCCTTAAGACTCTCTCTTTTCTTTCACTTTCCAATTATTTGGGATCGGTACAATATGCATTCCACTTCGATACTCCTCTATTCTGACAATGTCCTCTATCACATTACAATTATATCTTTCACACAATTCACCCATCCCTGAAAACAATAAGCAGAATAATGAACCCAGAACATCGAAGTCAATGGGTAAGGTTCCCAAAAAGTTGGCTACGTTACCTCGCTGGATCGCCTTACTTATCCGTCGAGCGAGGTAGGAACCAGCCTTTTGATCACCCGAAGAATCAATTAATCATTTTGATAGGTCTTTGTAGAGGCGTATGGCCTCAGGACTCCAAGGTTCAAATCGGTTATATTTTTAAAATCATTAAGCACCAAATTATTTTTACACGTTAACCATAATAAACATTTAATTACAATAAATAAATACAATTCAGTTACTCAAGCTGCAGGCTAAATGTGTAACCCACAATGAGTTACTTGTTTGTGCCATTTGTGGTTGTAATATTTAGGCCGTGATCATTTGTAAGGAGCTCTCAAAAAGTATATGATATAATCAGGCCTTCAGGTGATCAGAGGCTTAAAAGACCAAGTAGGCCCAGTATTGTGTTTATACATAGTTTTAGAGTAGGATGTTATAATCGATATATAGATAGATAACACATTATTATACACCATTACAGAAAAGACAGAAAAACTTATAGCCTAAAAATATTCTAAATGTGCACAATGGGTGGTCTTAGCGCTAAGAAACGATCTCTTCCAGACAACCCGTGACAAGAATAAAACAAATTAAATTCGTCAAGGGTTTTATACATAAATATTGCATAATAGTATATGTAGTTACTTACATATATTTTATTCATTAATATAAGTATAAATTATACTTAATAGACACATATAAATACACCTATTGATATTACATACCTATATACATATACATAAATATACGTAAAAATATCAAATATCACTATGTTGCATGTAGTGCTTTTAATATAATATATAATAATATATTGGTATAAATTAAGCCGATTGATTAGGTTGATTTATGTATATTTTGACTGTAATAAATATAATAACAGAAACCAAATACGAAATTATATAAACTTAAACTAATACATATAAAATATTCAAAATCCAAAAATATTATGTATTTATGTATGACTTTCGATGAAACCTATTTCACTTACAACTCCACTGTTGTTGTACTGTTGTATATTGAGTTCATGAATATTTATTTTAAACTTCCAAGCTTAACTAGTTACGCTTTTAATTTTAATTAATTAAATCAGTTTCTACATTAAAAACTCAGGGATGAGAGTTTCCATTTTGTACTTTTATTGCGTTGTTTGTATTAACGCTCGGTGCGTTTGAATGAACTTAAAAATAACAGTCAACTCTTTAAAAACACGCTCGTGTGCAAATATTTACAATTTTAATAAATGTAAATTTCGCCCGGTATGTAAAATATGTTATTATTTTTGTAATATTTTGAAAATTTATTATGATGAAATCTCAGATCTAATTTTTACAGTTAAGCCAAAAGTTTTTGACTTGTTTAATTAGAAATTGCAAAAAAATGCAAGATGTGCGTTTTGGCTTCAATCAAAATTTGGTTTTAGTGGTGAGTACTTGAGCTTCAAGTCATTTTTAAACAGCCATGAATAATTTTTGTGAAGTATTTGTATACTTGTGTGGAGAATCTCAACTAAGTTGTTTGGTGAATATTTGCTTGAAGATTTTTTTTAAATTACTGGTGTACATGAGACATGTGACGGTCTACTTGCTGGAAAGTGTTACCGTCGCCTAAATTTGCAACACCAAACATGCTAACTACCATGTTCTGCCGACTTTGAAGAGGGGACTGGATCTTGAACTCTAATGTCCCTTATTCTATTACTCGAATATTCGTTAATTACTATACTTGAAGTACTCCGGGCTGCCTGAAAGAGATCGCTATAAGTGATCAGGCCGCCTATTGTTCTAATGGAAATGTGTTGATATTAAAAGTCTAGGTTTAAGTTATGGTGAACAATAAAGAGTTTTCATTCATTCATTCATTCAAACCAATAGACAGTAGACTAGATTAATGAAAAATGCGAATCAGTACTTAAGAAAATCAAAAGAAGAACTTTACCGACCTTCCTTTCACATAATTCATCATCTTAATAAAGTCACATCGTGTTATACACACAGCAAAATTATTTATTAAGTCCTTAATGATTATAGCTCCCTGAGTGTTTGCGAAGTACGTAAATACCGCGCCCTGTTTGCGTGGACCCAATGATTTAAGGAGTATATTTTGCCGTTCAATTTGAACAAGTCGCAAACACGCGTGTTTGTTCGCTGGACTTTATTGCGCAGTTAATTGCATTGCTGTGTTGTTTTTACGTGTAATATATGTAGCTTTGTTCTTTGTAAAAACCTTAATTTGAAAAGAGGAGTGTTGTAGTTTTGGCGCAGGTGGGTATTTTTCTTGAGCTACTTTAATTGAAAAATATCTTTTCGTACCTCGTGTCGTAGATAATTTTCTTCTTATGGCCTTAGTTACCCAGACGAGAGCGTATGGTGGAAATTTCGTTTATGAAATTCATCATGTCGAAAATTGAACCCAGACATCTTCTTTCTATTAAACTAGACAGGGCTATAACATCACAAAGGCTGATAAATATCACTAAACAAACGTCATTGTTGTGAGGGTTTAAAAAATGAAAATTCAATTATGTATTTATGTGCGTGAAAGGTGTGATATTTTTGGCTCTTTTGTTTTCACTTGTGCTAAGACAATAATAGGTTGATATTCATTTTAGACCACCTTCGTTTGTGTCATTTTATACCGACTTATTAATAGATATTTGTTTCAAATGCTTGCTTATATTTTGAAGTTACATTATGAGAGGTTTAAACTCTAATTGCAGCTGTTCCGGGTGATACAGATAATATAACCAAAATATTTATGTTATTTGCATTAGTTAGTTACATAACAGTAATTTTTTTTTAATCATAATCTATCCTAAATCTCAGTTGCATTTGGAGCGTTCACTTCGGAACCCGTGGTCAAGTTTCTTTATTGCAGGAGTTCAGCAGACAGGTAGACAACCCACTTGATGGAAAGCGGTTACCATCGCCTATAGACATTTGCAGCACCAAAAGTGCTACAAATGCGCTGCTGCTCTCCTAAGGGAGACTGGAACCTGGACACTAATGCCGGAACACAACTCAAGATTGTTATGGTAACATACTTTAGACCAGGGGTGGTAGCCATCCAGACGGATAAATGCCCTACCTGGCTGTGCGTTGTTTTGTCGCCTCTTAAGACAGGCCGCCCGGCCGCAGGAAATCGATTCTTTCTCCGTTCCTGCATGGATATGGGTTATATTTATATCAGAATCTTAAGACGTATGCAAACCGTGACGTCAGCCGATTGGCCCGAGGCGGTGGATCAAATAGCAATCTGCGAGGCGCGCCTCTGTGATCGGCAACATCGCCTCGAATACTGAACGAACACCGAAAAGTTTATACGATGCGCTTGTCGAAAGAAAATTTCAACGTGAAAATCTTTTATGAAATGTTCAAAGCGAAATTCAGCAAGTTCATGTTAAAAATAATGTTTGCACTAGAATATATCTTTAAAAGTTTACAGAGTACAAGATATCCAATTATTTTATTCAAATATTTTTAACAGTTAAATTTTAAAGAGGTTTTAGATTGTAACATGTTTACAAAGATGTATTTATGTATTTGCTTCTACTAATCCATTTTATTGTTTCTATACACAATTTTGATTTTATACGTATGTAAATAATAGGGTGGCGCAAAAAATCATCTTTTATTTTGAGTCTCGAGTGTTTTTTTTAGTTTTTGATGTTTTAAGAACTTCCTCCAACGCACAGCTCAAAAATTTTTTTAAATTCGAGCGAGTAATGCAGTAGTATATTTTTAAAAATTGTGAGTGACCTTCCAAAATTCAAATTTTGAACTTAAACTTTCAGAAACGTATTATTTTTTGCTCTGTAAAATTATACCGTAACGAGAGAAAAAATCAATAAAAAAATCAGTTATTGGCGATTTTTGAAATCTTAATAAAATTGAAGCGACCTTTTAAATTTGTATTGAGCTGTCCTTTGGAGGGATTTCATAAAACATCTAAAACTATTTTTTTTTTACTCGAGCCTCAAAAAAAGTCTGTTATTTGCGCCACCCTAGTAAATATACATTCTGAGAAACAAATTATAAATGTATGGGTTTTTTAATTCCTACAAATGCTATTTTTTATATAATGTCTATTATCTGTAGATCATTCTCTGTATCTGTCTATATACAAATTGAAATCTTTAGTAAAGAACATAGAATGTGATATTCGAAATCCATAAAAAGTTGCTGTCAGACCAATCAATGTTAGATTTGAAAAAATATGTTCCTAACACACCCTTACACTCCGTGAGGAGCATTCACGTTCTTCCGAAACTTCTCCAATGTACTAACCTAAAATAAGTTCCCAAACTGTGTTCAGCCGTTCACATTGAACTGGTAACTTTATTGAACTCCGATCAATCTTACTTCTTGCGACGAATAAATAGATTTTATTTTCAACTCAGCCGAACCCGGTTTGTTTTGTAACCATTATTAGGTGAAAGTATTTGATTGATTCGTTTGGAACTTTATACCTACGTCTTATTAACCTCGATATAAAGACGCACTTGATTGCCAGATCGCTTCGATTCATTCGTAATTAGTTACTTTGTTTGCTTTAATCGAGGTAACACGGATAACACACTGTATAGCCGCAACGCTTGACCAAGGCCGATTGGTGAATTTCACAGCAACAATAAGATGTTTAAGTTAACAGTCATAATGTTTATTTGTCAAAATTTGCCAACAATAAATTTTGACATCAAACTATATAAGTAGAACAATATTCACATCTTCTTAACCCTCGGTATCGATGTATTAAACGTCCACCTAAAATTAAGATAAAATTATTGAGCCATTTTGGAGCCTATAAGACATAAACTTTCAAACATTTACAATGACGTATCGTACACATAAAGTATATTTAAATTTTTACATTTATTGTGAAATTGCAGACACACGTTTCAGTTATATTGGTATAAAAGATAGATGGATAGAATTTGTCACTATCTAATGCAATTCCAGTGGGTATTTCGGAGCCAATTTGCACTGAGAGAGACCTCGGAAACCTCTGGTTCAATATTTTACATAACTAGGACTACCTTCTTTTGTAGGTGTCAATAACACCGACAGGTTTTATACAGTTATTACCTATGTTTTACTAAGATTATTAAGAATGCTTAGTATTTATTATCAGTGATAGTTTAAAAAACAACTCGCTCAGAGATACTATAGAAAGAAACTCTTTATTAGTCTCCACATATATATAGAACAATCATTTACTAGAGATAAGTATTAGTCTAAACTTAATAAATGAGAAAAAAATCGTTCGGTCGTGTGTGATGATCTTGAAGAATTCTTTACTTTGGTACTAAATGATAAGGTACATACACTAGATGTAAATAATAAAACTTCGTTTAAAAAAACCGACTTCAAAAACTAAAATGTATAAAATAACTTATTTCTAAAGCTATTATTATTAATATATATTATCTAAAACATCTTAAAGTCGGTGCCTAGTAATTTTCAAAATATAGTAATTTTTATGTTTTGTTTTGCACCGACTTCAAGATGTTTTAGATAATATATATTAATAATAATAGCTTTAGAAATAAGTTATTTTATACATTTTAGTTTTTTAGTTTTTAAAGTCGGTTTTTTTAAACGAAGTTTTTAAATTTTATTTGTTACTTTTTAGTGTCTAGCTATGTATGGGTGGACCTACGAATGGTGCCGCGCTTCTTAAAAAATATAGGCCCCAAGAACCGGGAAACAAAAAAATGTTCGTAAAATGAAAACTACTGGGCCAAACGATGTCAAATTTTTAGGGGACCACATGGCAGCTATTCCGCGTCGAACAAAAAAAGAATCACGTAAATCGAATCATAAATCTCAGAGTAATCGGTGTACATATGGAACGGAGTGAAAATTATTTTCATGAAAAATGTTCATAAAATGAAAACTACTGGGCCAAACTATGTAAAATTTTTAGGGGACCACATGGCAGCTATTTTGCGTCGAACAAAAAAGAATCACGTAAATCGAATCATAAATGACGGAGTAATCGGCGAATATATGGAACGGAGTGAAAATTATTTCCATGAAAAATGTCCATAAAATGAAAACTACTGGGCCAAACTATGTAAAATTTTTAGGGGACCAATTGGAAGCTAATCCGCGTCGAACAAAAAAAGAATCACGTAAATCGGATCATAAATGACGGAGTAATCGGCGAACATACATAAAAAAAAGCAAAAAAAAAAGATCCCGACGAATTGAGAACCTCTTCCTTTTTTCGAAGTCGGTTAAAAAGTAGAATAAAAAAAATCAATGTCATAAGAAATCAAAATATTTTAGTTTTGACATCTGTTTGATGAATAAATAGTACTAATTATAATCAACTTTAAATGTGTCGTAATTAATACTTCTTATTAGTAAGTGGCCTTATCTATAATATTACAAAATTCTAAACTTGCCGTGTCTGTACATTGAAGCTATAAAAAAAACAACTGAAATACACTCTTTAAACGATGGAGATCTCTCTACGATGCGATATTTTAGATTTCTTGTATGTTCGAAATTCACGTAAAAACTAATCGATCGACAGCTAATTCTTAAATTTGATCCATGTGGTACTTTTTATCTTGGGTTTCCCGCGGAAAATTTTCTGGGAATGATTTTAATAGGCCAGATTAAAAAAAATCGAATCCCAGTGGGATTTTTTTTCTGATCGATAGCAAATTTCATGTAATAAAATGTATGATATTTTTTATCCGGAAATCCCACGGTAATTTTCCCGTTCGTGTGCGTAAAAATTAGCTTATTCCGACACAGTTTTCATTATAACGATAGCTTACATTATTTTTCAGATGCTGCAGTATTTTGTGTCTCGCGAATCCGAATTTAAGTCAAGCGTAGACGAAGTCGCGGGCATATACCAGTATGTTTATATATTTGTTGGTTACTTTATCTTCGTTTTGGATATACTACTAGATACTTTCGATACCGGGGATGAACGTATGTTACTTTTTGTTTTGAAATACTGGGAATTAAGCGAAATAAGAATATTAAATTTATTTATTCGAAGTCAAAAGAAAATGTGTAGTATATATATTGTAATAAATTAATTTCTTTAAGAAAACAACTCTAAAATATTATATAATTATTATATTTAGGGACTCAATTTATAGTTAAAATTTAATTTCCCAGTATTTAAAAAGAAAACACGATAGTAAACTTTTGCGTCGTGTCAATTTTTTTTTGCTTGAAATAATTCAAGTATACGTCACGAAGCCATTCTACCTCTCTCCCCCCTCAGGCGCCGCGGAGCCAATTAGCATTGAGAGGGGTACCTTGGGGAGCACCTTTTCAATGTTTTACGTGAACGGAAATACGGTGGTTGCGAAATCTGACTGATGTACAAAGGCACATTTTTCAGCTCTTTCTTCATTATTATGAAAACGAGTTGAGTATTTTTTCATGTTGTTCCGTTTCGAAGCTATTCATGTATTATTCTTCGATGTTTTCTTCAGATATGAGAAGTTTGTGAATGATTTTTGTTAAAGCTGCATACGATTTTTGATACGTCGTTTTCAATCTATGTAACTTTAAAGTTTATTATTTTTTATTGCATGAGTTCAGCAGACAAGCAGACCTACCTGATGGAAAGTGTTTACCATCGCATAGGGACATTTGTAATACTAAAAGTGCTACCAACGTCTTTCCGCTCTCTAAAGGGAGCCTGAAGCCTGGCCACAAAGTTGATATGGCGGCATACTCTAAGCTTAGGGGTGGTAGCCATGCAGACGGGCAAATATCTTACCACCTGGCTGTGGCTTGTTTTGCCTCCTGTTTTGACAGGCCGCCCAGCCGGAGGAAATTGTATTCTTTCTTTGTCACACGGATAGCTATTCATATTTTTATAATCAGCTGACAAGCAAATAAATCTTATGCTTCCAAGCTAACATATTGTGTTATGGTTAATATACAACGAACCCTTCTGAAAATGATTCCAGGCCATTGGTGACCATTCCATTGACCATAGGAAAGTCCGTTGTACGAATTTTTCCATGCCAGGAATTGAAGCCAGAGCCTCTGCCTTACAGTGATATAGTAAACCAAAGACTTAGCCCACTCAACTACATAGGCCATCATTGAATTATATAAATCACTTACGAGTATAATACATAAACACCGAATATAGAAGAGACGTCGGCGCTCTAAGCGTGTTCTACCATCTGTACAACGGGGAATGCTCTGATGAGCTATTTGATTTGATGCCTACATCACGATCCTATCATCGCACCACTCACCGGCGATTGGGAGTTCATGCGGACACTCCTTCATGTCATATGTCTCCAAGTTATAGATTGAAGAGATACTTAAAGTCTCAACGAGGTAGGCAACGCATCAGCTCCCTTAGTGTTGCAGATGTCTATGGGCGACGGTAGCCATCTAGTGGACTAAACGGACCACCTGGTGGTGGTCCGTTTACCAGTTTCCCTGCAAGCAAACATAAAAAAATATCTAGTATTTTCTTCGATTTTTATAATTAAGCAGAGTACAAGAGCTATTATATCAATAGAATTTCCCATCTCTTTTGTTTGTTTTTTATTGCAGAAGTTCAGCAGACAGGCAGACGGCCCACTTGATGGAAAGGGGTTGTCATCGCCTATGGACATTTGCAACACCAAAGGTGATACAAATGCGCTGCTCCCCTTAAAGGGTGACTGGAACCTGATCACTAATGCCGGAACACAACTCAAAGTTATTATGGCGGCATACTCTAGACCAGGGGTGGTAGCCATCCAGTCGGGCAAATGCCCTACCACTTGGCTGTGGGTTGTTTTGTCGCCTCTTACGACATGCCGCTCGGCCGCAGGAAATTGTATTCTTTCTCCGTTCCTGCACGTATAGAATCTGTTATGTACACGCTGAATATTACGACGATTCGATACTTTCTTGCAATCGCATTGGGAATTGGCGAAACTAGTTACCAAGGTATACATTGAGACTATCGATATTTCATCCTTAAACCAAATCCACCTTGAAGCTTTCAACACTGTTTCTTAAAATGATCCCATAAAATCTCCAGAAAGGCCTATATATCTCGAAATCTAAAAAATCGATCACATCAAACGCTCATCTCATCTTACTAAATACATTGTCAATCCCATTCGTATACCTTCGATCACCTGAGTTCCGAGCCTATATTTAACCCCCTTGCCTCCTTCGCCTCCCTTCTACTATCAGTGAGCTTGTTGGGCTTCAAGTCGTGCGTGAAAAAGGTCGGACCACGCCATTAAGACGTCAGAACAGACTTGCTATAATCTAAAAAAATATAAAATGTATAATAAAAAAATAAAAAAATTCTTTATTGAAGTTTCTGCCTTAACTTTAGATACATTAGTGGTGGGAAACTTCTTGTTAGTATGAAATACCTGTATCAGAAGATTCCAGTCTTCACTTTATGACAAACAACTGCTATCAGAAATGTATAGGTATTACAAGGGTATATATATATATATATATATATATATATATATATATATATATATATATATATATATATATATATATATATATATATATATATTTGCACGCTGTACGTGTGTGTGTGTGTGAGTGTGTTTAATTTTGAAATATGTGCATCGAGTATTAGGGATCAACATTTCTATTTCATCATATGTTTTGAGTTTGACCATTTTAAAACATTTATTTTACAATTATAGTAGTTGATGGGATATATATTTAGTTTGTTGTGTATTCTTTTCTTTATAAAATTCGATTGTCGTTCGTATTGACGAATGTACTTTTTTTAATATGAGTTCTTTTACCTATAGTGAGATATTCGTCATAATCGGTCTTTTTATGTTCTTTCAAAGTATATAAAACGTATAACTTTCTAACACTAAGAACGTCAGTAATGGAATATAACATGTACTAATTTAAAAATGTCAAAGTCAAATTAAATCAAGATCACAAAATCACATTCAGAACAAAATGCAAGATATCTAGTAATTAAAATAAGACAGACAAACATACATTTATTTCTTAAACACATACATTTTATATATCAGCAAGACTGCATGATGGTCGATACGGTAGGACGCATCATGTTTGGCCATCATAATTCATTAAATAAAACAAAAAATTAAGATATAGGTATATGTTCAAATAAGTTGAAGGTAGACTAGAGACATCTACTTTCATCAATATTAAACTACAATTTAAAAGATGACGCTTTCTGCTTCGTGATCTCTTTTTCTCCAGGTATTTTATTTGCTTCATCGGACATCGCAATTATCATCTGTTTGTTTCATAATTTCGTTTAAAGTAAACATACCTCTTACAATGTTCATGTCTAAGTTTGGAGAAAAACGTACATTGTATATTCTCAAACTAAGCAGATTATGTTTTTGTGATGGTTAATCTACAAAGCAAAATATAGCTTTAGGCCCCAATCCTAGACAACCAGATTAAATCGAATAACAGATTATTCATTCACCAAATATAGCCTTCTTATAGTTAAACCATTTTGATAATTGTTTTGACTAAATTCCATAAATTATTATGTTCTTTCAAATTCGTGTAAAATGTGATATTACAAGCAAACATACATGTATACACGAAGTACCTATACAGAAATTTGTTTATGTAAATTATATTATACATTTATGTAATTTCCCCAAAAACTACTGTTAATATTTGATAAACCTGAATTTATATTTTTCGGCCGTAACTTCGGATACTTTAAAACAATTTTGAAGTATACTCAGTTTCAGTTTTATAATTAACAATCATTGCGCTATTAACATCATTATGTTTGCGCACATCGTTGTCCTTTAATTAATAGGCAAACATATTCAATGGGTGTTTATTGGGAACAAATCACTCCATGTGTTACAATACATTCACGCCCATCATTAAGCTACATTTGATATAGGATACTAAGGCTTACATATTCAAGATATGTACATAATATAAATTATATAATATTCGTTGTTCAAGATTTTAGCATCAATAAACAAATTTATCGTTAAGCTTTCAAAATATTATTAACTAATTTTTTCATGTTAAGGTATAGATCCAATAAATAGGAATCCCTCAAAATGTCGTGTCGTCGGAGAAACCATAAGGCACAACTATTTCTACCCTATCAATGAAGAGCACTTTTCACTCGCCTTTGTTCATGTAAAAATCTAATAAATAAAGGTTTTTTAAAACCAAATTTAAAACAAACATACCAGCAAAAATGTATCCATACATTTTGACAGTCATCACGGCTACCCACCAAGAATTCGATCTAGATTTTTTTTAATATAGCAGATATTGTGTTAAGTTGTAAACCTATACATAATAAAGTATAGGTTTACAACTTAACACAGAAGCAGTAGTACCCAGAATACCTACGGGACCCCTAGAGCTTCAGTCATGCAGGAATTGACTTGTATACAAAATATATTGACGTGCCGACGGATAGCTGTCAATACGTCCACAATTCTCTCGGTAATATATGGGTTCTTGCAAGTTATGAGTCCCAAGTATGATAGTATTTTTTATCGACAAGCTATTGATGAACCTTTGGTAATCTCTTACCTCGAATTCTTCCGGAACAGGAGTATTCGTTCGGAAGCTATGCACGACACTTCGAGCATTTTTTTTCTCCCTACACTTCTATTTTTGTCCAAGACAGAGGTTCTCATTTTAGTTTATTTCTATTTCTTAATTTTTACATTTTTACTTAAGTATTACTCAACTTATTATTAGGTTTAAATAAATGTTCACTGTAGTGGGTATATTTGGTAAGGTCGATTGGATGGATATGTGGACAGCAAATTGATAAATAGGTAGTGGCGCTTCGAGCATTCAATGCCATGACCACATTTCAACGTCATCAAGTATGTGTGTCCTCCCTTTACCAGTCTAAGGAATCAATCCGACTATGGAGAATACAAATGAGCTGTATAAGGTTATGTAATAAGGATCTTGTATGATAAACTGTCTGTGACTCGGTATTTATCTGAATCCAGAGTGACGATAAAGTTTGATACGAAATCTACTAGTTCATACGCGGCTTGAAATATAAATATAACTACATCTTTTTTTTATTGCCTTGAAATCATCACAAAACATAAAAATACTGTGCTGGTACATGTATGTAGTACTCTGCTTTTAAGTTCCGAATCACTGACCTATCACGACAATAATATTTACCCCTTATAAAATAAAGTAAAGATCATCATTATGACGGTCCACAGCCCGTAAAAGGGTGAAAGGAAAAAGGGAATTAACCTTTTAGAGCTCTTCGTGCACGAAATAGCTCCAACGTCTATGTATCCGTGGTTTAAAAGCTTCAATTTAGTGTCTTTATATATTTTTATACAAACAACTATGGAACGTGAAGATAAGCAATCTATTATTATAAAAGAAAATAAATCAATCAAGTGCGTAGCAGGTTATGGAACTGCGAAGAATTCCTTATAAGTCAATGATATTATATAAAGATATCATTGTTATAAGTAATAAACGTTTATTGTTGCCGTAATTTGGCTCCTTAACTATAAAAATAGTATTTAATTGAAATTACCCCGTATCTCAAAAACTAATTAATAGCTCATTTTTAATTTTCATTGAAAGTAATATTTATGCTCTATCAGTTTAATTATAATTTTAAAAACCATCCATTATATTATTTACTTTTCTTTTACCTTCTTCTAAATATTGGGGCTCAATATAATAATATACCTTAACCTTCCTCATTGCTCTATTCTGGCATCCATCTCTATATTGTACATATTTATAAATTAATGTATATGATACTTAAACATTTAAAATACACTTTATATAAAAATTATCCTATATATTTCACAATTTTCTACATCATAGCTTAAAAGTGAAAGATTGGGTTAATATTTTGCTATCCTTTTACTAAACTAAACAAGTCACTGTGCGACATTATAAACCATAATAATGTACACCGAAAAATATATTTTCAACCTTGAGTAACAGTTGTGGCAGCCACCTCTTAGTTAGAGGTGGTTGCTTATCTTAATTATTATGATTTTTTTTAAGTGGGCCTCTAAGGCCGGGTCCAAAACTATACGAAATAGCGTAGACCACTCAAAATAATAGGGGGGCCTGTTTTGATTAAAATTAAATCGATATCATTAGATTTTTGAAAATCAATTACCCTTGTCAGACATCAAATCGGCTGATTTTGGTAAAAAAAACCACAACTGTGTAACACCAAAGCACAGTGTAACATAAAAGTATCAATTCCTGTGAAGGAATATCAAACGACAAACTTATATATGCCGTAAAGAACATTCATTCATTCCTTAGTTTGTCTATCTGAAACGGCTGTTTGTTTTTTACTGAAAGTTATTCGAAGCAATGTTAATTTTGTTAACATCAATAATTTCACCCAGATTTGGCAGTTTCTGAAAACATGACTCTGACATAAATATCCAGATGGATAGACGGACATAACACTTTCATAAAGCTTTCATTTTTGCCTAAATAACTACGCAAAATACCCGACAGACATATTCTGTTTCAAAAATCCTTAATTATTCAAACATGATACGTGTTTATGATTAATTCTTAACAATAACATGTTTATGTAGGTATTATAGAGTTGTAATCAGTATTCACGCTCGTTATTAAATAAGCTGCCATTCACATGAGATATTTTGGGGCTTTACGTAAATACTTTGTTGTTCCATTATGTTTATTTAGTTACAGTAGAGTTGTTATGGTCGTGTTAATATAATAAATATGTAATTTAGTCCAGTCATATTGAGAGTTACACTTCGGAATTGGAGATAGTCGGATATTAAGTTGTATAAACCTTTATTTTGACAACCTAATAAACTCGTCTCAAAACCTACTTGCCGCGACTACAGACGTCTAAGGTGAAAGGTCAAAAAAATCTAAAATTTGCAAATTTTTTTCAAATATCTCATTTCTTATGGGTTTTATGCTATTTGCATTTACTATAAACATTAAAGTAGACTAGCTGTACCCGGCAGACGTTGTCCTGCCTTTAAAAAATAAAAATCTAGAACCCGATTCCAGCGTCATCTACTGGGACCATGTGTTAATCTAATTTTAAACCATTCCGGGACAAACTTCAACGCATACAACAACAAAAAGAACACCTAAATTCTGGTACCCGATTGCAGCGCCATCTACCTGGTTCAAATTTAAATCTAAATCATCCCAGTAGAAAATTATAAAAATACTAATATCGCTAAAAAATTGAGGTTGATCGTAGAGGGTTGAAAATTTAGGGTTGTATGTATTTTTCAATACTGTATCATAAAAAAATTAAAAATTTATATCAAAAAATTAAAAAAAATATATTTAGAGGTGGACTACCCTTAACATTTAGGGGGATGAAAAATAGATGTTGTCCGATTCTCAGACCTACCCAATATGCACACAAAATTTCATGAGAACCGGTCAAGCCGTTTCGGAGGAGTATGGTAACTAACACTGTGACACGAGAATTTTATATATAAGATTAAATTCTCAACAACTTTTGCTTACATTTTTGTTAATATCTATTAAAAGTATTTCCTTTAATATATTTTTTTAATTACATGAGTAAGTAAGTGTTATTAAATGAATAGACACTCAACTAATGAAAAAATATTAAAAATAACGTAATAGATCATAAAAAAAAACAAATTATTTACAATGGTATACTTATTAATAATTTATAGATTCTATACGGCGTGTTTTTAATCGGGACTACCGGTTAACCTCGAATGATACACTAAATAGTTAAACACTGCGTGCTTTCTGCCCTCTATCTCGAAAACGGTTCAACATATAAAAAAAATCAAACAAAAGTTGTATTTGATCATGCAGGTGACACGCAGTAGAAGTGAAACTTCTGAGAATATACTCCCAGATAATTCTTCTCTAACTTTTCATAATAAAATATTATTCATTTAGCCTACATCCGTCAACATATTGTGATTCAAAATAAACTTCTAAGTATCACTTTCAATTTTTCACTATAGTAGTCTAAAAAATATCAGTTTTATTTCGGTCCAAATTGGACCTATGTTTAATCATCAGTCTTATTGACTCTCTAATCTGTGCTGTATAAAACTCATAATCTCGCAGGCTTAGTCCTACAGATTTATATGCTAATCTCTTTTTAGTGTTGCTTTTTCGTTTCATCGAGTTTTAAATCACAACGATACTAAAGAAGTTTCACTTCAAAAACAACCGAAATCAGTATATAAAAGATACTAACATTGTTGTAAATACTTTTTCGCGTGATATGTTTCATATGCCAGGGATGTGAACCCACATCAGTAATGTTAGATATGGCTACCTTTTTACTAAAGCACGATACAATAAAATATAAAAAGATTAAACTTTAGAAAATCAACAAAATCAAAGAATTTGAAAAGTTTGATTTAATAATATATTTATTGAAGAAAATTTTAGATAACAAAATGTCTAAGCTGTTTTAATTATAGACATAAGTTACAGAATCCTTAGAAAATACTTATAATATATAAAATAAATAAATAATCGAATGTAGAATGTAAAGCTTTTCATTCTTTGTAAATGATGAAATGTTGAAAATTTTGATGCAAAAGTAATACGAATAGACCGCTTCCATAAAACTCTCTTGAACGTATTAACGCAATACAATTTTAATAAAATTGCGAACAACGAACATGAGCCTCGTATTACAAGGATGAACATTAACGCACATCATTAGGCTCCCTTTGACATTCAAGACGGGGTTAAAATGATCACGAATCCCACTTTGTTTATTAAATAATCATGTTTCTTTGTGATTTTTTTTCCTGTATGATTTTATAAGATTCCGTAGCTAATGGGCTGAAATAGAATCTTTAGTGCTGATGTAGGTACAAGTCGCTAGCGCGGAGGCGAGCATAGGCGTGTTGTTCAGTGCATTCGTTATTACACAGTTTGTCAAATGTTTGGCATGATTAAAGCGTGCTATCTCTTCTAGTGGATATAACTTAGTCACAATACTTATACCAAATTTATAGACAATTTAAAAGAATTGTTATTCATAATCAGATTATTAAAGAATAAGGATGTTTACCGGTCTAACATTGCCGCGAGAGAATCGCGTGGCCAGTCGCGAGCATGTTCTCTATAAACTCTATATGAACTGCATTTGTATTTCTTACTGAACTTTTGAATAATATTTTTTTTTATAGCTGGAGTACAGCAGACAGGCTGATGGAAAGCGGTTACCGTCGCCTATGGACGTTTGCAACACCAGATATGTCCCCACGGCCTCGAAGAAATGTTATGACACCCGTTTTGAAATTGATTGAATTGATAATTGTGTTGTGTTTTACATCTTCCGACCGCCTTCGCGCTGCAACGTGCACTAATTTGTAGTGCCGTAGCGGTTTAAATAGAGTAGGAAGTAGAAATCTTAATTTTCAATTAAATTATTTTGTTTTTTTTTTTAACAAACTCTACGAACTTTAAGTGTAAGTACCTTTATTTAGAAAATTTTATTTTTATTTTATTGAATTTACATGGTTACTTCTGATTGTTTGTACATATTTTGCTTGGGTGTTGTATTTGTGTACTTAAAATTTTATTATAATATTTTATTACTAGGTTTTATTCTATAGTATTTATTCTAATGTGAAGTGTTTCTGTTACAATGATGCGGTGTAGATAGTTCGTAGCCAATGTCGGTAAAAAAAAAACTTTAATTTGATCATAATGTATGCTAAACTGGCGAATAAAGTTTAAACAACGCTTCCCAATATAGTGTCGCATAAAGCCCGATGTTCAATTTGGCGGGATCAAACGCGCGGCAATGGAACACGGACGGATAGACAGCAATAAACCGTTTGACAATATTCGCGGGGCGGCACTGTGAATTCTAACGTTTTGCGATCAAATGGCCGCACCGTTTTCACACCTAAGCGGTCATGATTGCACGTATTTCAACTGCTGCGGCAGACGAATGTATTGTATTCAAATCGATGGAAAATAGAGGAACGGAAGCGATCTCTTGCGAGTATTATTGAAATAACTTCTTATTTCAATTGTAACTGATTTTATAGAGCAAAATATCTTATTATTCTAGCCCAGCAATGCACGACTCTTGTACACTAAAAAAAAAAATATACTCAGAAAATATTTCAAACAAAAAAAATCTCATTTTTCGGAAAAAATCTTCATTATATTTCACGCGAAACATAAACGATGGCAAAATTCAGAATTTTACCATGGCACAAGAGTTGAGACCTAAATATTTACCAGATTAAAGATCGGCTAGTTACGCTAAAACCTGGTATAAGTGTACCTATAATGGTTGTAGTTTGAATTTAGACAGTAAATACTAGGCCTCTTAACAACGCTTTGCTTGTATTTACTGCAAAACTTATTCCCACTTTAACTATAACATTTTTGTATAAAAACTATCCTTTGTTCGTATCCATTATCAAGAGTTCGTAAAGAAAAGCCTTGTGATCATTAAATTTTGTTCATTTCTAAGGCTATGAAGAATTATGATACGTACATTTTCTAGACTCGATGACTTCAAGATGTTATAGACAAGCTATTTTTTTGCATTTTAATTAGGTACTTATGGTTTCTTTTTGCCAGAAAATGTTTATATGAAAATTAATTCGAATTTTCTTTTATAGTATAAATATCCATCATATAAAATACCGTGCAAAAATACAGGTTATTGGTGTAATTTCAAATATTTTATTATTCTTCGTCCATTGTTGTTTTATTTCGCGTAAGCTGCATAAAAATCACTGACCGTAAACAGTAGGCCCACATATTAAGTTGTGTATGGCGTCGATATCCGTATATTCAATGTTGCCTACGTGCTAAATATTACTCATGTGTTGCCAAGCACTAAAAACATTTTTTTAATTGCTGAAGAACAACAGACAGGCTGTTGACCCACCTGATGGAAAGTGGTTACCCTTACCTATAATATCATGATACCTGGAATTTGGTTATTAACGCCGGAAAACAACTCAAGTTTGTTACGGTGGCATACTCCAGGCCAGAGGCGGTAGAAGCCAGACTGGTAAAATCCCTTCCACCTGGTTATGGATTGCTTTGTCGCCTCGTACGACACGCCAGCCGGCCACAAGAATCACTATTCATTGCACGTTATTGCACAGAGTTTTATGTAAAATTAACGTTCATGTTAAATATACAATAATTAATCCTCCGAGTAAAATATACGTATGTGGCTGTCACATATATAACTAAGGATTAAACATTTATTTTCAGTGTAAAAAGTCCTGTGGAGTATTATTAATCAGACCTTGAAAAATCATATAGACATTGTTTAATATTTTTTTTAAATAAAAATATTAAGTTTTTTTTAATTGCATGAGTTCAGTAGACAGGCAGACGTACCACTTGAGGGAAAGCGGTTACCATCGCATATGGACATTTGCAACACCAAAGGTGCTACAAATGTGCTGCTGCTCTCTTAAGAGAGACTGGAACCTGGTCACTAATGCCGAACACTAATCAAGGTTGTTATGGCGGCATAGTCTAGACCAATTTAAATATGTGTATTTAATTTATAAAATATGTAGTTTAAGTATGTCTGTTTAAGTTCTACCTAATAATCTGCACCACCTACATCGCCAGATTAAGTTAAATTATTCTTAAGTTACGTTGCCTGAAAAAGATTGTTTTAAGCAATAAGTTCGCGCCTGTTGTTTCTACCGTGACAATATTGTAATCGTACATTTTTTAAATTGTATATTTGGTGAGCAATAAAGTGTTTGTTATCTATTCTATTCTTTTCTAAATTTAAGCGTTGAGATATTAGCTTTCAAAGTCGTAAAATTGTCATAAAATATTTTTTGAAGTGATATCTTCTGATGGGAGGGTAAACCGCTTCGTTACGTAACGCGTTACGGCGCCAGTCTGTCTGGCTTCCCTTTTTTACACGCAAGTTATCACTTCTATCGGGCGTCCCGGGACGCACACATTTTTTTTAACTTTTTAAACAATATCCGTCGAGTCTTTTTCAGATATGGGTCTTTTAGATTGATTTTTTTTAGGTTTCATAGGTAAATGACGAAAAAAATTGATTTTGGTCTTTGGTCTCACAGTCGGGGCAAGTATTTTTAAATATTATGTAATAATATTATTAATTATTACGCTGTTACACACGATATAGATTTATTTATAAGTAATCCGCAGAATCTAAAGACGGTTCTGGTAAAGCATTGATCTGAATATTAAGAATTCAATAGGTCAGTTTTAAAATCATTTATTTTCTCTTTTTTTTAATTTCCTCCTATTAATTTAATTTACAGTATTTAACATATTTACTAGCAAGCATTATAGCTTTCTATATGTGGAAACAATTAAATGGTTATAGATATTTAATAGTATGTACTTATTACTTAGTTGTAAACTATTTGTTTTCCGAATAAAATAAAAAATAAAATAAATAAATATATATAATTATAGTACCGAAAATCGAAAATGCAGAAAGCTATTTAAACACTTCAATTTTAAAACCGCTATAGAAGTGAGAATAATAAATTTAATGGCTGTTTTACGGTCCAATATTTACAATAAAATTTATTTGAAAAGATAAACTTCTGGCAACCCGCGCCACATGCCGCTGATGTCACATTCTCAGATCACCGGAGCGCGAAATAAGTACATACATATTCCTTCATACTTATCCAAAAAAATAAATCCGCGCACATAATAATATGACATGTCATCGCTGAATAAGCTCATTAGGTGTCACTTTGATATGAAAATCTAAAACTTGATATTTGACATATTGCTACATATATTTAGGTCACTCTTTTTGTGTGTTTGTCAAATCCAAGTTTTTGTTAAAACAAAATTCTGATTAAGAACATTTGTAGATTTTGTAGCTATTTTGGCAATACATTTTTTAAGTATGTATTGTTATTTATTTATTTTTTAATTGCGTGAGTTCCGCTGACAGGCAGACGGCCCACTTGATGGAAAGCGGTTACCATCGTCTACAGACATTTGCAACACCAAAGACTACAAATGCGCTGCTGCTCTCTTAATGGAGACTGGAACCTGGTCACTAATTCCGAAACACAACTCAAAGTTGTTATGGCGGCGTACTCTAGACTAGGGTTGGTAGCCATCCTGTCGGGAAAATACCCTACCACCTGGCTGTGGGTTGTTGTGCGCGTCTTACGACAGGCCGCCCGGCCGCAGGTAATTGTATTCTTTCTCCGTTCCTGCACGAATAGAAGTAATCATTATGTCCATCCATCTGCCTTTGTTTCTCAGTTATTTTTTCTGAGAAATTATTCGCTTAGTAGGAATAACATTTAAAAAGACATATTGTAATTATTCGTATATGCCATTATACAATCATGTCGTAAATTTGTAAACTAAAGATACTCGTAAGAGGTGACCGCTATTATGACCTGTGTTAGTCATAGCTAAAATATCAGGGCTATATTCTTTCTTTTTCTTTTTTGTCTAGATTTTTCGTCACTAATGACGATATCAGGCTCATAGGTGATGGCAAATTTTCATTTTTTTAAATACATTAAATAAACTTAAGTTTAAATTTAAGTGTTACTATCTCTATTTTTAAATATTTTAGTCAGGAACTTAAATAATAATTCAGCCTCCTTGCTCAAAGGGTTGCTTAGAATAATATTGATTACTCCACTATGCAGTGACGAGTCTGGTGAGAGTGTCCTTCTAACTGGTTGGGTTTGGCCACATTCCAGAACAATATGGACGAGTTCTCTACTTTGTTACAGTGCTCACGAAGAGGGGTAGATCTTTGACCTTCCTGTTAACTGGAATGTGGCCAGACCTTATCCTAAAAGCTGCAACCATAAGGCTGTGTTCTTTAATAACGTTTTTATTATATTACAGGTATCGAGACTGTATTGTCCAAAGTCTTAAAAATGATGTCTCCTTCTAGCTTTTGAACTAAGAAGTAAAAGACACTAAAAAAATTCCAGGTGGACTCAAAAATACTTTAAAATCGGTTTAAACAATTTTTTCTCGAGTACTTTTTAAGGTCTTAGGTGATTTATATGCAATCAAATTCTGATTTTTCACTGTATTTGCGACACTGGAAAATAGGCAGATGGCCGGCCTAATGAAAGTCGGTAACAGCTAAATAGTTATCGCTTAATGCTAAAAAGCCCCGTTACTTTTTATCATCTTTATAACTTTATCGTTGATTATACTTTAAAAAACTTGGCAAACAACGCGGCATACTTTATTTACTCGCGATCAACCTTATAAACGAACCGAATACTTCAACAAAGCAGTTTTAATGAGGCCTTTAACAAAACCAGACTTTGATGTGATAACTTTTTACGATATTTTCATCTCCCCGTGGACGAAAAATTGTACTCGTCTCTTTTCTGCACGTATTTTATTGTATAATTCCATCTCTCTCGCGCAAAGTGAGTGCAAAGAAACACCGCCTCTGGCGTCTGCAATCAATGGACCGATGGAATTGAAATAAGATAGGAAAAATTGACCATGGTTGATAATAAGCAACTCTTTCTTGTATTTAGTGATGTCATTGAACAAATATCGAGGGCTTACTTCATTTTGCGTTTTCTTTTGAAGACAAATTGTTAGATACATTATATTAGCATAGATACATAAGTCGTGGTAGCGTAATGGCTAGCGCACGCGTCCCGAACTCAAAGGGCGCGGGTTCAATCCTGGCCGGAAAGCATGCACCAGTTAGTCAGCTTTCTGATCTAATGTGCATATTGTTACAATTGGTTTTATGTCGTAAGATATTATAATTAAATATAACAGAGTAAAGGCAAGACAATTTATTTTAGATATTCACTTGGTAGCAAACAGAAAGCTAATGTCTGTCTGTATGTCAGACTGTAGAATAAATATTTGAATATATTATTCTTATGCTGCCAGGTATTCTCATGGTATCATCACGTAGGTCGAACAATTGGTAATTGTAACAATACGTTACGTGCTAATAACAGTGAAGGAAAACATCGTGATGCAACCTGCACATCGAGATAACCGATGTGTCAAACCTGCCAAGCCACCTTGGACAAGCGTGGCGGGTGTACTGTCCGTTCCCCCCTATAATGGGAGGCCCAAGCCCAGCAGTGGGACATTTGTGGGCTGTCATTAAATTATTTATTATTATATTAGCTGTGTAAGTGATTTGTTATGTGTATACATTTTATAGCTATATACTTTTTACACTTATTAGCTTTTCATTAAACAACTTGTCCATCCAAAGATTGCGTTAAGCAAAAAAGGCTGCCCATTGTGTACTAGGTTATAGTATGAATTTAAGATAATAAAGTGTACTGTCTAGGAATTGTATTGGTGTACTACGATAAAGAGTATTGTATTAGCTGTGACCCGCAATTTTGACCGCATGCATGTAGTTCGTGATAGCGTAATGGCTAGCGCACTCGTCCTAAGCTGAAAGAATGCGGATTCAAAACCTTACCGGAACGCACGCACCAGATAGGCAGTGTTTTGATTTAATTTTCATATTTTTACAGTTGCTAAAAACGTGACAGAAAATAACGTCATGAAACCTGCACATCGAGATAACCGATGTGTCAAACCTGCCAAGCCGCCTTGGTCAAGCGGGTATACCGTTCGTTTCTCAGTAATCGGAGGTCCGAGCCTAGCAGTGGGAAGTTTATAGCCTATTATTATATATGTACGAGTATATTTCTACTATCTGATGAATGAAGTAAAAAAGAAAATCTAACACTGAAACACGTATTTCTTTCTTACCAAAATCCTAAATATTGTTACGAGCTACAGGACTCAAATTAAAATAAATGCCATTGGAATTACTATAGAGTTTAATAGAAATGTACAATCACGTATAAAAGTGGATCCAACCAGTTCACACACACTGCACGATTCAATGCAATTCAACACGCGCAAAGTCTGTCACTATATCGCTAATCGAAAGTACTACTACACACGTCTTACTCGTATCGTAATCGTCGCTTAACTGCCCCACCCCTCCGTTCGGGAATTGTTTTGTACTAACTATACAGTACAAAAAAATCGACCGCGTGGACTGGAGTTTCCGAGAAACAGTAATTTGCACACCTGGTTATCTATTCTTGCGAAAACAAAGTTGAAAACAATAACAATAGGCTATTGCCTAATTGAAATTTTAAATACGAAGTAAACAAAAGAACTCCAAATGCGGAAGGGGCAATAAACCCGGTGCGCAGCATTTCTTTGTCGGTACGTAACAATAGGTATGCAGGTGGCCCAACTTGTAACAATATTATATTTTCATATCTTTATCTTGAGGAATTGGGGTCATCCATAAAAATAAATTTATCCACTCGAGGTTGTTTGTAGTGACAATATCTCCTTTACCAGTATACAATCTATCTCATTGTTAAATTTGATTGAAAAATCCGTTCAAATTAAATTCGTTCTTCATTCAAATTTTTTATAAATTAATGTACGATATTACTGACTCGTATAGATTCATATCAGTCGCCCTTTTTACAAAACAGTACTTCACTGCTACTATCAAAGAAATGTTTCTGTGTATGCAAAGCTCATTTCCGTGTCTCAACTTCGTTCACAGTCGGACGAACCTTTGCTTCTTTGAATGATTCGTTGACAAAGTAAATCATAAAGAATATTTTTCCTTTTCATACCGCAACCAGTCGATCGACTTATTCGAATAAGCTTTTTAATATAATTTATAAATAAACTGTGTTTATTATTTTCAGGTATGTACAGGTGCTTTTCAATTCGTACAGCCCACTGTAAGTACGTACCTACTTTGATATATTTCGTATTGTAATTAAATTCCAGTTGCTATAATATATTCAAATCAACTTTGTTTTGTATCAATGTAATTTAAGTTAATACAAAGCCTAAATATGAATGATTATAACCATGATTCGAGAAGATAGGAGGTAGTCCAAGCAATTGTGTTCCCCAATTTTGCCCTTCTTTGGATCGTATTTTGAGACAATACAATCTAGTTTTTTGCCAAATTTCATTGACAGAAGAAGACAAACAGAAAATAACTTTGACATTTACAATTTTAGTAGTTAGTCCGTAATCGAATAATAAACTTTACGCACTTTTTGACTAATTAAGAAAAACTTATCGAGAAATATTCAGATGCAAGTTGCGGAATCTTAACATCGTTATCAGCCTTCCTATTCCAAAATAGGCTTCCTTTAGCCTACTTCATTGTGAAAGTTTGAGACTCCGCCTTTGTATATTAATTAATGGTCTAGGACCTAGGTTCAGCGTATATCTCATTTTCTTAAAAGATGAATTTTAATTTTCATCTAATATTTTATTTCCTGTGATGTTCCTTAAGTTGACTGATGACCGGTTCCTATATCTTATATAATCACTTGCCCTACCATCGGTTACATTGTGATATTACTTGTATGGAGCTCATGTCAAATTTTAACCGATAGTAAGGGAGGTGAACGGTCAGTAAGATACAGGAATCGGCCGTAAAGCCTATATTAGACGGAACACTTCTATCTGTCATTTTAGATAGATCAACTAAAGTGATCCATATAAAAGTAAACTTGAATAATTCAATGTCATCGAATACCTTCATGTCCTTTCAGTTCTTTACCTTTGAACTAAATTGTTTTCGCGACTAGTACACGTAATTAAAATTAAGTTTTAACGGTTTTACACCCGGCATTTTTTCTAAATTATATTTATATTGAAAGTGTCATTAATTGAAAAAATCATGTACCAAAAGTTTATCCTAAGGGAAAACAGTACATACACAATGATGTTTGTTATAGTCATGATCATAATATATGTAAGTAAGTCTTGAAGTTTGTGTAGCCTACCAAGTTGGTCGTCTACCACATATCCAAGCAACTTGGTAGAAGTCGACGTTGTGTCGCCGAATGACGCTCGCCGAGAACACAATCACCATTAAGTTAAAGGCTAATTAAACCCCTGAGAAACTTGTCTGCCGTGCCGCACGACCACTAACTTCCGAATATACGGTCTTATTGATCAACTGCAGCGTTTACTGTTTGCATCTGACCAATGCAGAACGCAATATAATCTTCTCGTGCTGGGCTCTATCTGTTTTGGTGTTAAAGATTTAGGCTGTGGCTGAATGCGTCTTATTTAAAGCGTTAAAAACTAACGCCGTTATGGTATATAGCCACATTAATATATATACAAATGTTATCTGCAAATATTTAAAATTATTAACAATGTCGCATCTCAAGTAATACTTTAAATACTTATATACCTTTTTCTTGCTCAACTTTATCGCCTGATTCAAATTTCTTTCTTTTAGGTATTTTGGTGTGCAATAAAGTGTTATCTGTCTATCTCTAAATCCATCGCCATATCTGCACGAAACGGCTTTAATCTTATACTAATATATAAAGCTGAAGGGTTTGTTTGCTTGAACGCGCTAATCTCAGAAACTACTGGTCTGATTTGAAATTCTTTCAGCGTTAGACAGCCCATTTATCGAGGAAGGCTATAGGCTATATATCATTATATCATCACGTCAAGACCAATAGGAGCGGATCACCAAGGAAGTAAGTTTCAAAATTGATTTTTTAACTTAGTTTTTTTTTACTATTCCACGCGGACGTAGTCGCGGGCAGAAGCTAGTCTTTCATGTTATCAGATGAAACTCTAACTTTTTACAACTTGTGTCATTGTTTTGCTGATTCACAACTAACCGAAAAATCAAATAAACATGTAAATTCAAATAAAATTATGCATATTCCGTGAATACGTAAAATAAGATTTTTTGATAACAATACGTTGAAGTTTATAAAATCATTTGAAAATAGTATTTATTAAATTTTAAACCTAAATATTAGTAAAAGTAAGAACTTATACTTAATATTTTGTTAATGAAAATGACAAACTATTTTACATTTCTCATATTTTGAAAGTGCGTTTGGAGTTGGCTGATCACAGGGATGAAAATAGTACTTTCTGTCCCTGGGAAACAATTTTCCCTGCTGTCAAAAAATTGACGAACTTATACATAATAAATGCGACTCAGGCCCCAACTTTTTTACATCTTTTTTAAATCGCGGGCTAAATTGTAATAAAAATATCAACAATTTTGTAACATCATTTTATACTTATAA
Source organism: Dendrolimus pini (assembly GCA_949752895.1). Classification (NCBI taxonomy): domain Eukaryota; kingdom Metazoa; phylum Arthropoda; class Insecta; order Lepidoptera; family Lasiocampidae; genus Dendrolimus; species Dendrolimus pini. Next base: position 14,029,178 of record OX457137.1, on the reverse strand, counting down.
ATTACTTTTGAATAAATTATTATTTCATTTACATAAACTTGAGCTAAATATTTACTATCATCAGTGACAAAAAAATACTAGCTGGTAGCCACAGAAAAAAAATTTGCTTGACATGCTAAATGAGTTCGTCAAATTTAGATATGGATTGAAACCCTGATTTCATTAGAGAATTATTTTTTGTTTAACTTATCAGTTTTTATTTACGTTCCTCATGTTCGAAATAAATATCATATGTTAACCTCGGGTGAAAGGCCTATTTAGGCACTCGAATTATTAGCCAAACTATGTCATCCCTAATTAGATCACTCTTACCTCTCGTGTAACAATCTGCTATTCCTCGTCAAATGCTGTGTATGATATACCTAATTCATTATCGATGACACGGCCGCCTATTGTTTGCACCATACAATCTATGTTCTTGCAGGCAAATTGTTTCCGTTCTCGTCAATTTGCCGTTGAGAGCGTAGAGACTATGATTCCCGTGTCGCCTTGTTGCTTGTTAAGGTGAAATATTCACTGCCTCAACTATTATGGAACGGATGCATTTCACTTTGACGTCAAAGTGAAGCAAGCACTATTATAACAGACTGGACGAAAAGGTTGAACGTAATTTTGTTTTGATTTTGTTGCACAATGTTTCATAGGACGTAAAGAATACAGGCAGGTGTCGTTGGACAACTATTATCTATTACAATTAGGTACATTAGGCATTCCTAAATTTGCGTGACTCACCCCAGCACCCTAGCAGTGACCTTGTTTTGGTTTAGGTCCATCGGATTGGAAACCTACTACAATTGCTAAAACTTGACCTCAAATTTAGGACTCATCACTAAAGAATGTGGAGTCGGTGCCAATTTTACAAGTATATCGATTATATCATATTATATTATACAAAAGTGACATATTAAATAATTCTATCCATGCAGAAACGAAGAAAAAATACAATCTCCTGCGGCCAGGCGGCCTTTTGTAAAAGGCGTCAAAACATCCACAGGCAGGTGGTAGGGTGTTTGCCTGTCTGGATGGCTACCACCCCTATTCTAGAGTATGCCGCCATAACAACCTTGGCTTGTGTTCCGACATTAGTGGCCAGTTTTGAATCCCTTTATAGAGAGCGGCAGAGCATTTGTAGCACCTTTGGTGTTGTAAGTGCCCATAGGCGATGGTAACAGTTTTCTATCAGGTGAGCCATATACCTGTCTGCTGAACTCGTACAATAAAAAAATAGAACATTTTAATATTCAAGTACAATAGGCGTTCTTATCGCCCATAGGCAACCTTTGGAAGCATAAGAAGGACGACAAAGTTCAGTAGTCGCATAATCATCACATAATTGCATATTGTACGAGACAATGCTTAAATTTTCCTTTTTCAAACATTCTTTTCATTTGCAGTCTTTTGTAGCTAGTTTGGAGGTACTACAAAGTTTAGCGAAGACTGCGATATTATAAGCGAATAACCTAGGCTGCAGGCTGTGACATAGTCCCTAAGATAACTATAATAGTATGTAGGTATCTAAATTTCCATATTTTAAGAGGCTTTGGGGCTGAAGTGTAGTTTTATCTAATTAAAAACCGAGAAACAATAATTATAAGTAGCTACAAGCTCTTACCAGCTAAAATTGCGCCATTTAACACCCTGACTCCATTTGTGCGCTATACTTGAAATTTTAACATTTGACGCCTTTTACAATGTCATGTAGTATTTTTCACATATCTAGTAGTTAAGTAATTTTGTCTTTTATATCAATTAATTAGAAACCGTCCAATGCTAGACTTAAGTCTCCTCAGGTTTACACTACATATCGCCATTCTCCATTTTCTTTATACAGCACCTAGCAGTGACTTTGTGCAGGTTGGACTTGGTTGGCAACAACGAGAAAAGCAACTTTCTCTCCATTACCACCTGGTATTGATATTAGTCAAGTAATATTAATATTAGGACCGATTTTTCAATCACTAGTTAAAAATTATTCATAGAATAAAGAGAAAGAGAGAGAGAGAGAAATCATTTTATTATACACCATTATAGAAAATATTCTAAATGTGCATAATGAGCGGTTTTATCGCTGAGAAGTGATCTCGTTCAGACAACCCGTTAATAAAGTATAACATGGAGAAATTAAAAATGTCAGTTGCCTGAATAAAACAGTTGAATGGTTTTAATTTTAAATTCGCTCAGGTTATAATTTATTCCACCGATAACTTTTATCTGACAATTGAAAAATCGGCCCATAGTCGTGTAATATTAGTAACGGCCGAGACAATAAGTTTTTCTCTTCAAGTATCTAAGGTCTTAAACATAACATAGAACAGCTTGACGCAAGCACTCAAGGGGTAACAACCGAATTAGAACTTTAATAACGTTAACCGTATTACGTTATAACGTTAATATCGTAATATAGTGATAAAAATGTACGTCGTAAAACAGTTATTACGTCTAGGAAATGTAATTTCGGACAGAATATCATTTGATGGTCATAACAGCTAAGGTCTTGGGATTTGTGCAGAATTAAAAGACTAGAAACCCTCTTCTAGGGCGTGTATCGCTTATTCACGTTTAGTCATTCGCTACAAAAATTTGGAAAGCTAGATTCCATTAATTATTAATTTAGATGTAAAGTTTTTTTTCTATCGCTGGAGTACAACAGACAGGCAGACGGCCCACCTGATGGAAAGCGGTTACCGTCGCCTATGGACACCTGCAACATCAGAGGTGGCACTAACGCGCTGCCGGCCTCAAAGAAACCTTATGACACCCTTTTTGAAAACCCCATGTTGTAGCGCTGTGGGAAAACCACGGCTGGGAGCTCATTCCAAATCCCCAAGGTGCGCAAGGAAAACGTTGTAGAGAACCGTTGCGTACAACAGCTTAGAGGTTACCACACTTACATCTCTACTCAAAGGACGTGGATTCCATGATGGACAACATACACTACTTAAGCAGTTTTCTGGCCTAATATAAATGAATATAAATAAAGTATAACATCGTTATGAAACCTGCTCATCTAGATAACAGATCTATCAAACCCACCAAGACGCCTTGGACAGGCGTGGCGGGTATACTGTCCATTTCCTTGTAAACGGGAGGCCCAGCCCAGCTGTCGGACGTTTATGAGTTTTTTTTTTATGAGTGTTGTCTTGGTATACCTATATCATGAGATGATCGACAATCATCTATGAATGCAACCAACCTTATAGTTACGCTTGCAGCTAACAGGAGTCTGGTACATAACATTAATTCTACTTGTTGAAAGTTTAAATTTATATGAAAATAATGTTATTTGAATTTACCAATTGACATAAAATATGTACCCGTTGTTGCAGTAAGACCGTGATCGTCATCATAACTGTTAAATGAGAACACATTTTCTGTGATATATCATATTTATTATTTTACTAGCGGCCCCAGCAGACGTTGTCCTGCTTTGAAAAATAAAACTCTAGGACCCGATCACAGGATTAGGATAGGAAGGACACAAAAACAAAATCACCAAAATCGGTCCAGGTGATTAGAATTAGATTTGAACCCTATCTCAGCGCCACCTACCGGTTCCAACGGGATAAAAAGTATCCTATGTCCGTCTCCTGGTTGTAAGCTACCTCCCCACTATTTTTCAGCTTAATCGGTACAGCCCTCCTCGAGTTATAAATAGTGTAACGAACACGATTTTCTTTTATATATCTATTGATTAAACAAAATGTGTGTGTGGAGTTCACATGCAGTAGAAGTGAAACAAAGTGTGGGAGCGATTTTAAATTTCGTGACGTCACATTTCATATAGCTTTAAAACACGAAATTTGAAGTATTAACAAAAAACTTCAAAACATTTCCAACTATCTGAATGAGAATATAAATATAATGTATTATATCACATTCTTTCGCAGGCTTAGTCGTATAGATTTGTGTTTATCTCTTTTTAGTCTCGCTTTCTCGTTTCATCGACTTTCAAATCACAAAGACTTTAAAAAAAACACTTCAAATATGCTTATGGTGTTATTAAAGACAAATGTAATCACAGAATTTACCAAATAGGGAATTTAAGGGTACATTATAAGCGTTGTTACTGTTATTTATAAGAATGTTTTTATTTTCATTTATTTCAAGAAATTATTTCTAATATTTAATTTTGAAATTTTTGACTAAATAATACTTTTGTCTTCTATTTAAACAGTTTGATTACAGTTACGCAGTCAAGCGTTAAAAAGATTTTCAAAAGTCGAATAAATAAGATAAGTAGGAAATAAATGACAAAATATACTGGAAATACATCATCGAGTAAGTTATAATACTGTTACAACTCAGATCCCGACAAAAACAAAATCAACCTACATATCTGAACCAAAGCACATTTATTACCCGTCGGCATTTGAACTAATAATATTGAAATTCTTTTATGGTCGTTTTCTTTTGTTTAGTCATTGGCATACGGCCTATTGTGTATTGTAATCATTAGCCAGGTGTTGCGGATTTTAAATTAAAAACTGATTCTAGGAAATTCGGTCCACGTTTCCGGGCGGACATATTGCATTTGTGCACTATAAAATAATAGCCTGATTGAGGGAGGGAGGGGAGTTAGTCGAGCGAGAACTACGAGCTACTACGAGAGAAGTGAGACGTGTGTACTATAGGGAACCTAATAAGTGATGGACTTTGCGCGTTTTATTGAACTACGGCCTTCTGTATTACGTTGGGACTTGTTGTGTTCGGTTATATTTGTACCTGTGTTATACGTGTTTGTATAGTTGTAATAAACTCTATAATAATTCCAACGGCATTTTAATTCGGGTCCCCGCAACTCGTAACAATACACAAAAATACAATATTCAAAATATTGTGTATGTTTTCATAAACTTTAATGTAATTCACAATTCGATGGGTCACATCACATTATGCCGAACTCACAAGCCTTGTCTACACGAAGTTCTTGTATTTTAATAAAGTTTATTATTTTGTTACCGGCTCGTTTCATGTTTCCGTTTTGTTTGGAGAAATCGCTATAGTCGAGATCAACGAATACACGTACGAATTGCCAACAAAACTTTATACATATATAATCTAACTTTCACTCATATTTTATGGGTTGTTTGTTCTCAATTTGCTACCTGATTACGTGAATTCCGACGTGGATACAGGTAATGTTATGATTCGAGTTGTTCTCGAACGAAATTGTTTACTGTCTCTATTGTCAAATGTTTGATACTGTGTTCTATTTGGAGCAAATATTAAGTTTATAACTTGTCGATTTCTTTTTAGAATTGGAACGTTATATATATATTTAGTATTTTCTTAAGTTTTCACGACTATGGCGTCTGGCCGTCGCAATTTTCAATTTGGCAAAGGCAAGCCATACAGGGGTCTTGCCTCAGTCCCCGGAGGTAGCACCAAGGTGTCGCTACTCACCTAAGGCTTCGCTACAAAGCCCTCCTGCGGGTTATATTAAAATTATTATTATATGTAAGAAACCGAATTAAGTTTTTGTGTAAGTAAATAAGCTTGCTACTGTGTGATTACTATTGGTGACATAATCTAGTAAAGGCGTACATACTACACATTCCTATCAAATTACACCCTTGTAACCTTTAGCTCCCGAAGCAAACGACTGATGTAAAGACAACAGAAAGATAGTCGGATAGATACATGCACAGATAGACGGTTTCATAAGTGTTACGTTTCTTCTAAATAAGAACAGGGCTCTAAGTTTTGAAGTAATAAAAATATCATTTTCAAGACCAGTCTAACAGAAGATACCCAGGGCAATAAATTAGAAATAACAATCTTTAAAATCACTTTGAAGATCAAAAAACGACTTAATTCTCTGAAGACAAGATTTATATTATTACTATTTAAGTATTAGGGTCGAGTAAACGCTATAGAAATTCTCATTGAGTTTTATTGAAACAACAATCTTGATACGCCTAAAATCACTTTGACATCAAACTTTCCAGTGCCCTCTGTCGGCCGTTCACCCGACTTTAAATAAGTTAATTTCTTGAAGTAAATGCTTGTAATAAAGACTGGAGATACGATCCTCAATAAAGATAGGATTCTATAACGAAACTTGGCCCGGGAAAGTTAATTACAAGAATAATGAAGTTATCGGCGACAGAACCTTTTTTAGGGTTCCGTAGACGTTTTGATACATAACGTAACCCGTATGAAAATGTATAACATATGTTTTTATGTATACGACGATCATTTTGCTAGGAATTTTTTGGGATTATATCAATGAAATTTAGTACAAATATTGTTGATCTATAAAATGTATATGCCGCTATATAGATTTGTATTGAAATCCTGAAAAAGTAAAGATTATGGTTGTCCGCCATGATGCAACAGAATTTTTTGTACAGTTGTACAGACCTTGAAAATTTATAATTTTATATTTCTGTGATATTTTTTTTAATCTATAATGTAGCGAGATATTTGCATTAAAGTAGTAAAAACATTGTGGAAAACATTACTAGACAACTTTTGAAATATAAAGTGGAAAATTCGGAAAGTAGTCATCATATTTTTTATGATTTCGTAGCCAAATATTGAAAACGGTGGACTTCTACGGAGCCCTTAATTATATTTGACCTTGCGAACTTTATTACACTATGACTTATACGATAGCTAGACGTAACGTGATAACTTCGAAACTTGTATATCAAGCAACATGAACATGTCAACAATCAAGGGTAGAAGTTACTTTATAATACGTGTATTTCATTGAACTATTATCGAGTCATGAGATAAAAAAAACAACGTGAACAGTAGTTCCGTTTGTAATCATTACCAACAATCGACAATCCCGACCGGTATTCTCGGTAAGGGCCCTTGCATTAAGATCATCCGCCGCGATAACGAGTGTTTTGCAACGGAAGGAGAGAGACTGCGATTAGTGCCTAAGCACTTTCGATTTCCGTACCATTCGGCGCTGAAATTAATTCATAAAAAATCGTTTATAAGTTCCGGAACATTGATCAAGACAATATCTTAATCGATTTAAGTGGGGGTCAAATAAGTGTGGTGCCACGATGATAGTTACCCCGTTGGACAGCGTAACGCATCACAGATGAGAACCCATGGTATTGAAAGGGGAGGACAAAATTCACGAAGAGTAAGTAGTTGTACTTCTGCTGTATTAGCTTGCTTAACTAATTTAACGTTAATATTATGACTATCTAAACAGAAATCTTAACTGCTACGTGATAATATACAAAAATTCCATCCTCATATATTTGTAAGATTAATGTCTGTTTTCTACATTATCACATATATGGACTTCTCAAAGTTTTAACCTTGCTATTTATGATGATGATGAGTTGTAATGTTATAAAATCTAAACGTCCCAAGCCTGTACATTGAAACTATTAAAGACAAACAACTGGAATACACTATATAAACGATTCAATCTTTTTATTTCTTGTATGTTTGCCTGTTTGTGCAAGTAAGACCTACTGAACCGTTTTCAATATGGGTTTCGCTGATCTCCAGCAAATTCTTAGACTTAAAATCTACGCTACTTTTTACCCTGGGAATCCCGCAGGAAATTTATTGGGAATGATGATTTAAAAAATCGAATTCCAATGTGATTTCTTACTCATTATCGATCAGTGAAAAAAACACAAACGACAGAAATTATAATTATAATGTATTAAACATTCCAAATTCCAGTCTAATATTCAGAAAAAATGAATACTCTTTTAGTTACGACTTCATTACCATAGCGGCCCGTAGTCAACACTGTGCTGACTAGGCAGCTCACCTTTTATATGAAGACTTAACTCACTTAACATTCCGTTGAAAACGAATTTCGTTTTTCTCCCTCCAACATATACAGCTGTCCCGCGTGGTTACGCATTTTCTTATACATTCATCACTTTCTGGGAGCGTCGCGTATAATTTGATCGAAAACAGAATTCCGATGTCAGCGGCTTCGGCATCCGAAATAGAGTTGTGATTAATGGATTTCGTCCCACCCTAATGTCATAAGAGGGTCGTATCTTGTATACATTGAGTATGTTTAGTACGTGTTTATTTATTCAGGTGATTACTATGTAGAAACAAATTATTTATATCAATAAAAAATAATAAATTGAATTCTGTCTGTAATTTCAAAGTAAGCGGGCATTACATTATCCAATTTGCACAGCGCTAAGTGAGCTAGTGTGCTAAAATTGGATGGTATAAAAGCATTTAGGCAGTTAGTGATCCAATCTAGTGCGATCATATGGGCTCTGTTATCCTTGCTCATCTAGCGCAGTATGTTTAGTACATGTTTATTTATTCAAGTGATTACTATATAAAAACAAATTATTTATACCAATAAATAAAATTGAATTGTCTGTAATTTCAAAGTAAGCGGGCATTACATTATCCAATTTGCAGAGCGCTAAGTAAGCTAGTGTGCTAAAATAGGAAAAAGTAGTTAGGCAGTTAGTGATCCAATCCAGTGCGATCGTATGGGCTCTGCCACCCTTGCTTATCTAGCGCACCAGATTTAGAGCTCTGCAATTGGATAATGTAATACCCGCTCCAAGCTGGCGCAGCTGTCGCTCGGCAGGAGGACCTCAAATATACATCCATTGGCAGTGGATACATATTTGTGGCGTTCGGTGTCGAGACTGTAGTCTCGAATCCTGAAGCCTATCGATTTTAACGAGACCTATCATCTCGCTTCGTACAATTCTCACGTGAACAAAAATCTAGCCCGTATTTGGGGCAACGCTTCGCGGCATTGCCAACCAGCGCGGGAATGCGGCCAGCGTTTTGGGCACGTTCCCAACGGACAGATTTTTTTTAGGATTTGTATATAATTTATTTTATATTAAAAGAAATTAAAGACTTATTAGAATATTTAAGTGAAAGATTCTGTTTACACAATACATATTCGTATATAACGCGTATCTTGAATTACCGTTTTTAGATATCAGTCTATGTGAATATTTGTCTTAATTAGGCTCTGAGTGTTTAACACTCAAATACGAAAAAAGTTCGTTTTTATTACTTTCGTTGACATTTTCGGGCGGATCGAATAGAGCGAACGACCAGAGGCGTTTGAAAGTAAATCCTGCGAAACTGTTAGACATATTTCAATAGAAATTTAAGAGATAATTGCTACTTATACGATGTCTTGTTTATAATATTATAAATGATCGAGTTTATAATTTTTGACAGTCTGTAAAGCGCGTAACACACTACGCAGATGCGGTAAGATTTCTGTATCGCTCAGATACAGAAATCTTATTATGTCATATTTTTCAATCGTTCTCTATGTAATTCAATGAACTAACACACACAGCGCAGATAATTTTTATTTTCGTATAAAGTATCAGTAGGCACTGACCGATATCGTAAGATGGTGATAATATTATCTGCTTATACAAATATATCTGTAGACAACATCTGCAGATATAAATATGGCATGTGATTTTACCTGCAGATGAATACAGGTGGTTGCGTGGCCCAGTTTGCACATGAAATCATGAATCAAAACAAATCAATCGCCACAAATATTGCCCTTGGATGTCGAAAACACGTTGTAAACTTGTTATCTGATTTCATATCCCTTTAGTCAACACTAATGCAACACGCGCATCAAATTCAAAATCCTCTTCTGACGACCTGTTCATCAATTCCAGAAGAAATATACGCAAACTCTTGAACCATTCAAACATAACATTCAACAAACTATAGTCGGGTTAGTTTGAAGAATTTCGAGTATCTGCGTAATGTGTTAAAAGACTAAAGGCTTTATTCTTTTAGACGTCGGAGCGAACGTTTCGAATGCAACCGGGATTTAAAGCTTGGACGATGATGATGAATACAAAGTTTAAGTCCCACGTGAAGCAGTGGCGGACAACACTAGTAAAAAAAAATGAAAGAATAAAAATGAATGTGTTTATTTCCGAATGGATTGTTTTAGATTGCATATTGTATATTATGAGTCTACCACCGCTTCTAAAGTAATTGTAGTTACTACTAAAGGAGAAGAAACGTCGCAACAAACTCTCCAGGGAATATTTTCATAAAAGACCTCTAAAGCTATGTTTTAATGTATTATTTTATAACATCGAATGCTGTTTACAACATAACATAGTTCGCATAAGGTTATTTCAAACATGTGTGACACAACATAATACAGCCATTCTGTCATCTGCAGCTCCACACGTAATAATCCCTATGTATTGTCTAACTGTCGCGTGAATACTTCGCTTTATTCTCACAACGAGATAATAACCGTTGTACTGTGCGTGCGTTTTATCACCGACTTTATAATATAATAACCGGTGACATTACACTCGTTCGTAATAAGCAATGAGGTATAAAAACGCGCCATTGCAGTGCAAATTGCTCGCTTTATTATAATCGCGTGTGTCTCTATACCAAAAGAGCTATATACACTCACACATAAATACACACACACACATATCTGTATATATGTATCTCAGCGTGACGGTCACGCGTGTTTAGTGCTTTTCCCCCATTCCAAATATACCTCACATACCTAAAGAAGTTTTCACTTTAATAAATATTGAGCACAATATTTTTGTAACACTAGAAAATCACACAACTCATTTAGAAAGTTCTCAATATCTCGTTAAGCCTACTTAACGAAGTAACATTGAGCGAGATTAGATCGATAATCTTCGTATCGTTCGAAAGTTCCATCGTTGCCTTACAACTTTAGTTGCGAACGACGTAAAATAGTTGCCCAGATATTCCTTAATACGAGTATATACTTTATTTAGCTGCTAAGCGTTATCACTAATCTAAAAGCTGAATTCATAGAATTGTTTTCTACATCTTAGAAGGATTAGCAAGTAACTAAATAGTCTTTATTTTTTATGAAAGAAGAAAAGAAAGAAAAATATTATTTCTAAATGCAACACACAAAAAACACACACAACAACAAAACACATATCATACAGTAACAATAAAAAATTTTTTATTACAGAAGCCCATAAACGTCCTATGGGTGGGCTTAGACCTCATGTTCAGGATCGGACATATATCCGCCACGCTATCACAAGCTTGCTAAAGCATCGAATCTAGACTCTTTACCGAGTAATTGTGGCAATCATGCCATTGCTTAAACTTTCATAGTACTAACTATATCGTTTGTAAGTAAATTCTTTGTTGCGGCCACGCCGTAGCTCAAATCCTAGTGAGTAGCTCAATTTTACCTACATATAAAAACGTGTATATATAGAAATCTTCCTTGAAAAATTATATAACTGATGACGAAAACCGCTGTAATACTGAAAGTAGCTTAATAATTTGTATCTAGCGTAGCAAAATGGTCACTTTAAATCATGTCGATCTCGTCCAATTTATAATTGCAAGCTCATTTTAAAAACAACTTTTTGTAGTAACTACAAATGACAGAGACAAAATACATCCAGACTGAAAATAAAGTACTTACAGGTCAGACAAATGCGTTTAGTCTGAATTGGGGCGTCGACCGTTTTGTCAAGCTGCTTTAAGTTTATTTTCTTGCCGTTCCTCATATTTTTAAAAGTAGTTTCTTTTGGTTTTTGTATCCACCCACATACCAAGTACTCAGGGATAATCGAGTATAAGAATTATCTACAAAGAATTGGCACGAAGTGAAGAAAGCCAGCCTCTCTAACATGCCGCTTTAATAAAAGCTGAAGGGACCCACATAATTTGTGTGTGAATTCCAAGTCAAACGTAGACAAAGTCGCGGGGATAAGCTAGTTATAAATATGGGTGTAAATATATCCCGGAAGATTATTTATTTACTGTCATAGATGATCTTCATCTTTACAATGCAAATGCATAAACGATATTATTAATTCTTTCTTATATTCCAATGTTTACATGAGGGTAGACTTTCGTTTTCATTGGTGATTTGTGCAAATGTTTGGCCAACGGTCTCGGTGTCTTGAAGCCAACGTCTCGGTTGGCGGGCATCCAGGCACACGATGCCAAATCACCGGTGACTTTCTCCGTATAATTTGTGAAAATACATTTTTTTGCTGAGACTATCGGTTCAGTCCCCTGTTTTTAAGATTTCTTAGACAAGTTACTATGTCATTATTTTTGTCTGATTTCTATTATGAATATCTTTTCATCGCTTTTGTTCCTTTTATTTTTAGAATATAACATTAATGAACCGTACCTTCGCTTTCTTACTTATATATACACTAGAGTTTACCCCGCGGCTGCGCCGCGGGTTAACCTATAGTACGTGTCTCTTGTTTATAGAGCAAGTGCTACAGGTTATATTATATAACATTTTTATGTATTTGCGCACAGAAGATTCACTTCATTTTATATCGCTAATTATATATACCATCCCCCGTCTATCTGTCAACAAAATAAATTACAATAGTTGACCAAAAAGGCCAAAATGGTCTAAATGACCAAAAGACCACAGTGACTGACATGGCTAAAATGACGGAATAGGCAAAAACGACCAAAAAGGCCAAAATAATCCAAATGGTCAAAATGACCAGAGGCCAAAATGACCAAAAAGGCCAAAATGACCAAATAGGCCAAAATGACCAAATAGGCCAAAATGACCAAATAGGCCAAAATGACCAAATAGGCCAAAATGACCAAAAAGTAAAAATGACCAAATAGGCCAAAATGACCAAATAGGTCAAAATGACCAAAAAGGTCAAAATGATCAAAAAGGCCAAAATGACCAAACAGGCCAAAATGACCAAATAGGCCAAAATGACCAAAAAAGCCAAAATGACCAAATAGGCCAAAATTACCAAAAAGGAAAAATTACCAAATAGGCCAAAATGACCAAAAAGGCCAAAATGACCAAAAAGGCCAAAATGACCAAATAGGCCAAAATTACCAAAAAGGCCAAAATGAAAATTATCCCTTGTCCATCCTCAGTATTTATTTTACATACGTACCGAATTTCAGCCAAATCGGTCCAGTAGTTTTTCCGTAAAAGCATAACAAACAAACAGACAAATATCATGTTATCCCGGAAACTATCACATTTTTCGGGATAAAAAGTATCCTATGTTCATCCTCGGTATCGAAAATATATATATACTGAGTTTCAGCCAAATCGGTCCAGTAGTTTTTACGTGAAAACGGAACAGACAGACAGACAGACAGACAGACAGAGTTACTTTCGCATTTATAATATTAATAGGGAAATAGGGATTTTGAACATAACGGTATATTTGGTTGAGTATGATTAAGAGTAGGTATATCAAACCTGTTATATTTATAAACACAAAATTAAAAACTGTTGGTCGGTTTTAGAGATAGATCCTACTGCACTACAAGTGATGTTATTGGATATTCTACTTTTCTTTAATGCATCAAGCATGTTTGCATAGACAAAATATTAAAGAATTTTATTCCATTATACACTAAACAAAATGTCTCGATTGAACACTGGGTCAAGGGAAGTGGAAACTTGAAAGAGTGATTCATGATCAGATGTACCTACGTATATCAGCAGGTTGTTCTGGTTAGCTTGTATAAAGGAGATGCACTTTGAGTTAATTTTCTGTACACATGAGCTTCAGTGCAATGATTATTTGTGTTTTTTACTAATATGGTTATTGAAGAGAGAAACAGCTTTAATTATTAACTTAGGGCTATTATGACCATTAAATAAATAATAATTATTTTATTAGTAAAGTTCACCCGCGACATCATTGGATGGATACCAAAGATCACAATTGTTTTACACAGAGAATTCGAAGCCTAGAATCAGAATATTGCATCATAATCAGATTTTTCATTTCATCGTAATCAAACCACTTTAAACCGGTTCCAAGAATATTCTCACTGGATTTCCAGGACCCCGTAGTTTTTGCGTGTAGCCCGAACAAACACAAAAATATTTAAAAAAAACAAAAGACTACACTTTTACAATTTTATAATATTATAGATACATTCATATTAATAAATAAACATGCAATTTCATGTGTACAGGTTAGCTATAATATCATATATCATCATGATCTATCCACGAAACTATGTCACAAACACAATGAACAATAGTAACGTGACCCACCTAACACCCTTTCGAATAATGTCTCTGTCCACATATTAAGTGAGAGGAGCACAATAGGGAGTTAATGCTGTAGCGCTAACGTGGTGAAATATACAAGACCACAGCCCATAGACAAGGTGCGGCCCATGTATACATTGGTAAGGTGCCGTAGATGGGGGATGTATGAATGTTAAAGGTTGACATTAATTTTTTTGCTACTCAACAGCATTACTATTACCCTAAATACGTTTCGTTGCGAATGTCTTTATTTCAAGTTGAGTCACACTAGAAGCAAACCAAAGATGATTTTTGACTGGCTGGAGTCAATGAGCTACCTAGCCCGAATTACGGTGTATAGTATAGCCTTAATCTCTATAAATAATAAACGCGAAAGTTTGTAAGAATATATGTATGGATGTATAGATGTATGTTTGTTACTTATTCACGCAAAAACTACTGAGTGGATTTTGATGAAACTTTTCAGTAATATAGCATACACGTGAGAATAACACATAGGCTAAAATTTATAAAGATATAGTGTGAATTACCCAAAGTATAACGATTTCCATCACCACGCGTGTGAAACCGCGGGCACAGCTAGTATAACATAATTGTGTATCGTGTAATAAGTGACGGAATCAGAGACCTAATTATCCTTCACTATTTCCCTTTCCCCGTCAATCTCTTTTGTCTTCTGCAATTTTATTCTATTTACCCCATAACATATTTGCAATGTTAGGTGCCTAGTTCATTACCTCATATTGCACATTTTCATAAAATCACAATGAAGTAAATGTTCTGCGTCATCTGCTTTCTTTAGGGCCGATTGTTCAATCGTCACATAAAAGTCATCAGTCGATTAAATTATAACCTGTGTGAATCCAAATTTGAAATCATTCAACTGCACATGCAACGACTTTTTAATTTTTCCATCTTATACTTTATTCTATAAATGACTTTTATCTCTTAATTAAAAATCGGCTCTTAAAATAAATTATAACCAATTTTACTATTAAACAAAGCCCGTTTCTTTCATTTAGGTGATCATTCTTTTAGGTCTAGGCGTTCTTCGTTATTTTCACCAAGATCTCAAAAGTACTCCAATACTCGTCTGGTCCCTACGCCCATTGGTCCTGCGACAAATGTAACCAACCCACTGCTACTGAAATTAATGGAACAAGGCATTACATGAAAGCAATTTATTACTGTGACGCCTGATTTATAATTATGTCCATTTGCATTAGTTAAAAAACAAGTCCGTTTTCTTCACTTGGACGGAAATTCGCCAGTTGAGTAACAGGTTATCGATAGCATGGACAGCTGTCCAAACGATAATAAATATTTACCTCAACAGTTCCTCGCGTTATCTCGGTTCTTAACTAAAAATGTAAATCAAGCTTAAAAGCAAGTTAACATTCAGTAAACTAACCATTCATTATATAAAAGATCGTTTAACAAAAGTTAATTAAGTACTGTCACGTTAAATTCAGAATTTCCAGATAAGACGGAAGAGTAAAGAACACTGACGTCATAGGCATAGCAGTACTGATAAGATAGGTTTATTTTAGTGTGGCAATATTACACACCGATGTGTCGCCGGCCTTTCAGCTTGCTTCTTACTTTATGCGGTCGTAAACCAGCTTGTCTGAGACTTACATATGCGTACCTCGCGATGAGATATTGGACACTAAACTCGTTTTACTCGCTCGCAAAAGGGCACAGCGTCGGCTGTTGTGCGATATGACACCTTTATTATTGTTGACGTTAATAAAGTTAGAACGCACAGTTATTTGTTAATAAATTTCACGTTTCACGGTTTTTTTCGCGTCACGAATCTAATTTTGAGATGAATATTGTATGAAACTGGAGAAGGATGGATTTCATAGACATTTACCTTAATGCTTTGTTTTGATATTTTATTATGATGAATAAACATATAGGCACAGTAATACTTGTATATTTTTCGTCACGGAATTTTATATTCATCTTATTTATCTTTACATATGTAGTATAAAAAAAACGCTTCTAGCGTCTGTCTGTGTATCTTCACATAGACAGATATTATTTATCAGTAAATCCCCCTAAATCACGGAATGTATTTTTAGCGTATTCACCAACAATTAGACAATTTTTAGAGGAATGTTTTCCCGCGGTTTCGTTAGCGATATACGAAAACCTAACACAGACACACATATTGTATATCTCCAAATTAAGCAAATTACGGTTGTGTTATGGGTAATATACAACGGACTTCTCAGGGGCCGATCCCAGAGGCCCAGACCATAATAAATAACGGAAAAAACATGTTTCTGAAATTTACTATACCAGGAATCGAACTGGGAGCCTCAGGGTTGCAGTGAGGTAGGCCGGCAAAGGATTCGCGTGCTCAACCACAGAGACCGTCAAATTAAAAAACCTTTATATTAAATATAATTTGATATATAGGTTTTTTGATGCTGGAGTGGTATTTTTTTATTGCCTGAAGCAGGCAGACGGCCCACCTGCTGAAATCTGGTTGCCGTCGCCTATGGACATTTGCAACATCAGGGGTGTCGCGTTGCTGACCTTTAAGAAATTTTATAACTCCCTTAAAGAACCCCTTGATATAATAGCGCAAAGCAAAAACCGCGCCGGAAATTTCCCTACAAGTAATTGTTGTACGCAAAATAAATGTTCTAGGTTGCCAGTGTGCATTTTAAACACAAAAGATTATGCTACGAATTTGATTCCGGCGCCAAAGGAAGAACAAGAACCTGGCCACTAATACCAGAACACCATTCGAGATTGTTATTGCAACACACTCTAGATGAAACGAGGGAGATATTCAAATGGGCCAATAGGTAACCACCTACTAGTGGTTGTTTGTTCTAAAATTCATTCGTCGTCAGCCATTCGCAGTCCACTGCTGGACGTAGGCCTCCCCAAGACGGCGTCACTCATCCCTGTCCTCTGATTTCCTCAGCCAGCGCCTACCAGCGACCTTGCACAAGTCGTCGGTCCAGCAGGCTGGAGGGCGTCGGAAACTACGTTTACCGAGACGCTGTCTCCACTCCAGGACTCGTTTGGTCTATCGGCCATCGGTCCTGCGGCATAAATACATTACTCGAAATAAAAAAAAACATATATATATATTAAAAATAACTGAATATAACTTTGTTACTAACACTCTACAGCATTTCTTTAATTTTCCACATTTAACAATTTTATAAAGATTACTTAAAAACATTTCTTTACAAAAAAAATACAAATTACAAAATAAAAAAACATGGTAAACGATTAAGAGTATTATTATTAACGGTTATAAATGCATTATAAGAAATACGTACGTACTGTGAGGTCGATTTTCACTTCTCCGTACGCTAAATTAATATTCCTTTTCATCTTGTTAAACAACTGCGTATTAACAGTGTTTTAGTTTCAGTCAAAGAGAATCTAAGAGTAGCTCACATCAGACCACAGATTCTCAAAATAAAGCACCAAGAGCCGTGTAAACTTAGGAAAACAGACTGAGCGGGTCAAAGCTCTGGAGGACGGCTTGTCGATACACCATTTGCATAGGAACCCACCGTACGCCATGTTTACTTATCCCACACAAGTATCATACGCGATTAAATTTAAAGTTAAAGTAAGCTTCAGCCGGCATAATTAAGATGGAACTTGGGGTAAGATTGCTTCATTATCAAAAAACGAAAGGAACATTTTACAATGATCGCTTTTGACATAGTTTTCTATAATGCTGTATAATAAGGAGTTATCTCTATCTCTAGGTGTATCTATCTAGTATACTGTTGTTAACATAATATATTAAATAATAGTAATAACTAGTTCTGCCTGCTACTTTTTTCGCGTGTAACTTCGATTTTATCTCTATATCTTCGAACCCTGCAAGACATTACACATTGCAAAAATTAAAATATAATTCCTGTTTACATTCGTATTTTCATCACAAACTGTTAAGCCGTTTCGGAGCCGATTATATAAAAAAACTTTCAACAGCGTGACAGTCAAATTCGACGATTGGTCATTTATTACTAGTACCTAACGTACGACCCTACTTCTGAAAATTAAAATGCATAACTTAGAATTAAAAACTTTAGTCTCAGATCATGGACGTTAGTAGAAATGTATGGCAAACATTGTGAATGAAATGGCATGATTTTCTATTAAAAATCCATCATGATTACAACGTAGCCAATTGACGACAACGTTTGTCAGTTAACACCTGCACGTGAAAGGCCAGTCAATAAATGGGAACATTATTTACTTACAAGGAAATAAAATTTTCCCTCTAGCACCGCAAACACATTACACCGTCGAAATGTGTGTATTTGTGCGGCAGAGATTGTGTACCTATTTATTTTTCGTCCATCCCCGTCGACCCCCACAAACCCCTTTTGTGACACTCGCATTATTTGCTCACCCCGGGGGTGTTTACCCACGTGCGAGCGCCAAACTGTACCACTTTATTTATGTCCGTGGTGGCCACAATCAAAATTATTTATGCGGTGTTTTTCAAAGTTGCTCAAACAGGCAACCGACATTTAAACCGCGCGGCGATTCCCAAAAACTCACACTTGCTGCAAATGATCCTGTTAAATAGAATAACTGTATCTTCTTAAACAAAACATTTGAAGCTTTGAACATCAATAAATGAGCTGAACGCTATAGAAGAGTAGAATTTCACTAGAAATTTCTCGTGTGAATCGGTACTTTCGGTTTGGTACGGTAAGCGAGTTCCATTATATACAACAGATTTGCTTAAGGAGATAAGATAAAAAGCGAAATTAACCCTATTTTTGTTACATTTTCACGACTAAACGATAGAGCGTATCTTTAAAAAAATTGAATGGAGATAGATTGTATCCTGAAGGACGCAGTCTACATTTCAACTAAAAAAATCTTGAAAGGGGTGACATAGAAATTGAAAATAAAAACTTCGTTTAAAAAAACCGACTTCAAAAACGAAAATGTATAAAATAACTTATTTCTAAAGCTATTATTATTAATATATATTATCTAAAATATCTTAAAGTCGGTGCTTAGTAATTTTCAAAATATAGTAATTTTTATGTTTTCCTTTGCACCGACTTCAAGATGTTTTAGATAATATATATTAATAATAATAGCTTTAGAAATAAGATATTTTATACATTTTAGTTTTTTAGTTTTTGAAGTCGGTTTTTTTAAACGAAGTTTTTATTTTTTATTTGTTACTTTTTAATGTCTAACTATGTATGGGTGGACCTACGAATGGTGCCGCGCTTCTTAAAAAATATAGGTCCCAAGAACCGGGAACAAAAAAATGCTCGTAAAATGAAAACTACTGGGCCAACTATGTCAAATGTTTAGGGGACCACATGGCAGCTATTCCGCGTCTAACAAAAAATCAATCACGTAAATCGGATCATAAATAACGGAGTAATCGGCGAACACACATAAAAAAAGGAAAAAAAAAAAGATCCCGATGAATTGAGAACCTCCTCCTTTTTTCGAAGTCGGTTAAAAATTGTGTATGTATATAGAAGTCAATGTCTTAAGTTTAAAAAATACGCTAATTAATTTTAATATTTTGGTAAGCAATAAATAAATAGGTAATAACTGTGATAGTCTTGCCTTTTTTCACTTCATTCAGAAAAAAATTAAAATAAATCTTAAATTCAAACTAGGCTATTACATTTTTATAATATTATAGATAAGGTGCTGAATCGGCAAAGAGAGTATGATGCAACATACCATTGTTCTTATCAAACTTCTTGTCCATCCAAAGGTTGTCTGTAAGAAATCAATAATAGCGATAAGGCCGTCTATTGTATTCTAAAATTTTATTTCTGTTAACTGTATCTTTTAAAACTCAATGAATCATATTCATTCATTCATACATTTTATTTATATAACATTTTCTCATCTTATATTTATACACACACGAACAAATGGCTTGATTTTGTAATTAAAATCTCGCGGTGAGCGTTTTCGTCGGCATAAAAGCAAAAGAGCTATAAAAATTCTGCCGCCAACAAGTATATAACGACAATTAATCGTCACGTGTCCTTTTATATGCGACTTTCCTGATTAATCAGTGTTGTTATAAAACACTCGTATTCATTTCAGAAATATTATGTTGTGTTTTGTTGATCATAATTGTTGGCAATTAATTAAACGTTGTCGTTGAAAGTTTTTAATTTGTTGAAGGCTTTTCGTGTTTTAAAATGGTCTCATTAACAAAAGTGGGCAAGCTCATGTGGAAACGTCGAATATAAGTACGTATTACGTATACGTTAATTAATATACTTTTATCTATCTATAATATTACAAAACTTTATACATGCCGTGTCTGTACATTGAAGCTATTTAAAAAAAACAACTGGAATATACTACATATATAAACGATGGAGAATACATTTTTTTAGATTTCTTGTCTGTTTGTAGCTTTGTTCGGGATTTGCGTAAAAAGTACTAGGCTGATTTCGATGCGGTTTTCGTTGATCGACAGAAAATTCTTGGGCTTAAAAGATGCGTTATTTTTTACCCTGGGAAACCGGTGTAAATTTTTGTGGGAATGATTTTAAGTTGCCAGATTGAAAATAAAATTGAACTCCAATGCGAATTTTTCACCCGTCGATAAAAAGAATTATGTCATAAAATGTGTGATCCGGATCGAAATTAGCCCAGTATTTTACGTTATTCCAGAACAAACAGATGAGAAATCTGAACAAAATGCATTGTGTTTTCCATTATTTATATTAGTGTATTTCAATATATTTTTTAAAGCCTTAATGTACAGACACGTCATTTTAAGAATTTCATAATATTAGTAGCGGTTCTGGCAGACGCTGTCCTGCCCTGAATAAATTATATAGGTGGCGCTAGAATCGATTTGTAGACTCGATTCTAGCGCCACCTACCCGGTCTAATTGTAAATTTAAACCATCCTGAAACCCAATTGAACACTTATTTTTTTACATATTGGTTTATATTATTAAAGTTTATACTAAGTATATCCTTTATTAATCTGGGATACTATACCATTCTAATGGTGAAAGAAAAAGAAAGGGTAAACTCTATCATTGTCGACACCCTACCATGAATGAATAGCACATAGTCAACTTAACCAAAATAATAAAATAATAAAATTTATTATTATCTTTGAATGGCTACAATATTAAGGTCGGTTAATATTTTGAATAAAATAATAAAGTGCCAATCATTGTACTAGTGTGCTAAATACCGTTTTTTTTCTATGTTCAATTTCGATATCATGCAGAGTTTAAAAGAATAAACTCCAAAACCCGAACGAATGAGGGATAGGCACAATTAGTCCTTAAGTACAATAACAAGTATATAAATGTAGTTACATATTTGAAGCTTATGTCTTATTTTATTTTTGAATACACAAGAGAAAGGTCATGCAAAGGTAGGTTATAAAAAAATACTTTCTAACAAAAAGTGAAACCTTCCATGCTTGTTAATTTTCACCTTAACATTTTCTTTTGGCCTGACAACTCAATTTCATTCGACTAAAACTCGCAAGTGAATTTCTATTTTCCCGTCCCTTCAATTTTTACGTCATTTTCCTTTTACTACTCTCCCGGAAAAAAATATACATACACAAGGAAAACTCGTGAACACAGAAAATTGTTTCATTGAGTCTTCCAATGGCAGGCAATATTTTGATCTTCCTTTGATGTCGGCTTATTTAAACAGAGGCTTGCCACATATTTATTGAGTCCCTTGAAAATATTTCAGTGCTGTAAGGGAAAGCTACAAATGGCTGGTGGTAAATTAGTTACTTACATTAATTTTTGAACATATTTCAGTTCAGAAGAGGCGAAATTACACATGACTAGATACATATTGTTACGACCTGAAATGCCGACTAAAGGCAAACCTCACACCTGCGTACCTATAGATATTTTATTACCTTTTATTCATTTAGACTTCTTTTGTTTACTTTGTGTTTAAAATTTGTACTTAGAAAACAGCCTATTGTGTATTGTAATCTTTTATGGTAGTTATTAGCTAGGTGTGATTCTAAGAAATTCAGTCTGCGCGGCCGAGAGACATATTGTAATTGTAATAAAGCAAGCCCCAATGACGAGATTAGTAGTCAAGCGATAATCGCAAGCGAGGCAAGATGTGTGTACATTCGATAAGCTATATAGTGACGGACTTTGCGCGTGTTATTGAACCGTGCATTACGTTTGTACTGGTTTCGTCCAGTTATATTTCTACCTGTGTTATACGTGTTTGTATCGTTATAATAAATTCTTTAGTAATTCCAACGGCATTTTAATTCGAGTCCCGTAACTCGTAGCAATATAAATAAAAAAATATTTTGTAAAACGACACTTTGATGACTTTTGATTAAAATAACTTAAAACTTCAAATTCTTTAAATAATAAATTCGGCTCGTATCAATCTGTACCATATATGGGTGGATTTTTCAAGTGGGCCTTCAGTGTCAAATCCAAAACTACATGAAATAGCGAAAAAAGTCAGGGGAGTCTCGAGGCCAATTTTGAGAAAAACTAAAATGGTATCATTACATTTTTGAAAAATCGATCGCATAATTTTGAAAAATAAACACGTAATGTATGTATGGAAAATATAATATTTTATTCAAAAACAACCCTTTCCCTTAGTTGGCTGTTTGAAATTCTTTCACAGAAATTAATCCTTACAAGCTTACACTATGATTTGGCATATACAAATAATATAGGGTGTGTTTATTTTTCAAAATCAACCGTTTCCTGTCAAGGATAATTGATTTTCGCAAATGTAATTATACCTATTTAGTTTGCGTCAAAATCGGCCTTCAGACTCCTTTGGGTATTTTTCGCATTTTAGTAAATTTTAGGATTTGGTCCTGAATGCCCATTTGAAAAATTTACCTGTATGGTAAAGAGCTCCATGGAGGTGAAAAAGGTTTTCTTTTGGCTATGGAAACTTGAAAAAATATATTAATCAAAAATACCCAATATGTAAATGTGTGTGCAGTTCACACGCAGTAGAAGTGAAATAAAGTGTGACGAGGGGTGGGAGGGATTCTAAATTTCGTGACGTCTCGTTTTATATACTATATCGTTATAATATATTTGAACTTTAAAACATTTTAAGTATTAACGTAAAAATTCAAAACATTTCCAACTCTAACTATATGAGCATTGTGTTTAAATTATTGAATATAATGTCTCATTCCCTCGCAGGCTTAGTTCTATAGATTTATGTGTTTACCTCTTTTTAGTGTCGCTTTTTCGTTTCATCGAGATTCAAATCACAACGATTCTAACTATAGAGAATTTTCACTTCAGAACAGCCAAATCATCCCGGTTAAAACAAATATAGTTGAAATTATTTTTTATTTTTTAAGGACAATTATAAGGTTTATTATTTTAATAATATTTTTACCAAGTATTTACACAATGACTTGAAATTAAATTAAATCATTTATGGATACAATTTGCGAGTTTTAATGCACGAGTGAATAGTATATTCTAGGTAAACATGTTTCATCCTAGACGGCGTCTTCATTCAAAGTAACGTAAGACAATGATCAAATCAAACCCATACTTACGCAAAAACGTAATGTGTTTTAAGAAATTTCCATTCTATATTCGGAGGTTTTTGTGACCTTAGATGATACCAGTAACTACTTAATGAAAATTTACAAAGAAACATAATGATTTTTCTTGACCGTGAAAAACTATTTGTTTCAAGCGATATTTTGAAATTGTGTCAGGAGAAGAGATAAAATTTGAAATAATTTAAAAAAAAGATGTGTTTCTGCTATTCAGCTACACAACCTTAAAGGCACTATTTTAATATATGCTTACTATATTTAAAAAAACTGCCAGGTTCTTAGGTTTTCGAAAGTGCCTCTCCTAAAATGTGAGTTAACCTATAAAAAACCTTTTAATCTACAATATTATTATACCGATACAAGCAAACATATTATGAATAAAGTTTAAGATTAAGTAACGTAAGTCTTGATCAAGCGAGTGTACCTAGAATTCATAGTATAATAAATGTAAAAAGTAAAAAGGCCTAAAAGTTCAGCGAAAAATTCTTTAAAAGCCCCTAATCACAATAGACATTTATCGATCACTTATTAATTCAATATGGCTCTGAAAAAGTTCAATTTGGGAAGCCGATGAAAGATTCATAAAGTATATTACTTCATTAAGGACCTACGGGTGGCCCTTTGTTTCGTTACGCGCCCTTTTTGTCGACTAATTGACAGAAAACGTTGGATGAAGCCGTCCAAATCATATTGCTGACGATGTTGCCTTTGACTCAGTGAATTGAGTAAATAGGTAAGTATATATCAGCTATGAATGTCAAAGAAGCAAGTGAGGTGTGTAAGAATAAGCCCGTATGGCGCTCTGTTGTTCGTGCCTACCCCGCAAGGGACCTGGCGTGAAGTTATGTATGTATGTATGTATGTATATCAGATACTTGGATAGCTACCGAATAAGAGATAAAAACGATTGACATATATTAATCAGCTCACTTGCCAACACAAAGCACAACGTCGTCAATATGTACAGTCCAAATAGATCTTTATGTTGTTTCATCTGTGCAGGAACGGAGAAATAATACAATTTCCTGCGGCCGGCCGGCTTGTCGTAAGAGGCGACAAAACAACACACAGCCGGGTGGTAGGGCATTTGCCCGATTGGATGGCTAACACTCTTGGTTTAAAGTATGTCACCATAACAACCTTGAGTTGTGTTACGGAATTAGTGACCAGGTGTCAGTTTTCCTTAGGAGAGCAGCAGCACATTTGTAGCACTTTTGGTGTTGCAAATGTCCATAGGCGATGGTATCCGCTTTCCATCAAGTGGGCCGTCTGCATGTCTGCTGAACTCCTGCAATAAAAAAAATGCAAAGTTAAGATTACTTAAGTATATTATATTTATCTATTATATACGAGTACTTGTCAGTTGATATAAAATAATAAAAAAATTGTATAATCATTTTTATTTCCTTTGATTTGAGATCAAATTTTTTTTTTACATAAATGTAAATATGAATTAAAATATCGCGTGGCATGGCATCACTCGCTCTAGCTCTTTCGGGGCGCTTCAGTAAGTTTATTTACAAGAACATGCCGATGGTATTGCCTCCGGTACTTGATTTTTAAAGCGTAGTTTAGGCAGTTTCACTGACAAAGATGCTCGCATATCCACTGAGGTTACCCCGGGCATAGATAGAATGCCTAATTTAATTTTTACGTCCTTAATTTTTATTTATTTATTGCGAATGCTTATCCCGCCATCTCCGTCCATCATCGGACAACCAGACGCACCGGCATAAGGCACCAATCAATATATGGAGGACTTTCCACCTATAACAACGAAGCGCACCGCAAAAGAGTGGAACTCATTGCCAGGGTCTGTCTTTCCCGGTACTTGCAAGCTGGGTGTTATCAAGTCTTGAATCTAGGTAAGTATGCACCATATCTTAGCTCCACGTTGGGGGAGATCATATTTAAACGTGAACCTATACTACTGTAACTAAAGATAGAGAAATCTGAGAGGAGGAATACGATAGAGGGGATAGGGTATAGGATTGGAATAGGGATGATGGGATAAGTGGAGTGGGAAGTGAGTAATTGGAACTTTCTTACACTTTGTCAGCAACATAAGTGCGATTGATCGTGTATCCGAATCGTTCGATGAACCATCGCTTATTTGCAATCCTTCGTGCCATAATACTATGTCCCAATATCGATATGCTACTTATGTACAAGTGTAATACTAAGTATGCTGTATAGCCAAATACTTATAAGATAGGTTGTCGGTGGTCTCATTGAATCGGGATCATCCGGACAGATTAGACGGCGCCCGCCTCTAACTACGGCTAAGACCCTTTTATTATACATCCACCAGTAATGTATATGTCAGTTTGATTGGTTTTGTTACACATATATGTACATTGGTATATACGTGTAGTTAATACCATAATATTATTGGGTAACGTATTGTTTCGATTTCTAGTTGGGCTTTCTGACAGTGACTCAAAAGGTAATGTTTTGCTGTGTATGTCGATATTTTATAGGATTAATTCTGGAGAGTGCATAGTTGAACGGTTCGACCGGGCTGTTCATACACTATTCCAGCTTCGGACGAAAAGGCGCTCTGGTCTACGCCAGTCGTTGTACAGTGGAAACGCCACCAGTGCGAACAAAAACGTTTCGCGTCCACGTTCCTTCTGTGTACGGAAGTGCTGTGGAAGGCCGTGTTTTGTTTTATTGCATGAGTTCAGCAGACAGGCAGACGGCTCGCTTGAAGGAAAGCGGTTACCATCGCCTATGGACATTTGCAACACCAAAGGGCATTTGCTACAAATGCGCTGCGGCTCTCTTAAGGGAGACCGGAATCTGGTCACAAATGCCGGAACACAACACAAGGTTGTTATGGCAGCATACTCAAGACCAGGGGTGGCAGCATTCCAGTCAGGAAAATACTCTACCACCTGGCTGTAGGTTGTTTTGTCGCCTCTTACGACAGGCCGCCCGGCCGCAGGAAAATTATATACTTTCTCCGTTCCTGCACGGATGAAAAGCTACGTTTTGCAGTAAAGTACAATCCGGGTGTCTTTTCGTTTTTTAGGTAAGATTGCTCCATCTTGGACTATATCATCGTCTGACATTTGGCGTGATCGTGGTCAAACGCGAACTTATTTATCACCAAAACAAGTTTTATTTTACAATATTTGTAAATCTGATTAAAAAGAAACAATAGTTGTAAGAAATTTATTGTTTTAAGTAATGATTTAGTTTTGTGATGATTTAGGTACATATTTTTTCGTTTTATCCCCCGTTATATTTTCTGGAGCTTGGGAAGGCCGCTTGTGTGGGACATTACCTGCGTCGATACACTGGCACCTTCTCATCTCCAGGACTCCAAAGTTGGGGCCGGTCGCACTGCCACTTCTGCCGAAACCTCAAACGGCTCAAATATGCAACTCTTGGAACAGGTTACATATTTGAGCCGTTTGGGGTGGAGACTTTGGGCCCATGGGGGCCAAGTGCCCACAAATTATAAAAAAAAAAAAAAAAAACCTAGTCGACATGACAGGAGACCGGAAGGCTGGAGCTCAAAGGATTAGCATTTGTATCCAGCGAGGTAATGCTGCCAGCCTTCTAGATACAATGCCCAGTGACAATGGTCTGGTGGGGCTGGACGGGCTTTAATATAGGTTTGTATTTTAATCTTATTTTTTTGCTATTGTATATATTTTTTTAACTTAGGTTTATTTATAGGATATTTTAGTTTTTGTTTATAGTTGTTAGATTTAGATAATTATTTAATTAATTGTAATTATTAACATTGTATTAATTGAATAAATATAACAGTTGTTACAACGTTTTATCTTGTTACTTATCCTTCATTTGATATGTTTAAATTTTGTTCATTATAAAAATGTTCAACCGACACCTTCGTTAAGTATTTCCAAACAATAATTAATTAATAAAAAGCAAATGCAGCGCAGACAGCTGACTGAATAGTCGTAATAAAAGTAATAAAGTGTATTGTTCGGTGTAGATCGATACCCAAAGACTCGTTTAATTAATGACCAATCTCGAGGGACCCACCGGCACTTACACTAATTAATTAAAGTCCAGAAGAACCGAGTGAAGTCTCATGTTTGCTTTCATTGTTTTAAAAAAGTCTTTTGTCCGCCGAACGGACATCGATACAGCCGCGCTCATTATTGTAGAGAAATTTTTTTTGCCTAAAGCTAAATTTAATTAAAGAAAACTAATAACTTTTTCCTAGAATATTGCTACTATTAAGACGTAACTAAGATAACATTTTTAACCAAATTCCAAAGGAAGTAGGTTCTGAATTTGACTTAATGCTTTTTTTGTAGGTTTGTTACGCGATAACTCCATCATAATGGATCGGTTTTTAACCGACTTCAAAAAGGCGGAGGTTCTCAATTTTCGTACATTTATTTATTCAAAAGTATACTCCTGAGTTGGGCCCTTTATCATCAACTCAGGATCTAATAAGTGAATTCCAGGGAAATCGAGAGCAACACTTGTTCAAGAGCACCAAGCTCCTACACTCTTCTAAATGCTATACGCGTATACGTACGCCAGCAGTATAATTTCTGCAGGCGTTTAATATATTATTTGTAAAACTATTCAACTAAAACTAGAATTTTGTTTTTTAACAAAATTATAACCGACTTCAGATTTTATTAAGATCCGTTCAGTCGTTTTACTGTGAGAGAGTAATTAACATACCTTAGAATTTTTAAGTATAATAATTACTATTTTTAACCGACTTCCAAAAGGAGGAGGAGGTTCTCAACTTGGCCGGTATGTTTTACTTTTACTTTTTTTTTTTAGTTCGACGCGGAATAGTTGCCATTTGGTCCCCTAAAAATATAACATACTTTGGCCCACTTGTTTTCATTTTATGAACATTTTTATAACAAAAAAAATTCATTCCGTTCCATATGTACACCTCGTACTCTGAGATTTATGCTCCGATTTACGTGATTCTTTTTTAGTTCGATGCGGAATAGTTTCCATTTTTGGTCCCCTAAAAATTTAACATAGTTTGGCCCAGTAGTATTCATTTTACGATCATTTTTTTGTTTCCGTTTCTTGGGACCTATATTTATTAAGAAGCGCGGCACCATTCGTAGGTCCACCCATACATAGCTAGACACTAAAAAGTAACAAATAAAAATAAAAACTTCGTTTAAAAAAACCGACTTAAAAAACTAAAAAACTAAAATGTATAAAATAACTTATTTCTAAAGCTATTATTATTAATATATATTATCTAAAACATCTTGAAGTCGGTGCAAAGTAAAACATAAAAATTACTATATTTTGAAAATTACTAAGCACCGACTTTAGGATGTTTTAGATAATATTTATATTAATAATAATAGCTTTAGAAATACGTTATTTTATACATTTTAGTTTTTTAGTTTTTGAAGTCGGTTTTTTTAAACGAAGTTTTTATTTTTTATTTATTACTTTTTAGTGTCTAGCTATGTATGGGTGGACCTACAAATGGTGCCGCGCTTCTTAAAAAATATAGGTCCCAAGAACCGGGAACAAAAAAATGTTCGTAAAATGAAAACTACTGGGCCAAACGATGTCAATTTTTTTGTGGACCACATGGCAGCTATTCCGCGTCGAACAAAAAAAGAATCACGTAAATCGAATCATAAATCTCAGAGTAATCGGTGTACATATGGAACGGAGTGAAAATTATTTTCATGAAAAATGTTCATAAAATGAAAACTACTGGGCCAAACTATGTAAAATTTTTAGGGGACCAATTAGAAGCTATTCCGCGTCGAACAAAAAAAGAGTCACGTAAATCGGATCATAAGTCACGGAGTAATCGGCGAACATACATAAAAAAGCAAAAAAAAAAAACAAAGATCCCGACGAATTGAGAACCTTCTCCTTTTTTACAAGTCGGTTAAAAAGAAACTTCGTTTAAAAAACCGACTTCAAAAACTAAAAAGTATAAAATAACTAATTTTTTTTAGTTTTCGAAGTCGGTTTTTTATTATTTATTGCCTAGAAGTAGTCCCAAGAAATCTAGAGAAGTAATTGAAGAACGATGAAAATAATTGCTCTCATTCAGGAAAATAAATAAGGTAAATAAAATATTAGCAATATTGTTCAATCACTGGCACAGATAATATTGTTATAATAACCAATAAAATCCATCGGAATATTCGTTTTGAATTAATTTATATCATTTTAATTTGAAGCTCGATATTAAATATTCATGGCCATTAAAAGAATCCATTTGGCTAAATCGTTTGCTGCGGAGTGCCACTGGAATGTGAAATCATTCTGAGTGGCCTCTAAATAAAAGAGGCGGCAAATTAAAACATTCACCACCGCACTCAGAGTCCGTTAATGGATCGTTAATCAATAACTTAAATTATCGTTTTAATTCATGACTATTTCGTTTTGATTGGATAGGAAATGAAGATTAAACTGTGAAATTTCCTTAAAGTTGTTAATACAAAACAAGTTCGCTGTGTCTCACTCGTGTATATAAAGGCATTTTATAAATATAATAGGGGTTTTATTAGTATAATTTAAATAATAAAAATTTAATTTAGTTTTTAACCGACTTCGAAAAAGGAGGAGGTTCTCAATTCGTCGGGATCTTTGTTTTTTTTTTGCTTTTTTTATGTATGTTCGCCGATTACTCCGTGATTTATGATCCGATTTACGTGATTCTTTTTTTGTTCGACGCGGAATAGCTTCTAATTGGTCCCCTAAAAATTTTACATAGTTTGGCCCGGTAGTTTTCATTTTATGAACATTTTTCATGAAAATAATTTTCACTCCGTTCCTTATGTACACCGATTACTCTGAGATTTATGATTCGATTTACGTGATTCTTTTTTTGTTCGACGCGGAATAGCTGCCATGTGGTCCCCTAAAAATTTGACATAGTTTGGCCCAGTAGTTTTCATTTTACAAACATTTTTTTGTTCCCGGTTCTTGGGACCTATATTTTTTAAGAAGCGCGGCACCATTCGTAGGTCCACCCATACATAGGTAGACACTTAAAAGTAACAAATAAATTATAAAAACTTCGTTTAAAAAAAGCGACTTCAAAAACTAAAAAACTAAAATGTATAAAGTAACTTATTTCTAAAGCTATTATTATTAATATATATTATCTAAAACATCTTGAAGTCGGTGCAAAGTAAAACATAAAAAATACTATATTTTGAAAATTACTAAGCACCGACTTTAGGATGTTTTAGATAATATTTATATTAATAATAATAGCTTTAGAAATACGTTATTTTATACATTTTAGTTTTTGAAGTCGGTTTTTTTAAACGAAGTATTTATTTTTTATAACTATTAACTTTTAACGGCTCTGACCGACGCAGACCGCTATCACTAAAATAAAAAATGCTTCTATAATTATATAGTTTAGCTTTTATTTTAGATTTTCTAGTAATAATTATTATTAATGTATGTTTCATTAAGGTTGATTTAATTTAGACAAAACTCTTTATTGTATACAGGAATTTACGAGACCATATTAGTATAGACCTTATGCAACACCATAGTTAGCTCACTTTATAGCTAGATAACCGTACTCCTGAAATATAACAATTTCATCTCTCGACAGATTTCTATCCAATGTTCATACTTTGCAAAATGTTTATGATTACATTTGTTTGCACTTAGTTATATACATTGGTAAATAACTCTTCATTGGCATTAGAAAAAAAGTCAGCTAAATACTATTAAATATGCATGTAATTGAGTTCAAACGGCGGTCGTATAGCTCGAGAGCGATTTCTTCCAGACAACGCATGTCAGAAATATGTAAAATTATGTTTCTCATATTATGTTTGTGTATCTTCTTACGGGACTAGCGTGTCAACACTTATACAACTAGAGGACGATGGAGACTATCGTCAGAAGGTCATGTAGGATTAGTTCCCAACCCTAGCTTTTAACACTCTTCACATAACAGCAATGGATTTTGGCAAATTGCCGGCTATGTAAGTGAGAGTTCCGATTTTACTCCGGATCCCATTGGGGCGATAAAAACCGGACATTTTGGGTCAATTGCACTAGAAGATCTACTTTTATACAAAATGTCAGTAATATGTTTATTTATTATCGAAAAATAAAGCAGGCGTTGAGTTTGCTTGTGCTGTCATTTTCATTTTGTTGGGTAGTAGTCGCAACAAACGTAAAATTTGTAAATCATTTCTAATACGCCCCACACACATACACACCCATACACACGTGCATGAAAATATTTTGAAAGGTATTACGCACACGTATGTTGAATTGGTAAAATGTTCTTTATAAATAATGATTCATGATGGTTTTATGAACCTCCGATTTTAAATGTTGCTATTTTTAATAATACTACGTTTTAACAGTTTTAAGAGCGGTAATTTATTTGATTATGGTTATTCCGACGTTGCTATTTTGTTAAATTTCATGCATTTATAAATCCGGAATTTTCGAGAAAAGTGATATACAAATGGACAGATGGACGGGTGGATATGACGATTTTATAAGGTTTTACTTAATGCCAAAATGGCTAAGGAACTCTATAAATTTAAAAAATATGTGTAAGAAGTCGGTTTCTTACTTTTTTATACTTTTTTATTACAATAAATACTATAAAACATTGAATTATTAACAATTAAAAAAATCTATAATATATATAAAATAAATAAAAAATATATAACCACTATTTAAAATTTGAATCACTTGTTTTAATGCAGATATTTTATTAACCTCTCAGTATGCCAAGCATGAACATTGATATTTTAGGGCGTAGGTTAGTTAGCAAATAAGGTCTAGTAGGCAGTTATAAGTATGTTAGAAGTACACGCACGTAATTGGCAGTTTTTATGAACACAGTCAAATGTAACAAGTCCAAATCGTAAGACAGAAGATCGTTACATAAAGAGCGCAAAGTTTGTTGTTGAGAGATTTACGTTCTGTCTGTAGTACAGACAATAATGAGTTGATCGTACTTGAAACGCAGCATACCTACTCTGATTCGGCATGCTAATCTTATATATTAGCAAAATTGACATATATCCTCCAAGAAACATGAATGTACTATTGAATGATACATGAATATGAATATAATAACATGAATATCATTATATTTATAGGAATTCTCAGCTTTATAAAGCTTTAATGAAAACCAACATGACTTGTAAGAACTTACAACACGCACGGTTTATAATGTCTTACTCGAAAGTCGGTCATGAATACAAAGGGATAAGTGATTGGCAATATAATATAATAGTGGATTAAATTTTAATACTTAGAATATTAATGCATATAAATGTCAATCAATAATTAAGGCAGCCATTTAAAACGGATTTAACAGACAATTCAAAGTTAATTAAACATGAAAAAATTACTAATAGCAAGTATTTCGGATAATATTATGCTGTCATGAGTTTTAACGACATAATTTTAAAACAATTTAATTTTTTTAAATGACACTACATTCGGACACTTATCCACATGTTTTGCCAGGCGCAATACATAGGCTGTACAAATAATTCATGCATAAATACTCGTAAAAAATCAGCTGTTACATTTTAAAATTACAGATCTGAATTGATAAAAAAAGTATATTTCAAACAGTAAAGGATACCGAAAATTTAAGTGAAATAAAGGAAAATAATTCTAAAAAAAAAAACCCAACTACCCTCAAACAGATCGGACCGAGGGTACAAGTTCTATGAGGCCTTTTGAGCGAAGCCCAGTTGAAACCAAAGACCGTCTTACGTTTTGTGAAACATTCGTCAGATTATAAAACCTTTTCAAAATCCCGAGCGTCCGGAACTGAGTAACCCTTTTGAATGGCCGTTATCACAATACACGGATTTCGGTCCCCCGAATTTCTTTTTATAGAATTAGAGGGTGGAAGTAATCTTTTTCGTGTTTACAATTAGGAAATTGAGGTCCGGGTTTATGGTGATTAGTCCTCTTGCAGATCGTATTGTTGGAAAGTCAAATAAATCAAAGCCTATTGAAGACGTTTTCATTTCAATATTATGATTTTATAATTTTTTGTTTACATGTTGCCTATTTCGGCAAAAACTGATGTTTTCTTTGTCTCTGTCGTCGTATTTGATAGTTATTTTACTCAGAAACGATTAAGTTTATATAGATCAAATATGTCAGGAAGATTTAATATGTATGGTATTACATTAAGATAGAGTAAAACCGCGAAACAAAAATAAGAAATGGCTAATAAAAATAAAGTATACGTATACTTTATTTTTATTAGCCATTTCTTATTCAGCTTTAGCTGAAGAAATTTTTTTCACAGTCGTTATTGTACCCTCTTTTGGATTATAAACTGGAAAATTTTAAGAAAAAAAAAACAACAACATACCTCCTAAAAATAAAAACTTCGTTTAAAAAAACCGACTTCAAAAACTAAAATGTATAAAATAACTTATTTCTAAAGCTATTATTATTAATATATATTATCTAAAACATCTTAAAGTCGGTGCTTAGTAATTTTCAAAATATAGTAATTTTTATGTTTTGCTTTGCACCGACTTCAAGATGTTTTAGATAATATATATAATAGCTTTAGAAATAAGTTATTTTATACATTTTAGTTTTTTAGTTTTTGAAGTCGGTTTTTTTAAGCGAAGTTTTTAAATTTTATTTGTTACTTTTTAGTGTCTAGCTATGTATGGGTGGACCTACGAATGGTGCCGCGCTTCTTAAAAAATATAGGTCCCAAGAACCGGGAACAAAAAAATGATCGTAAAATGAAAACTACTGGGCCAAACTATGTAAATTTTTTAGGGGACCACATGGCAGCTATTCCGCGTCGAACAAAAAAAGAATCACGTAAATCGAATCATAAATCTCAGAGTAATCGGTGTACATATGGAACGGAGTGAAAATTATTTTCATGAAAAATGTTCATAAAATGAAAACTACTGGGCCAAATTATGTAAAATTTTTAGGGGACCAATTAGAAGCTATTCCGCGTCGAACAAATAAAGAATCACGTAAATCAGATCATAAATCACGGAGTAATCGGCGAACATACATAAAAAAGCAACAAAAAAAAGATCCCGACGAATTGAGAACCTCCTCCTTTTTTCGAAGTCGGTTAAAAATACTGCTAAGACAATTTATTCAAAAAAATTCGTTCAGTAAAATCTGTCTAATGTTTAGCGATAACGACTTTAAGAACTTTTTCATTGTCTCTATCTTGTTAAAAATTTGGCTAAAGGGTTTTTAATAACCGCTCCATTGAAAGTACTATTGTAGATATATTTTAAATTCCATTAATTGTCTTTAGTTATGATACATTACACGGCTCTAAGCCACAAGCCGACCACTTACATCACAAAGAAGATTAAACGACCCGACTTCAAAGTGCCACTGGTGTTTTAAGTCTCATCCAGTCGTACAGTGGAGCATGTAGCTTGAATTTGCATGTTATTGAAGCAATTAATAACTTGGCTAGGCTCAGTGGAATGGCCGCGGCTTAAGCTGGATCCTGAAGCATGCCCGCTGGCAACTTTGAATCAACTTGTGTGAAACGTTAGATTACATTTTACCGGATTACTGTAAGCTGAATACGTTTATAAGGGTTTAAATTAGTTTTATTTAAATCAAAATCGATTTTATTTCTTTATAAATCGGCAGATATACACACACATTGTACATCCCCAAGCTAAACAAGTTATGCTTGTGTTATGGGTAATATACAACGGATCACTATGGGGCCGATCCTAGACCATATTCAATAACACATATAGACACCCAGACCATATTCAATAACGGAAAATTAGTTTACGAAATTTACTATGCCAGAAATGGAACCCGAAGACTCTGCGCTGTATTAAGGTCGGCGCGCTAACACTTACCCACTCAACTACACAGGCCGTCATAATAAGATTTATGGTCTAGGTACCATAAATAAGCGACTCTTGAACTCAATCAATTCTCTTTTCTTCTTCTTTACCAAAGAGCTGGTTTTTACTTAGGACAATTGATCAGTATGAATGATTCTATCGAGGCAGCGTAGCCAGTAACCTGACTTCTGGGAACCTTATCCATCGATTTCGTTTAATGTAAAGTAAATAAATGTCATTATTCGCGTTAAATTTTCGATAATCGAATGTTAATATTATTATTTTACTTATAACATAAAAATCATTAATATTATGTTTAAAGTTTAAACTAAGTAGGTACTTCATTTGATTTTCAAACTTTAATCTGACATTTTATCAATTTGCAACACCCAAATTCGTAAAGCAATGTAGATCAAGCTTCTTTAGTCAATATAACATATAAGTATATATCACTTTTATTTTCGAAGTGCTTCATATTCTCTGTTTTATTTATGGTTAATATTTATTTCATGGCAGCGTAATGAATAAATATATAAATAAAGTAAGCGGGAAGCAATAATACCCCTATAAGAATGAAATATAATATTAAAATTGAACGATATTTAAAAGTTTTTTTTTTATATAAGAGGAGCGCAGAGTGTACGAGCGGCCGCGTTTACTATGGAGTGGTTGCAGACGACCGTAAAAATAATGGTCGAGCTTCGCCTGAGCGACCCTACGTGTACCAAGTGAACTCTACTGAACTTGGTGTATAATGGAGAGTGAAGTACATGCCATTAATTAATTATTTTCTGATATTTTGTGGTAAAAATGCTGCCGTTAGCCTTTCTTCTCTCTTATCACACTTTAGAAAATGCAAGTTTCCGCAAAATACGGAAAATTTTACGAGAAAAGCAAACCGGAGGCGCAATATTATAAGTACATGTCTCAAGTTTTGTTGTAATTGGTTATTTATATTATTATATTAAGTGAAATCCGTACTGAAGACTGCTTTCTGGTATTCCATGTAAAATATTTTATTCTATGTTTCCGCTTATGCTTATATTTTGGAAGCGTGATGTAATTAATAAGCGATTACAGAACAGAATAGATTCGAAAGTAACATTACAAACTGGATAGACATTAAGATAGTGGTACGACGCACTGTCGCAGATAAAGCTCGAACGCGTATACCCCGTGGTTAATAGCTTACGATAAATACCTTTGGTGTGGTACAAGTAATAAGAAAGAGCGTCTCAAGTTTTAAGACTCACATCTATTGAATACTCAGATTTTTACACGTTATTTTCGATTTGTATTCCTTGATTACACATATAACATGTTGCTTATATATTAATAATGTATATATTTTTATATATATAAAATTAATATGTGTTATTGTCTATTTTCTTTTTCTGAATTATATGTATAGTGTAATATCTATGTATCTTATTAATTACATGTGTTTGATTTGCACACCACCGTCATATACTCTTGATTCCTTTCACACAATCCACAGCCCGGGGTGTCTGGAAGAGATCGCTGTAAAGCGATAAGGCCGCCCTTTGTTCCTGCCTTGACACGAAATTACTGTAAATGATTTACTTTATGTGTATGTGGTGAACAATAAAGTAGTTTCTATCTATCTAACATGGTAGCAAATTTCACGTAAATGTTAATAGTTCTAAACGAATATATTTATCAAATTACATAATATTTTATTTTTATACTGAAAAGTTGACAAAGAAAGTAATGAATAAAGGTAACAAATACCATATAAACAAGTGTTCAGTTCACGGTTTTATTACACTAATATCTGCAATGAGAAATTTTATAATAAATATTATAAAATTTCTTACAGATAATTGATTTTTAACTTCAAAAATTATTAACTAGAACTTTTATTTTGCGTTCATCTACGTATATAACAAATTCATATCCCCGAGATTTGTTAAATAAAGGTAATAGTAATAAATTTTAAAAATATAGTAATTATGTTCAATTAACGTTTACATATACCTAATTTCATTTCAGTACGTGTATCTTATTATTGTACATATGTGTACATTACATATATGGTAGTGTTTATTAATGCGATTTCTACAGCATGTGATAATGAAATGTAAATAATGAAATGAAATACAAAGGCCAAAGAGAATTTGGCACGTTTAACACGCTCATCGCTTGTTACTCAGACTTAACCCGCTTGGTTGTTGCGCGGCACGCAATGTTACTATTTTTAATTCTCCAGCGACACCTATTCTTTAGCGACAACCAGAATAACGCAGTTGATATATACATTGATAATAACATTTAAAAATATTAGCTGTGTTTATTTTGGGTGGGTCCAGAGACTGGTGATTAGATCGTGTAAAGCAGAAAACAAAAGTTTGAAAGTAGCAGCCTGCGACACTCGTATACCTCTTAGTCGCCATACTTTAAATATTTATTATTTATCTAAAAAAGGTGAGACTAATAAATAGTAAACTTTTTTTTTATACATATATGCATGACCTTCAAAAATGTTCTCCAGTGCAGCTTAATCTTGATATATAAAAATGAATGTTTGTCTGTATGTTCTTTTTTAGATTCGTAAACTATACATCCGATTTTGATTAAATTTTGTGTGTGTTTGAGCGGGTCCCGGGATGGTTAGATTCGTAATTAGAACCGGTAGGTGGCGCTGAGATCGGGTTCTAGAATCCTCCTAATCACCTAGACCGATTTTGGTGATTTTGTTTTTTTGTCATGGAACCAAGTCTTTGAATTCAGAAAATAGGCGGTACGAAGTTCGCCGGGTCAGCTAGTCGTAAATAAAAATGTTAGGGCCATGGGGTTCCGGAGCCTATAGATTTTATTGAGACGTATCATCTCGCTTTATAGAACTGTCACGTGACCAAAAAGCTGGCCTGCACTCGGGGCAATGCATTGTTGCTATCCAGTGCATGAATACGGCCAGCGTTTTGGAGACATTCCCAACCGACGACAAATTGGGACCCATATACTATTTTTAATATTTTTTACGAAATTGTATTTAATAAAGTTGTCATAAATAAATAATCGGTAGACCAACACACATATTGATTATCTCCAAATTAAGCAAGTTACGCTTGT
This sequence comes from Dendrolimus pini, assembly GCA_949752895.1. NCBI lineage: Eukaryota > Metazoa > Arthropoda > Insecta > Lepidoptera > Lasiocampidae > Dendrolimus > Dendrolimus pini. Next base: position 13,990,702 of record OX457137.1, on the reverse strand, counting down.
GTTATGGGTGATGTACAATGGACTACTCTGGGGCCGATCCCAGACACCTGGACCAACCGAACCCGAAACCTGTGCGTCTGAGCTAAGCCTGCAAAGGCTTAGCCCGCGCAACCACAGAGGCCACTGTATATTTAATAATTAAATTAATAATAATTTGATTGAATATAAAATAATTTGAATATTATGACGATTTCGCGACCAAAGTCGTAGTGGTCGTGTGCAAGTTTGATTAACACGTAGAAGAGGTTTCCTGAATAAATACTTTCATTCTAATTTAAAAATTAACGATTTTTTTATTATCCTAATCTATACTATTGTTGAAAACTCGGTTACAACCAGTCTTTATTACGACATGGATTCATGGTACTTAGCCCGTATACTTACCGATATGTTTTTAATATTATAATTTATAGATACTATTTTTTAAATGTAAAAAAAAATATATATCAATCATTTTCATACTTATAGAGGTATAATGTATTTTACACTTACATGTAGTTTCCTCACAAAAGATTTTCCTAGAAGTATTTTATTTTTCCATAAATATTTAAATTTTTCTAGAAAATTTAAATTTGCAACAAATGAGTTTCGAATTCAGGGTGATCTGGATGTGATTTTGTGATAATGTTTATTTGTTCCCTTTTTACAACACATAGAGCGTTTCGATCATGTATTTATATAATTGCGATATTTTATACCAAAATATAATATTTAGTTGCGGTGGGATACGGATGTTAAATTAACACAAAAGAACCGCGCGTAACGCTCTAGTCACAAATAAAATTTAATTTATACGTGTAAATATAGAATACGATTAAGATTGTATTATGTAATGTACAAGCGTGACAAACTTGACCTGAACACGAAACTAATATTTCTTGTGTTAATTTATTCATTGCATTTACACTTTACGCCTATAAATTAAAAAGAAATTTTATGTTGCCCTTAATTTGTGTTAGTTATAAACGAGATAATTTCTTTAGGTGAACATGTATAAATCTATACTACCGTATACATCTGAAAATCAGCTAAGCACGTTATCAATCCCTTAGAAGATGGGGTGGCCGCTAGTGTGGGATTGCGACTTGTGTTGACACACTGGCCCCGTCACATCTTCTAACGACCGAGTCAGGGGCTGGCAACGCCGCCACTTCAGGTGAAGTCGTCAAACGGCGCAAATATGGAGCCTTAGGAAAAGGTTACATATTTGTGCCGTTTGGGGTTGAAACATTGGGCCCGTGGGATCCATCGGCAAAGATTTTGTATAAAGAAAGTAAGAAACTCTTTGACACTACCCAGCAGCCAGCCTTCTGGGCATGCTTCCTGCTGGCGGTGATCTTGTACATAATTTATAATTTTAGATTAATTTTATTTCATTTACGTTTATATTTAGTTTTTATTGATAGATCCACACTTATTGAAAAGTTTTGTAGAAAACTAAAAAAGAAGAACATTTATTAAATTTATCATTTGTCATTGAATTTAAAATATGAATTTATAATACCACAATAACTACTCGACGGATCTTCATCACTTCCGATCACTTTGAATTTTTCCCGATACGAAGTTTTCACAGCGAGACAATTTTTTACTACTTCAGAAGCTAATATTTGTTATGATTGTCTCTGTAGCGATAAATAACAAATCAATTTATAATAATTTCAATATATTTTTCAACTCTCACTTAAATGTACCTACCCTAATTTTTCTCACATCCAATGAAAATTATTTGTTCAAAATACGGTTAGGATGTAATAGGATCGATATATTTAAGATTTTGATATAGATATACATACATTCATGTTTTATTTTATATGAGCATAGAATATTTTTTTTTTTTACAAATTAACATTTGTTAGGTCAAATATCGCCTATTCTACAATCGGGTAAGTAAGTGATACGTTTTAGAATAAATTAAAAAAAAACTCTTTATATTGTTATATGAAGACTGTTTTATTTCATTTTAACCCCTATACTTTTGAGTAATGTGTACAATAGAGATAGTGCAAATAGCGGAACGCGTAATTCAAAATATGATAGCTTCGGCCGTTACCGAGATTTTCCCGATTATTAAAAATTACAGTGTTGAACTCAATCAATACACGTACTCTTTATTGTTTAATTTCAAATGTAACTAGAAGATTATCTTCATCACATTCAAGACTTGTTACACTAATTCACTCGTGGAAGTTGTTACGTCATAATTTGCTACGCTCATACAAAATTTAGGAGCCTGCGGTGTTTTCTAATATAAAAATGCATCTCAGTTGAGTGGACTTTCAATTACCCTACTTGTAAAAGTAGACTTCCTTCACTTCCATTTACGGTAACGCCGTTAACTCACCAGTATAGGACTGGCCTTACTCACCTCACAGTTTCGTAAGAAGGCCTGCCGCTATAGATAAGGATTACAGACGACCGGCTAATTACATGAAATAGATACTGGGCCTAAAAAGGTTTATGTTCTATGTTCTCAGTAGAGACCCGTTGCCTTAGTTTCGAAAATAAAAATAATTAGTTAATACGTAACTTAATTCTTACTATATATAAATGGTAAAGTAACTTTGATTGTTAAGTTTTCACTGCCAAATAATGAAACAAATCATCTAGTAATTCGCCACATATTATAGACATTATATAAATCCTGTACGAGAATACAATTAATTGTTTTTTTAAAAGGCCACAGAACACTTGCCTCAAAATACAATCTTGTAGAAGGTGAAAATTTCTATCGACGAACCAATAATTCCTTAACTGAGGGAAATTCATAATAAAAAATTTAGTTAATATGTTTTATGTAACAGTTATTTGTTGTTTAAAATAAAAGTAACTGACAGACAAACAACCTATATACATAATTATTTTACACATATTGCATCCGCGTTCAAGGGAGTGTGATGTGTGAATAGCGGACCAAATAAACAGAGAAATCTACCTCATTTTCCTTAAAATTTTAATTCTAGCATTTTTTGGTCTAGTGAGCTGAAATTAATCTACTTAGGGTGGTGTGCATAGACATTTGACCGACTGTTAAAATAAAATGACCACTGTTTAGGCAACTTTTAGTGTTCACCACAAAATAATCCATGGTTATCGACGACAATGAGTTGGTTAACTTAAACGAGCAAATCTGAGCCGTTTAAACAGCGGTAAACTTTAATTGGACTTTTGAAGGAACTTTTTTATGCAGTTTGCGTAATAGTCTTGCTACTGGTGCCGGTGTTTACTTATGTTCCACTGGTATTTTAAACAAAAATTTGTTAATTAATAATTTTAGCATGGAGTAAAATGCTGCCTGCTTTAAATTTCACAATGGAAGAAGATGACAATATAAATTCGCTAGAATATCTACATAATATAGACATAGTTACAAGGAGGCCTCGAATTATTTAAGAGCGTCGGAATTTCTTTGAAGAATATGATGAAGTATCGTTCGTAACGACAATTGCATGCATGCATGCATCTGTCCGTTTGTTTTCAATGACTTGGTTATATTTCATAACCAGATCAGTCGAAATCTGGTTTTCACTGTTACAGAAATTTGCTGTACGCTTTTTCTTTTCTTCCATGTTTGTAATCTTTTTAATCAAAGTTTGTAATACTATATTGTTTAATTTGTTTAAAATTTGATACGTTAACCGACATCCAATAGGTTACGTAAGTACTGCGAAGCGAATGACATAAATTGACATAAAATATTGGACATAACTCGTCAAATTGAATTAGCCGCCTCTTTCATAAAATACTATACCCACCCAGTAACTTCTAAATTTTGTATTATTACTTTTTAAGCAACAAGTTCGTAATGTCAGTTAGCTTTGATGGATTTTGCAGACGTCAATTGACTTTTTCATTTAGTCTAGTTATATCATCACTCTATGCATTCGCCATTCATTCAAAAACGCCCAATACCTCTCGTTTACCTAACCGAAAAACAAAAGATGTTGGTGAACACTAAAAAAACGCTCCTCAATTATGCTGACCGTTAAGTTCTAATCACCTGTTTAGTTGATTCAACGTTTTTCTCCAGTCTATGAACTTCACTCTAAATCATTATTTTCAGCGTCTCTTAACATAATACTAATATTCGCAATATAAATCATTGTATTAGTATAAAATGTAATGAATTAAGATATTACTAAGTTGCTTTTCCGAATAATAAACCGAAAAAGGGCCAATTTTAAATCCGGAAGCTACTCGTCTTAGTCTAATCAGGAATCAACCGCTAAATTAAATCGCGTGACAGTACTCCTAATCCCTTAAACAGATTATCTGAGTGCTGACAAAAACAAAAGGTAGCCAACCACTTGAGCACCCTACCTTTTAAAGACTAATTCACATTCTACCGCTCACCTCCGTCCGACATCGTAAAAACCCTCCAAATAAAAACGCTCAATATTAAAAAGAAAATCGTGTCTGGTACTTTTACACTGCGAATGAACGTTGACGACGAAAACATGTTTTCGTCGATGTGCCATTGCGTGTGTTATTTTTTAAAGCGATCTTATATATAAAATATTGTATGTTCGATTTAAAGGCTATTTGTTTAGTTTACGAATATAATTTTTTCTTTCAAAAATTTTCGAGTAGAATCAAATAAATGTAAACTATAAATGCAATGCCGTTTAAAACTAATTTTTAAAGTTTATGAAGGATAACAGAATGTCTATATAGCAATAAGTATCAGCGTGTAATATAACGTCAAAATTGTTAAATTCTACGCTTAATACTTATTTTTTATCAAAACCAAATTCATTTCACTGCTGGTTTACAACATTTAAGACATGCAAAGGACAAACGATGGAAGAAACTCTCCAGTAAGCATGTTTAGCTCATAACTGATGTATTATTTGATGCGATGAAATATAACAAATTTTAAGAATTAAAATATAATGTCAATTATATCTAACATTCTAGAGTTACTATAAAAAGTGTCTATTGAAGAATTAATAGTATTTCTGAACGCGAAAATACACAAAACGGTGTATAAGTTGTTCCTTATCCCATTCACACCATATTTGTATGCGGAGCACGCGACTGGCTATATCTTTTCACGGTCTTCATAAGGGTTTGTGCCTGCGGCTGCGAAGTAGTTATAAACTGCCACTAAAGGCAACAGAGTGAGCCCGCTTCACGTAAAGACACTTAACGTACGCGTTTGATCATGCCTTTATCTTTTTATGCGCGGCTTAATATTGCGTAGCCGATTAAGGTTATTGGATCGATATTTGCGCTTTTGGTTTGTCGACATTTTTACATATTTACTCTGTGTCATTGTGAATTTTGTAAATGAGTTTTTGATGCTTGTTTATAATTTTCTCTTAACAAACCTTATTGCGTGAACATTATTTTTGAATGAAAAGTACTGATGGTGCGGAATTTATATAACGAAACTCGAAGAACTTTGAGAACTATTTTATATAAATTCAGAACCATAGATGATACTGAATGATGAAGACTGTCACACACAGCGATACACAGCGATTTTGCTGTATTTATACAGTGTTTTAATACAAAAGTACCTTTATTATTGTAAAATATTAATAACTTTACAATTTATTCTGATTGTTTATTACACAAATTATCAAATGTTCATACACCAAATACTAGTCTAAATATTAGATAGCGCTACTAGTAATACATGCTTTTAATAGTACATAATATTTGCAATTAGATTCATAAAGATAAAATGAGATTTTATATTTAATATAATCGTTGTGCCGTTTGCTGTTCAGATGCTTGGACTGTGGGGTCCTGAGGCCATGAGTATCTACAATAAAATACAAATACAATACAATCAAAACGACTCATTGACTCTTCAGGTGATCAGCAGGCTGGTGCTTACCTCGGGCAACGGATCAGTATGGCGATCCAGCGAGGAAACGAAGCCAGCCTTCTGGGCACCTTACCCATAGAAGACGGTGATCTAGGCTCAGTATTCTACTTAGGGACATATATAAATTAATTAAGTTCTCTTTTGTTGTATTAGATTATTACTACTTATATTCGGTTATAATTTGTAAATAATAAAAAGAGATATTCGTTACTTAATTTGTCTCTGTATATTCTTTAATAATAAAAAGTACCTCACTCAAGGTAAGAGAATTTCCTACGAAAATCACAAGAAAGCTCTCTCTTTAAAATGCTCAATCACGAAAGCAATTAATGGAGATTACCCTCATTCATTATTAATATTAAAATTAAGACGCAATTATTAAACATTACGTTACATATGACATATCTTTCGTATTTTAAGCAGTATGAAAGATATAATGTATTCCATGTAGTGCTCCTGTTCCCTATGATGTCACTTTTCATTCGGAATTTTATGAATATTTTCTCATGAAAGTAACGTCACGTTTATAGTAGCGCTGTATACATTTTATTTGATTTATTATGAATCTTTAAGTGTAATATATACATTTATGTGAGCAAGTTAGTGTGTTTATATATGTATATTTTTTATTGTACGAGTCCAGTGGACAGGCAGACAACGCACCCCATGGAAAGCGGTCCATCGCCTATGGACATTTGCAACACCAAAGGTGCTACAAATGCGCTCTTAAGGGAGAGTGGAACCTGGCCACTAATGCCGAACACAACTCAAGGTTGTAATAGGGGCATACTTTAGACTAGGGGTGGTAGCCATCCAGACTGGTAAACACCCTACTACTCAGCTGTAGGTAGTTTTGTCGCCTCTTACGATAAGCCCAGTCACAAGAAATTGTATTCTTTCTCCGTTCTTCCATAGATATACTATAAATTTAAATGCACAAATTTAGACATTCCAACCGGACGACAAACTATTGTTTAAATTCTAAGCAGTTTTTTCATTTCTCATTTTCTGAAAGTAATTGGAGTTGCTATACGAGTATAAGCTTCGAGTTGCCTGATCACAGGGATGCAAACAGTACTTTTCGTCCCTGAGAAACGATTTTCCCTGCTGTCACAAAATTTAAAAACCATAGATACACAACTACATGCAACTCATGTCCCAACCTTTTTTACAACCACTGTTAAATCGTGGCATAAATTGTAATAAAAAAATACTAACAATTTTGTAACATCATTTTATACTTCTGAATTACTTTTTGCTAAATTATTATCTAATTTACATAAATTTGTGATAAACATTGACTGTCATAAGTGACAATAAATATAGTGGCTGGTAGAATGCCAAAGAAAAAAAACTTGACGTTTCCTGTGTGACGTATTATTAAATGAGTTCGTCAGATATGGATTTAACTCCATCCCGAGCCCGATTTCATTAGAGAAGTAATTGTATGAATAAATTGTTTGTTTTCTTTTTATTTACTTTCGTCATATTCGAAATGAAAAGTAGAGTGTTAACCTCGCGTAAAAAGCCTGTTTAAGCACTCAAACTATTAACAATCTATTATGTAACAATTTACTATTACGATGTGTACCTATCTAATCATACTAATTAGCAATATTCTTGTCACGTGTTGTCTGGAAGAGATCGCTTTTTAGCTATAAGACCGCCCTTTGTACATAATTAGAATAATACTAGTTCGTAAGTTTTCCGTAATGGTGTACAATAAAGTGTTATCCATCTATCTATCTAATTTTTAAAAAGTATATAGATGAAACTCAGCGGGTAACAAAAGACAGTCGCTCTCAACAAAGTTACTTAGAGAGGAGCCTTTTGTTTTACAATCGAGTTACATTAGAACATTCGTTTGCCGAACAATGGCCAAAATGGGCAATGACCGGGAGACGACGTGCAACGTGTCGAATGTGATTGCAGTCTACTTCTTTCTTTCACTTGCGAAATATTGCTAGGAAGAAAAAAGGAAAACAGTTACAATTTAGCAAATATCAAAGTTAATCTAAATTATACGTGATGAATACTTGGTCATTATTATGTATATAAATGAGATAAATATATAATACCGCATTATTAGAAATAGTAATTCCTTAAAAGCTTACTGTCCGTTCCCCTAAAAATGGGGACGCCTAAGCCCAGTAGTGGGACGTCTAAAGTCTTAATATTCTCAAGTTTGTTTGCTTGAATACTGGTTTTCCTTGTTTGTTTATTCTGGTATAAGTAATTTAGAGATCCAATATCAAAATAGTAAAATCTGACAACGTCAGTCGCGGAAACGAGCTTGAAGCTAGTGAAGCCAAAAGTAAACCCCTAGTTGTCTACACTTTGTAAAAGAATTATTATAAACAAGTATTACATATAATATTTTCTTAAGTTTTCGCGACTTGTATACATAATAAAACTACATTCGTCGTCGTCCGTGACCACGGCCACTGAAAAGCGGCTGAAACGTCGGATAAACCAAAATCAAATAAATTACCGCGCTTAAAACCGTTAAAACGTAGTTTTATTAAGTATTACATACTTGTAATAATATCATATTTGTTAACTTGTCTCCATAATCCCGTTAAATGTAAAAATAATACCTACGTGGCAACTCCCGGTCTTTAAACTAAAGTCCTGAATTTATATATAAAGAATTTAGAGACCAGACATGAAAATAGAATAATCTGACAGCGCTAATTGCGGAAACGCACTTGAAACTAGCAACTCCAAAAAGGGAATCCGTAGTTGTCTATACTTAGTAAGAGAATTATTGTTATTATCAGGGAGTATTACTTGTACTAACAACTTATGTGTTACAACAATGCCGAGTTAAATGTGAAATAATACGAGGAAACTCCCGGTCTTTAGACTAAAGTCCCGTTCGAGTCACGAACAATAGATAGTTAGGAGCGAAGTCGTTTTAAACATTCTGCGACGGTTGAGTTTTCACGTTACCGATTTACGCACGATTGGCTCGCGCAACCGGGAACCCCGTTTACGTAAAGGCGCCTTTACGCGTAATAGCGTAACTCATGTCAAATTGCTGACTGTGACACGTTTAGCAAGATACGGCAGCCCTATGTTTTTAGCGTTCGGCTTTATGCAATTTACGCGACAGCTATTCCTTCGATAATATTGGCTGAGGTTGGAAAATAGTGAGTAACTTTGATTGGATAGAAATTGGTAAATTATTTATCTCATTAGGCAATTAACTTAAAGATCAATTCTTCTCTCTGTTAATTAACTTTATTAAGATTAACAATTATTAAGATATTAATAATTGTATATAATTATTAAGATTAAAAAGACTAATTAACTTTTTAAAGAAATTCCATTGACTGAAATTATAGACTTATATGAGAGGTGAAAGGTACGAGATTCGAGTGTAATAATAGGCCCTCCACCCGAGGTTACCACTTCATTTCCAATAGAGGAAAGTAAATAAAAACTGATTAGTTTCTATATAGTCAACCACATTTTTTACCTTAACATTATTGTGTACCTATTTCAGTATTTATAGAATCATAAAATCCTTATGTTACAAGGCTAAATTATTTGAGGATTTTAGTAACATCGAAGGTCAACTCACGATAAACGATTCAATTAAGTCTGTAAGTGACCTTATCAAGTTCAAATCGAAATAACAAGGCAAGTAAATCCAGCTTAATTAAACGCTGATTTGAACCATTTTGAATAATAATCAGATGAAAAATAAAAGGTAGCCCCAATACTTTTATATTTATTAAATTGAAGCTAGTGTTGGAATTAACCTGAAAATTCTTTGGCGTCCAACATGTCAGCTGTGCAATTCTGAAACCTAGCAACTGGAATTTCATAAACTAGTGTTTGTGCATTAATCCTTTTGGCAGGGTATTGTGTTTGCCAAAACATGTGAAAACTATGACATTCCTCCCAATCCGCTTAACAAATAGTGTGAACATGCCATGCTGTTGAAGTTTGTAACAATTTTGGTTTTATGTTCTAATTTTTGTTTGGAAGCACTTGTAAGGTTTTGAAATTGCGAAATTGTTTTACCTTAGGCGAATCGGCGGATTTATCAAATCATTAATCTCGATTGTCATATTTTTTCAAAATAGTTGCCTTCATAATTAGTACATGAGCCTAATAATAATATACCCAAATACATATCTGGGCAGAAAAACTGATATTTAGAAGTGTACAGTGGACAGAATTGGAACTCACATCATAGAAATGAGACACGAATGCCTTAACTGCTTAAACATTATGATATATTACATGCATGTTTTAGTTTACATGTTTTATTCTGAAGTAATAAAAATAATTGTGAACTAAAATGTAGTGTAGAAGAGGTAAAAGTATTTAAATAATTTAAATGACGGCCTCTGTAGCTGAGTGGGCTAAGGCTTTACCAGCCACAAGCCTTTGGTGGATCCTAAAAACTGGCCACACTACAACGTAGTCTCCAGGTTCAATTTCTAGTACGGTAAATTTTGTGAATGAGTTTTCCTTCATCTACTGGGTCTGGGTGTTTGAAATCTGTCCTAAAGAGGTTTGTTGTTTATTACCCATATCACAAGCTAGGGGAGGAGGGGACAAACAATATGTATGTTTCTCTGTCGAGATTTTAAAAATTATCTGTAAACAATTCGTAAAGGGCATAATTATAATATAACCAACAATACACGTGACCTTTACTAGTATAGTGAGATCCCAGTCACCCCAGATTTACGTGATTTTAGAAAAGATGAAATTTTTGGATCGGTTGTTTACCATAAACTTAGACCATTTTTCAGATAGCAGGTATCAAAGGTGGAAAAAACCATGCTAACTTACATCAAAGTAGCAGGACTAGTTTTTACATATGTTATATTTGATATTGTTATAAACAAAGATATACAGTTGCCAGACACTTCCTGTGGGCCATAACTGTTGGCAGACACCTTAAAAAAATGTGGGAACTTACGACATTTTAGGAAGACTTAATTTTATATAAATATTTTCCAATGAGCCAGACAAATGTGATTGGCCAAACATCTTCCCAGACTCGTTAACAGTTCCGCTGTGTAAGGAAGCAGCAGGGCTTCCTTCAGCTTAGCGAGTATCCATTACTTTCTACTTTTATGTTAAACTACCGATTTAAAAAAAATCAACTTTCCTAAAATCATTTAAGTCTGAGGTGACTGGGATCTTAGACTATAGGAAAAAAATTATTATAATTATTGTACTCATGTTGACAATTATGTTAATTATTCATTAAAATTCAGTTTACATTATTAAGGGAGTTTCGTGAGAAGTGACGGTGTTAGTGAGGATAGAAGTTTCTCTGATAAGAGCAGTGTGACGCGCCACGCCGGTGGGCCGATAAGGTTAACGCAAGCAGTCACGCAATGTAAATGTGACTACCACGATCAAAACTGTATATTTATTTCATTCTAGAAATGTATTACATTTTCTTTTATTTTTATTGTATTCAAATTTAGTATAATTTTTGTCCAACTTTATATGGCACGCTACCCACGCTCTCAAAAGCTTAGTTACGCATTTTGTTCCAACAAATGTGTTATTGAAATTATTTTGAAACTACTAAACATTTCAAGAGTATAAAGAGAGATACTTGCAATAAACTTGGTAGTGCATATCTCACCACTTATTTTTTAATTTCTAAAAAACTCAGTCAGAACTCAATCAGAAGGCTTGTTCGTATTTCGCGCAACGAATCAGCATTGCCATACAGCGTGGCAATGCAGCCAGCCTCCTGGGCACGCTTACGTCTGGCAGCGATTTGTTACATACTTTATATTAAATTATTTATAATTTAGTTTATTTTTAAGCTCCATAACAACTAATAGTATTTAATTTTTAAGTTTTTTTTTGTAGTGTAGTTTAATTTTTAAGATGGATCAGTTTATAATTTAGTTTAATTTTTTACCCACTTAAAAACATAATTTAAAAAAGATTACGAAAAAAATGTTTAACCAAAATATCGACTCAGTGACAAACTTTTGTCGTGTGTACTTACTTACAGTACATTAAATCGTGGTAGCGTAATGGGCAGCGCATGCGTCCCAAAATCAAAGGGCGCAGGCTCGATCCTCGCAGGAACGCATGCACCACTTAGTCAGTGTTGTCATCTAATGTGCATATTGCTACAATTACCACAAGCTAACAACGTTGAATGAAAACATCGTGATGCAACCAGCACATCGAGACAACCTATGTGTCAAACCTGCCAAGCCGCCTTGGAGAAGCGTGGCGGGTATACTGTCCGTACCTCCCTATACTGGGGGACATATTATATATGGGTTTATTATTATAAAAATATTATTTATAAGCTTTATTTAGAAAATAAATGTAACATCCAAAGCAACTGAACAAATATAGAAAAATCGTAAATAATCATTAGATTAACCCAAGTTAACTCACAAAGCTAATTAATGCTATATATAACTACGAAGATTACGAAGATGCTGGGACGCAACCCGGGGCATATATCTCATGGGAACGGATTTAATTAACTATCGTCTTACAAGTACTTACAGGTGTAGCGGCCAAAGAAATAGACCCCCTTGTAGTGGATGCCCGAAATAAGCGAATAATTATAAGCGAAGTAATGTCAGAGTATAGTGGGCTTTGTAAATTCCGTAGTCAAGCAAATATAGAATAGTATGTAAATTTGTCATGTCTGTCTGGCTGTTTATGTATGTCCCTGTAATTTGAGAAAATTACAGTCTAACTTTTAAAGACATAATTCGGCAGGGAAGTTTGAAAACTATTTCTGTGTAAAAAATGTGTCTGGTAATATTAGGCACTGGATTAAAAAAGCAATTGTGTTTCTTATTAATTTTTAGAATCCTGTAGCAATTTGGTAAATACGGAACCCTTATGTTTTCTTTTTGTCCATCTATTTATCGTTGTATGTCACGTTATTTTTTTTTGTTAATTACTGAATCTAGGAGTATGAAATCTAACTAATAATCTAACGAGGCTTAGTTTATATAATACTATACACATTGATATAGTAGCTATGAAAGAACTAAAAAGTAGTGGTGGACGCAATATATGAAACTGAGGGCTAATTGTTTCAATTTGAAACGCTATGGAAGAATGCGACTTTGAGTACTTTAATGTACATAAATAACAATTGGCAGACAAACACATACATTGTATATCCCGAATCTAAGCATTTTACGCTTGTGTTATGGGTATTACACCACGGACCACTTTTGGCCAACGTCAGATACCAAGACCATAACGGAATGGAACGAAATATGTAATTATGTGCAGTATCATTCTCCAATCTCGCAAAGTAATCACGATGTTCTTTAATGATTTTTACTAACTTTTGAATGCATATAAAGCAAATTTTTTTTAAAATATTAGCGTTGTAGAGCTTCAAAACTAATTCAAAAGAAAGTCAGTTTACACAATACTCATTAAGTATTTTTGAGATTTGGTATATTATTTATTACATTAAATATTTTTATGGTTTGAACTTTTGATACCTCTATGGTGCCCTCTGTAGTTTGTGTATACTTGCCTTATGTATTTGATGTTGAGTCAAATCTAGTTAAGTCACCGCTTATTTCGTAGCTCCACATTTAGGCTCGCTACAAGGAACACGAGAACCATTCACGGTACTACAAGCCGACAAATTAGAAAGCTAATATTCGCGATATAACATTAATTATACTCAAGGGGCTTCTTTAGTTAATCAGTAATGAAACCCCTTTTAAGTGTATTTGTACCTTAAATATTAGTTGTTTTAATATTAGTAGCACTGGCCGTTGGCAGTACATACACTTTTGTCTGGTAATTGAAAATTCAATCCTTAATCTTTTAAATTTGTATTGAAATTCTTTCAACCATTTCAGCGCCCATTCGAGACTAATTTCCAGATAGATTGACAGGCAAAAATTTTAGAAGATATTTTTATTACATTTTAATTTTGAAATTACAGGCAGACATTTCCATTCTATTGGTATAGAAGAGTAAAAACCACAAGTGACAAATTTCTACCAGCAAACCTCTCTTATTTGCTGGCATTTCATTCTGACCTCTGAGAATCAATACGCAATAGTACGCAATAATTCTCAAGAAATTTTAAGCTTATACAATTATTAGATTCGAAATGAGATTTCAGTCAGTATTTTCTCATGGCATTATTATACTGAGTTCTTATTACAATAGGCGCTATATTATTACTTCGAAGCTGGCTGGCAATATATTGGTGCTGCAAAAGCTCGTAGGCATCAGTAATCGTTAAGCTGTTCCATGTTTTCCAATAATAAAAAACTAAACTTCCGACGTGGATTTGTTTACAAAAGTTCAAAAGTCAAAAGTGTTCTCTTTCTCATCTACTACGACTAAAATCCTACGTTCTTTTCGAAATATAAAACTATCTACAAACTAAATGATATACAGAATTCGGGTCATATATTAGATCTCGAAAGAGAAAAAAGCAAACAAATATATATACATTCAAAGTCACTTTTACGTAATATTACTATTTATTATTTTATTCTTTTGATAATGTGACTGATTCTAATCATATTATTTATTAGAATGATATAAAATCGTGTTAAAACAGAACTTATAAAATACATGTTTTCAAAATATATAAAAAGTATAAATGATAGAGAACGTAATGAATATTTAATTACATAATGTACCTTTCACTTTGGTTAACTTCCCGTATTAATGGATTATTGTCTATTTTATGAGCTGATAATGATGCTTGCTAAATTTATAAAGCTCCACTTCTCCCTGGAGTGTTAATTTTATAGAGCATTTTCACAGTAGTTTCATCTGCGTTTAATATTATTAACTGCTTTTATAGGATTTATTATTTCACAATTTATTACTTCAAATTTTATTTTTCTTTTAAATATAGCTTTGTATGGCTTGTGTATCTAGCCAGTCTCAAATATTCACAAATGTTTAAAATTTTGCACAAAATTTAGTAAATGGCATCAGGTGAAAACATGTCCTATAAACCCCCCAACCTAGTGTCAGTGAAATTTTAGGTCTTTGACTGTTATAGAGCAACGAAGACTTTGCAGCAAGTCGAAATATCACATTTCACTTACCAGTGAAGTAAATTTTCTATATACACAATTATACATAAAACACATCGTACATCGTAGAAAAAACATTTTACCCAATAATTAAGTAAGTAATTTTGGCAAAAAAAGGAAACTTGTAAAAAAACGTCTGTCCATCTAAGCTTCAGTCTTTGTATCCTGTCACCTTTCTTCTTTAAGAAATAACTGACTCTATTTGAAAGAACTTAATTTGTTACGAACATATTTATATATTTCATTTAATATGCACCGAGGTAGGGAAACTGCAAAAAAATGAGCGCTAGAGATGACCGCCATAACTATACTGATTTGTTGAAATATTTTTTTAGCCGTGTAGAATATCATTAAACCTTAATGATTGTTGAGTCAAATATGAAGGAGTAGAGAAGGAAATTCTGTAAAAATCATAGCAGTTAAACTCTGAAAAATATATTTGATCATTTTGAAAAATGCATTGATAAATATTCGTTGAATTGTTTTTGACATATAAGTAACCTTTTACTGAATGCTCTTTTTATAATTCCTTTCTTTGGCCAAAAAAAAAATAGTTTTTTGTCACCTCTAAGTAATGTTTCATTATACATGCAATGCAACGCACTTACCAGATTTATCACAGTTTTAACAGTGTAATTGGTTAAGCATAAGCTCTATAAGTAAAATTTAAAATCTTAGCAGACAATGTCATATATTTACAAAAAAAATACCACACAATTTGAAACGTTTGCCCTTCAGAGTTCACCCCCGACCTAGCCCCGCCGACCAACTGATAGCAACTCCAATGAAATACACCCCAACTTCGGGTGACGCCTTATCGCCCTGGGAATTTGTTCCCACTTTGAAATATCGTCCGGTTTTGACGTTTTGTTTTCAAACATTCGAATAATGCTCGGAGGAAATCGTCGGGCAAATAGCGCGTGCCGATTGGATGATTCTTCTTAAAGATTTAGGTTTGCGGCTTCATTTACTCTAGAGATTGCGCAAGAAAACACTGAATGGTATTAACAAAGGTTATCAACCAAAAATATGATTATTTTATTACGTTTAAATTTAAGTAGTCTGGTGTTGTAATGCGGCGTAGAGACGGCGTTATATACTATATATGTAAACGAAAACTGGCAAAATAAATCTTTAAAATTTTGGTATTCATTTCTCCTTGGGATGATAGTAATTTTATCGAGGAGGTATTGTAGATTTAGTAGAATGCGAATTTTTGACAGTATCCTACTAGAATCGTTCTTTTAACATCTTCGCAAGGCCAAGATATTGATATAGCAGAATTAGGCTCCTGCTCATCGAGGTAACAATGTATCAAACCCGCCAATCCGCCTTGGATGAGCGTGAAGGGGTATACTGTCAATTCCCCTACAAAAAAGTGTGAGGCCCAAACCCAGCAGTGGGACATTTATGGACTGTTAATTTTATTATTACAAAGAAAATTTGAGAATTACATGTCGGATATTAAGTGAAAAAAGAAACGATCAAGAAAAAACAAGCACGATCAAATTGTCTTCCTATAAAAACTGCTGACATGAAAACGCGTCATTGGACGCTCACCCTTAATGCTTAAGAGCACATTATCCTGTTATGGATGGTAACTATTACTTTCATAGACCGAAAAAAACACTAATAATAAAATGTATTATGGGCTTAGTAAGTCCGTTTCTTCGTAATGTTAGTATTAAATTGGTCATTGCGAATCATTTCTGTGAAAAATAAACAAATAGTATAAATAAAATGTTATATACGTACGTACGTAAGTGTTCTGATTTCCTGCGAGAGACCTTGTTGTATAGATACTATATAAAATTATAAAAAGTTGAAAAGAATCTCTTCTAAGGTCTTAAAAAGGGATCAAATTCAGTATTCTGTTTGAGACACGTGAATAAAAATGATATTTTACAATGGGTAAACATTAAGATAATGTCCAACGAATGTTTTTAATAGCATTTTGCCTTTGTACATAATTATTAACTATCATAATTTGTTACTTGCAAGCTGAATTAGCGTTGTTCCTTAAGTTCGAATATGGTTGTTCTAAACATTATACCTTCGACAAAAAAAATATTCAAAGTGGCACATAACTCTTTTATCGACTCATGTCTTCAGTCATATTATTTCTTAAGCATAAACAAGTTTTAAAGATATGCCAGTCATACTATAGTCATATAAAATACATATATCCTCATTATGAAATATAAATTAGGATATAGTATGAATATAAATTATTTTCAAATAATTACACTAAAAAATTAAATAGAATTGTCTGTCTGTGATTTCAAAATAAATTTTAAACTTTAAGTGAAGACTGCTAATTATATGATGTCTGAACATAAATGACGGTTTTTATCATTTCTATCTGTGAGTCTGTTCTAAGAATTTCAAGATTTTAATTTGAAGGATTAAAAGAGGACTTTTATACTAGATGTCTCATCAAACTTAGGGAAATATGATTGGTTTTACCCAATATTTATGTCAACTAAATTAACTTTAAAAACTAAAATTAAATACTAAAAACAAAACAAATTCTAAATAATATATTGATGCCTCCCTTTTGGCATCAATTTATTGCATGCTCAGAAGACTGCTTGCATTGCCACGCTGTATTACAATGCCTATTCGCCGAATGAAATATAAGCCAGCCTTCTGATCACGGTGAGTTCAAAAAATTTCTTGTAAATTTCTTTGAAGAAAATCTTTGCTGATGCCCATGCCCATGGATCTAATGTTTCACTTATGTAATACTTTTACCTTGTAATTTCGTGTATTTCGATATTGTCGTATCCGAACGTTGAATTTAATATCAATGTATCTAAATGCTTAAGTAGTAGTATAATTCGCCAGAAAGGCAGGCAAGGGAATCTTAGTGCATATAGTCAATAATTATAGATAGTGCAGTTGAATTGTAGGCTACAACTGACGCCATTCAAAAATTCTTGTAAAAATTCAAACGCCGCATTTTACCACTATTGTTACTGAACTTCAATACTGTTTATATTAAAACTGAACCATTGCTAATTTTAGAGGAATTTTACACATTTTTAGAAAATAAAACTGCAGAGCACAGCGTCCCCTTTCTGTTCGCGCCAAAAACTCCTCCAAACATTTAATTCGCTTATTACAAAACAATGGAACTTATCTATGCCCGCCCTTTCCGCCTTCTGCTTTTTTACAAGCTTTTATTTAACTTGCAATGGATATACCTATGTATGTATATATGTATGTATAAGATATGATAAGTTCGGGTGTAATCTTGTAAGTTCAATTTGACCGACTTCCCGGTTTCCGATTGAGCTGAAATTTTGCACGCATATGTATATCGCGTGACAATGCATTAATATGGTACCATGGAGCTGATCTGATGGTGGAGTCGGAAGGTGGCTATAGGAACTCCCGTACTAAACAAGATAGACCCGTAGTGTTTGGGCTCGTTTTACTTGTCTTGGCTTTAGCACTCTGCGGCTACATGATACTCATCATCTCAAAAGCTTGTATTTAAAAACCATTTTAAGAAAGCTTATTTTAAAACAGGTATGCTCATAAAAGATATTTAATAAAATCAGAAATTCATTATCTTTTTATTTATTGTTACATGCCGATAAAAATGAATGCAGACCTGCCTGCCATAAAGCGCAGTTTATTACCTTTCTCACATTTGGACTTTTTTTGTTTACTTTGTGTTTAGAATTTGAAATTAAGAAAAACATTTTATTGTTATTGTACTTGTTTTACGGCCGTCATTAGGCAGGTGTGTCGAACTAATTCTTGTTGTTATTGTTTTGCGTCGAGGCATATTGTATTTGTACAAAATAAAAGGTATGCCCGAAGAGAGGGGTGAGGCAGTCAAGTGACTATTACGATACAAGCAAGACATGTACATTGATAAGCGATATAGTGACGGACTTTGTGCGTGTTATTCAATCGTGTAGTTTGTATTGGTTGCGTCCAGTTATATTTGTACCTGTGTCATACGTGTTTGTATAGTTCTAATAAATTATATAGTAATTCCAACGGCATTTTAATTCGAGTCCTGTACCTCGTAACATTATTATACAACAGGTATACTCAGAAGATGTAAATAGAAAATCCTGTGTAAATGAAATGTCAGGTCTAGCTAATGATCCATCTAAAAGTCTCGTCATCGCAAAATATTTTCCATCTTTCGTCTCTGCCATATTATTCGAAATGGATAAAGTATGAGATGTTACTACGTCCCGAGGGTACACGGATAACATTGATTACCAAGTTCAGTTACTCTTGGCACTCAACACGAAAAGTTTCCAAACACACTTCATATCATATTCAAATTGCGTTTTTTCAAAGAAAACGTCGTTATTTGCGTTGTTATATCAATATGGCGTATATAAGTCAATATTTAGTTAATTAATAAAAACATCGAAATTGTTTCGAAACTGTCTGTCACAAATCAGTCATTTCACATTTTATTGGTACATTTCTGATGTATGGATAAAGAACACGGGAATAATGTGTCTGCACCTTAATAGAGACAATAAGACCAGTACTAATGGACATAGTTCTAATGATAATAGTGTTGTTCTTGAACGGGGAGTTAAAATTAGATAGACAAACAAAATTGATTGCTAACCAAAATAGTATCTTTTTAAAAACTGCGTATACCCTTTCCATGAATTTATTTTATTTTTGACAGCTCGATGACGGATCAATTAGTAATATCCTAATGCGTTACCTACTCGATTTGTCTTATCTGTATGCCTAAAAAAAGTGTAATAAATATACCCACACTTTAATGAGTGTATTTTACACATATTAAATTAGAAAAATAAAACGGCACTTGTTTTGCGGTTTTTTTTTTAAAGTAGATCATTTTTCATTTTCAATTCGATTACTTTCATTTTATTTACGTTTAGTGTCGATGGTTTAATAGTCTGCGCGTTACATTAATAAAGTACGACAATTACATCCTTTGTTTCATGTGGGCATTATTGTCAATAAATATGTAACCTGATAGCCGTGCAAACATCAAAAGTGTAGTGCATGCACTTACCAACTTTAGTTCTAGATAGTTTTATATTATTTCCTTTGCTTAACTTAACCACGAT
Organism: Dendrolimus pini; assembly: GCA_949752895.1. NCBI lineage: Eukaryota > Metazoa > Arthropoda > Insecta > Lepidoptera > Lasiocampidae > Dendrolimus > Dendrolimus pini. The sequence goes on along the minus strand of OX457137.1, from coordinate 13,970,729 downwards.
CATGGTTACCATACAAGAAAGAAAAAAAAAGAATGAAAATGTTTATTGACGCAAATATATATACAATTGTACACGTAGAAAAGAAAATATAATTAAATAACTATACATTGTACATGTAAGGCATGAATACATAATAGTTATAAGAAAAAAAATACACTCGGGTTTCAACTCAATTAATAATTTGCTTATACCTTTCTTAGATTTCATTTCATTTCGATTAGAAACTTTCTTAATAAATAAAACTTAATTTTAAATCTAATTCTCATAAACAAAAGCAGGTCAAGTTCAAGGACAATCTTTTGGCGTTTGGCTTTTGATGTTTGACAAGTGCTACCTTATGAAAAACATAGCAACATTCTTTTGAACTACGCTATATTTACCATTCATGTATAATCATAAAATGAATTATATATAAATATCTACTTCAATTTTCTGATTTATTTAATAAAATTTAATTTATAAATTTCTTAATGATGTACTTTCGTTATTGTTTAAAAGAAAAAAAAGGTTAGAAAGAGTATAATTACAATACTTTCTTGGTAAAAATAAAAGGCGGCGTTATTGCTATAGATAAATATGTGGTTGAATTTTAATAGAAACCAATCATAACGCAAGCACTCGGTCTGTTTTAAAAAACCCTTTTAGCATACGCATGTTTTGACAACACGGCGCATGTCAAAGATATAAAAGGTACTCGCGTAGAAAAAGGCTCTCAAAGAAACCTTTGACAATTATCTTGTTATTTTATCATGTAAACATAAAAACGCACGTTCTTGCTTGTATATTGGAACTTCTTAAAGAAAATGTCATTTGTAATAATTTAAATCCAAAAGAAAAATATTTCATAATATTTGCTTTAATATTTTATCTGTTTTGAAAAGTACGCAAATACATTTTTCATTTCTCATATTCTGAAAGTATGCTTGAAGTTGCCTGATCACAGAGATGAGAAAATTCTCATTTCTTTCTTTCTTTTCTTTCTTTCTTTCTACTTTTCGTCCCTGGGAAACGAATTTCTCTGTCATCAACAATTTTAAAAACGATGTGTTTGTGTACCATAGATAGATAGAAAAAAATCCATTCGAGCAACCGCTTCAATTCCAAGGAACTCCACTTACCACCTCAAAGAATATTGTGATCCTCGGTGTTGATGTCGTGAAAATATGCAATTTAGGGGCCATCTTGAAGACAAGGTAAAACTTGCCTCCAAGAAGCTGGGTGTGCTAAACCGGTCTAAGCAGTACTTCACACCGCGGCAACGCCTTGTGCTTTATAAAACCTAGGTGAGGCCGCATATAGAGTATATATGCTTACACCTTTGGGCTGGAGCACCTGCTTACCAACTTATTACCCTGGCCTGTATTCAACGTCGAGCCGTTCGCGTTTTTTATGACCCCATACTCATAGACGGTCTAGATTGGACTTGGCTTGGCCTTAGGAGAGACTTGCTTCTCACTGCGTATTCTACCAACTGTATAACGGGAAGTGTTCCGAAGAACTGTTTAGAATGGTGCCTTCGTCCTCTTTTTACCATCGTACCGCTCGCTATCGGTTGGGAGTTCATACCCAGTTCCTCGAGCTGCTTCGCTCATGTACGCAACGGTTCTGTAGAACGTTTCTCTTGCGTGCCGTGAGGATTTGGAATGAGCACCCAGCCGAGGTTTTTCCAGAGCGCTACAATATGGAGTTCTTCAAAACGGGTGTTAAAAAAATTCTGATAGGCCGGTAGCGCTTTGGTAACATCTCTGATGTTGCAAACGTCCATAGTCGATGGTAACTGCTTTCCATAAGGTGGGCCGTCAGCCTCTCTGCTATAAAAAAATACAAATATATATACGTTATAGGTCAATGTTCAACGTCATTAAGAATGTAGCATCTCAAATAACGCGTTAAATCCATCGCCATATCTGCGTGAAACGGCAACCGAGATAAAGCTTCTCTTATAGGGAAATCGAAAAAACAAAAACCTGTCAGTCATAATTGCATTTCAAAAATGAAAGAACTGAGATGCAACTCAGCGTGATGGTCACATGAGTTCAGTGATTATGTATCTGAGCGTGTCGGCCACGCGAGTTCAGCGTTTTTACCCCACCTGAAAAGTGCCCAACGTGCCTAAAGAAGTTCTTAAACATAAGTATTTAAAAATGTAAATATATTCTTTATAACAAACCACACAAAAGCGAAATAATATGAACACAACATTGATACTCAACAAATGCCGTCAAGTTAAGAGACGATCCGACACAGATATAAGTGTCAGTTTTAGGGGCTTCCCAGTTTTTAAGTGTCACAGCGCTGCTTCGAGTGCCAAAGTTTTTAGCGTGTAATGTTTCCGATACATAAAGCCATCCAATAATATTTGTGTTCGACGGGCGATGCGAAAACATCGGCGGCGCCCCCTATCGGTCGGCCATAAAGGCCTTTCGCGCGATAAAAACTGATCTGCGAGTTTGTTCACCAACAACAGGAAAACAGATCTTTGGCGTACAGCCAAGTTACCTGGAACGTCGCGCCACGCATCCGCGACCCCCTGAGGTGGCTTGTCCACGAAAGCAAATATGAGCGTTACGAAAAATAAACTCATATTATGCACTTGTTCGTACTAAAATTCTTCATTTGTTATATTTGTTTTTCCCAGAGTTCTAAAATAAAAGGAAAGTAATAAAAACGCTTTTATTTAACCATATTATTAGTTGTAAAAAAACTATAACACGATTTTACTTATTACAATATGTAATAAATAAAACCGTGTTATAGTTTTTTTAATCGTGTTATAGTTACTTTTAAAATGGCAGTCGCCTCTTCGGCGTAGGCCTCCCCAAATAATTTTGAATTCTTCCTATCTTCAGCTAATTTTCACCAGTATTTCGCATATTTGTTCACGAAGACATCCTGCCATCGCTTTTAGGTTTACTGACTATTTACACTGCAGTTTGCTGAATATTTGCACAATAAACAAACAGAAAGTATGAAACACAGTGTGAAAGACACACACGTCAGGAATAATAATATTCTAGTGGAAATATTGTGCCAGGCGCAAGCGGCCGTCAATTGCAACTCGCACGTGGTAGACAGAATATCCTCAAAAATGTAATAATTCATGACAAGAAAAAGACTAACCATACAATTATGTAGTTAGAATAAAAACAGAACTCTACAATAAGAAAACGCATCCATAGTCTACTCTAAAATTATTCCGCCTCTAACCACGTCTACTCTAAACTTATGCCGCCCCTCCACGCGGCCGTAACCCATTTTCGTGACAGAAAAATCCTAATACTATAGTCTATGTAGAAGTTTCACTTAAAAAAGAAACAACAGACGGTCATGACGGAAATATAAGGGTTCCGATTTCGCCAAAATGCTTCCCGAAAACTCATGTCTCATACTTTTAATTACCAAAAGCCTATAAAAATTAAAATAGTAAATGGACCTATTTTTTATCGTAAAAAATATCGCTAATAATTTAAAAATCATACCGCAGTCAGAAACGGTGGCGCCCACTGGCAGGTTTAGTTTGTATGGAAAATGTTGACTATGATGCCTCTATTAGGGGCCACCTGGCGTGATGAAGCTCCATGCTCTGTGGCTTGAATGTACCTCTTACCGTTTAACATCTTCTGTAAATATTATTTTTAGTAAATGGTATTTTTAATATTGAGTCGACGTAATCCGTAACACCTGGGTAATGATTCGACCGCAACGGCCATAAACGAGTACAATAAAACAATGGACTGTTTGGTAGAATAATTAGTAAACGCATGCCAATAAATAAGTAAACAAAAGAAGAAGATCATAAAAGAATTAGTACAAATGCAGAAAGGTAATAAAATGTGTTTTTACAGATATGCAGGTGTGAATTTGTGTTTGTCGGCGCCTAGATTGTAACAATATAATAAAATAATAATAAAAATATTTTTTAATATATCTGTAAATATAGATATTTGATTTGAATTTGAATTTGTATTTGATTTCACTTGTAAAAATAAATGTTTAAAGTATTTCAATAAATTCTTTCACATCTCTGAACGCAATCGATGTTATAAAAACTATGAGGAAGAATATCGCTTCATTGCCTTTGTTTCCGTTGGTTGACGTGCATTAATTCAGCACCCTGCGTGCACAAACAGTGAACAGTGAGTCTGCACTCGCGATAAAGGGTTAACAAATTGCATCCAACTTCGTAGCACACGTCGCCGAATGTAAGTAGTTAATAGTTCTCTGTTTGCAGGGGAAGTTTTGACTTCTTTCTCACCGTCTGACGTTCTCATAATGGCTTTTCCGGGAGCGAAACGAGCTTGCTATTGTGAACGGGCGCCGGTCGGACCGACACCACTCAATTTAGTACGCAACAGTCGCCATTTAAATTGTGTTCGACCTGTACTTATTATTCCGATATTGGATGGACTGGGATGTTTATAAAATCTTATTGGTCTAATTTATAAGTTCGATGACATGACCAGTTTTATTCTAGTAACAATATTCGTAATATTCTCTAGCTAAAAAAGGAAACGCAAACAATCTATACGTTATTATAAACTAATCATACTGTTACAATTTGGGCGACCTGCATATCTGTAAACAAAGCACATTTATTACCCGACGGCGTTTTAGCTAATAATATTGAAACGTGTATGACCGTCTTCTTTTGTTTACTTTGTGTTTAAAATTTGTGATTAAAAAACAGCCCATTGTTATTGTACTCTTTTATGGCAGCTTGCGGCCGAGTCATTAGCCAGGTGTGGCGAATTAAGCCGAGTTAGATACGGCACATATATTGCATTTGTGCAGTATAAAACAATGACCTGATGGAGGGGGAAGGCAGTCTAGCGATAACCACAAGCGAAGCGAGACGTTAGTGACGGACTTTGTGCGTGTGATTGAATCGTGCATTACGTTTGGACTGGTTGTGTATAATTATATTTGTACCTGTGTTAAACGTGTTTGTATAGTTCTAAATAAACTCTATAATAATTCCAACGGCATTTTAATTCGAGTCCTGCAACTCGTAACAATACTTACAATTAAAATCTTAAAGTAAATTAAATAGTAAAAATAAACTATATCTACAAATAAAAATAATATAAAAATTCAATGCCAGACCACTATCAGGTGGGAACGATGACTAAAAGTGATAATTTTTCATTTACACTCATTCTTGTTTTAATAAGATTGAAATATTAAAAAAGTTTTGTGAACAACGCCTATTGCTATTCCCATTTAGCTACAATATCTTAAAAACTATTTAATATAAATTTCTACTAAATAGTTTTAGTAAAAGGGTACCTTTTACTCAAAAACTACAATAACGACTTAGAAGGAGGTAACTTCCCGCTGAGGTTCTCTCTCTGTGGTGACATGGGGTCATTTAAAATTGGCGTTACAAAATTTCTTCGAGATCGGCAACATGTTGGCACTGCCCTTGGTGTTGCAAACATCCAAAAGCGATGGCGACCACTGTCATCTGTTGGGCATCCTTTGCTTGATTGTTAAATTTTGGCATATAAAAATTATATAGCGGAAATAAATTTAAATAAGGAAAATCAACACTTTTATCTTCTTTCTCATAAACAACTTGAGCGTGTAAATAACGCATGTTACAATTAGGTCCGCTTGCATAACGTTCCTTAAATTTATTTAAGAAACACTAAACGCATGTAACACCCTTAAATACGATTAGCGTCTTGCACAACGCAAAATTTGTTGCTAAATATGGTTAAAGAACTGTCAATACGTTTTGTGTAATACGTATTTAGGCAGTTTAATGTGATTAACTAATATTATTTAAAGGCGATCGTTATGCAAGCGGGCCTTAGTATTCTAGAACCGGTGGTTACCTGTATTACTTTCCGTCAGTATAATAATGTGTGAGTGACTTTGTTTTTGTAGGTTTGTTTGTTTCTTCTTCACAGCCTTAGATTCGGTTATGTAAGGAACATATTTCAACTTTTGTCCTGGAAAATAATGAGTTTTGTATGGGATAGAATTAAATTGAGCCAAGTTAAATGAACCGAACATCGTGAAATTTAGTTATACGTGTAGTGCCAGTAACGGAGACAAATTAGGATTATTCTCATCCTTTAAAATATGAATAGTTTTTGAGGAGTCTAGAACCTAAACGCGTGCTAGAAAATGGAATACTATACTATGAATATAAATTATACTCAAAGTCTTAAAATAATCTCGTAGATGAAGAGAAGATACAAATATTTATTCATTTAAATTGTCTATCATCAATGTAGGAATATTATTACCTACGCTCTAATAACCTCAGTTCCCTCAAAGCTTTGAATCGGTCCAATGGTTTACAAGTAAATATAAATAATCAACAAACTTTGCGAACAAATTGAATTTGAAACTCTATACTCTTGATACTTTCACGGCGCAAAATGGTCGGTTAGGGGAAATTTAAATCCATGCATATTTGATAGGATTTTTAACATCGACATAACGAGTATTTTAAGCATTATGTTTTTTTATCCTTAATAGCATGAATGAATGAATAACTTTATTGCAAGTAAAATTACGGTACAACGGGCGGTCTTGTCGCCAAAGGCGATTTCTCCAGACTACCCTATACAATTAGAATCCGACTACATTATTTAGTGACTATTGTCAGGGTGACTACTATTATCAGAAGAAAACTATAGTTCACGAAAGAAACACGTTTATTAGCGGTTGTTAACACAAAACATTTACAATAGAACTGGTACAGTAAAAAGTTAAATAAATGCACGAAAGGGCTGTAAGCCTCTTTCGGTAAATCTGTAACGGCCCGCACGGGTTACTATATGACTTAATAATTATTAAATGGAAGATTACACTGTGTATTTATTTGTATCGTCATAGTTATATGACACCAATACATGAATATACTTCTAATCTTTATTTCTTTTACAATTACACCAAAATAATTTCTAATTCTGCAAAATGTCTGTGACATACTGGAAAGATATGAATGGCAACTTAGCCGAAGAAAACCCTGATTCTCTGTTAGAGATGATGCCGCCTCGCAAATCCTAGTGAACCACGTAGAAAAAAAAGAACGCTTACCGTCATTGGAACCGTCTAAGGAATGATGCAGGATTTCGGCCGGATTCGCGCATCCTGATTTTGCGCAAACACTACACCAGATGACCGGGACACAGTCGGTACTTCAAGGAACGGTTTTAGGGCACAATACAGTTGTTTTCTGACGTTGGACTATTTATCGGCGAGTGTGGCGTCGCGACGATACTGAGGATGCTCGCGTATGGTCGAGCCGAATCTTCAATGGCTTTAAGATTCGGCTCGGCCTATGAGAGGCATGTGTGTGCGCAGCGCGCTCTGGTTAGAACCGGCCGAATTAAGATGGATGCAGGAAATGTAACCGGGAAAGGGGTGCTTCCCGGGAATGTGACGGGATGTATGTGTTACAAACACATACAAACATATGGACAGATCGAAAGACAGACGTTCCACTTAAGCTAAAATGTATACGGAACCCTAAAGAGTAGGAGGAAACGTATGGTGTTTTAGTGGGTATGCCAGCTAAATAAGGAGCAATAAATTATCCCACTACGAGTTCCCTAATATTGGAGAACGCATAATCATGTTTTTTGATTCTACAATAGTCTATAAAGCCGTTATATCATAGGACAAAATCATTCAAAATTAAATTAAAAATAAGCTGTATAGGAAAACATGCAAATTTAAGTCATAAGGGTTTAATTGGTCCCGAGGCCATAATACTCTACCAAAGTTTATCAAAACGACTCATTAACTCTTCAGGTGAACCGAAGGCTGGTGCCTATCTTGGGCAACAAATCAATAGTGGGATCCAGCGAGGAAACGTAACCAGCTTTCTGGGTACCTTACCCATAGAAGACGGTGATCTAGATTCAGTAATCTACTTATGATCTTAAGGGACTATGAGTAGAATACAATATAAGTAACTTTGTAATAATTAAATTTTAATAATTAATAAGCTATTATAATATAATAGCTATTATAACTAAAAACTAAAAATAAACTAAACTATAAATAGTATTTATTATCATTCCTTGGAAGATGGGACGGCCGCTTGTTTGGGACGCGACATGTGTAGACACTCCAGTGCCGTCACATCTTCCAATGACTGGAAGAGTGGAGTTAGAGGCTGGCAACCCTGCTTCAAAAGCTAAAGCTCTCAATCGGCGCAAAAATGGAACCTTAGGGGTTATTTTATTTATTGGGTTGTGCCGTTTGGAGTTGAAACATTAGGTCCGTGGGGTTTATCGGTAAAGACTTTCGTTCAAAGAGATTTGCAAGAAACTCTTTGATGCCACCCGTGATCAGAAGACTGGCTCATATTTCGCCCAATAAATAAGCATCGCCATACAGCGCGGCAATGCAGCCAGCCTTCTGGGCGCTCTCCCATCTGGCAGCGATTTGTTACACAGTCTATAATCGCTTGTTTGTACTATATACAAATAATTAAATTCTCTTTTATTGTATTAGATTATTTATGGTATTGTAAATAAACGACAAAAAAAGAGTTTAATTTGGATATATTTGTCGGCTCACTCACGCCGGGAGCGAATGACACTCTGAGTATAATACAATAATAATCTGAAACGTTATAATCAAAGTTTATTACACTAGAATTATTACAATTACAATATTAAATACAGCACAATAATACACAGAAATATTACGACAACTCCAAGGCCGCAAATTCGGAACGGCGGCGCGTGCAGCGGCGCGTTGTTTAGAGCGTGCACGCTCGACTACTGAACGTATGGATTTCTCTCTTGGTGTATTAGTAGCAGCGTTTTTAGCGTGTAGTTAAACGGCGTGATCAGTGTTTTGGCGTTTTAACGAGCGTTTACAAGTGATATTTTGTTCACTTTTTTTTTTTTTTTTTGTTTGAGGCGAGGAAAAATGCTGACCGATTTACGCACTCTCAGGGCCGTCACTAGGAAACGGCGCGCATCCATCGGGGGTGATAACGCTAGCAATAGTATGCTTTTTTGCGCTTCGTCCGCGATGGCTTGACACTGAGGAGTGTGGAAGACTCAGAGCGATGCCGCACGGGCGAGCAACCTCAATACCCACTAAAAAACCTCTCCTCCCGTCGACCCTGCGCTTTGTTGTGAAGGAAAGACAGATATAGAACATAGTTACGCAACAGTCGATCCAGCGCAATAAAGTGCCTGGAGTGTGCCCTGGGAGAACACACCCCACTTCGAAACGGGGGCTGAATCCCTTGCGTTGCCTAGTAGCAAGGGGCCCCTCGTACCGGAACCTAACTCAGGGAGGGAAGTAATGCGCGTACCTGCCTCTCCGGGTGCTAGCTGAAGGCCGGCGACCTCGGGTGGAGACATAAGCACGCGCTGCAGGACTTCGCTCCCTATCCCTTTCTGCGGCCTCTTTTAGAGACATAACCGCCTCACAGAAAGAGACCGCAGACTCCCAGCGGTCGTCGCTGTGCAACATGGCCGTTACCAAGTCGCCAAGCGATCGGACGGCTCCTACGTGTGTCTCGAGCTCGAAACGCTGAGGCGTCCATGCAGCGCACTCAACAAGCGTGTGTAACGCCGTATCGGGTGCGCCGCATTGGCGGCAGTCCGGGGAAGGCAAGCAGCCCACAATGCGAAACAGATACTGGTCGAAACAACCGTGTCCGGTCAGTATCTGAGTCGTCCTGAAGGTCAGGGTTCCGCTGGTGCGGGTCACCCATCTCTCCAGCTGCGGCCTGATTGCATCCACCGTATAGCCGCCGGCCACAGGGTGTTCGAGGTCACGAGACCAGGCGACGAGGCAGGAGGCGGTTTCCCGCTTCCTGACCGTCTCTAATTCGACTTGACAGAAGGTCAGTCCTCTAGCTAGGGCATCCTGCTGGGCGCGACGAACTCTGGACAGGACGTCTGCCTGGAGAGGCCAGGGCAGCTCGCCTGCCAAGAGAGTCGCCGCCGACCACGACACTGTGCGGTACCCCCGTATGGTCCTCACGGCCAGAACCCGCTGCGCGCGGTGCAGCAGGGTTCGGTTGTGGCGGTGAAGCGCATCGGACCAGACGGGCGCACCGTAGAGTGCCATACTCCTCAGGATGCCGGAATAAAGCTTCCGCGTCGCACCCCCCGGCCCCCCCACGTTAGGAAGAAGCCTGGAGAGTGCGCCCGCGGAAATATTTTGTTCACTGTGTCAACATTTGCCAGTTAAAGAAGTGGTGTGTTCGTAGCTATTTCATTCCATTTCGCTAATTGTCATTTCGAATGACATTATGTTGACATTAATACTATCCCGGAAGGATCGCATTCGTAGATTAAACAAATAAACAAGAATTATACACAAATGTCTCGTAATATAGTTCCTTTGACGGGATGACACTTGCCCTTGAATAGCGGCCTCCGATTGGTCAACGTACTTGGACGCCCCGCTCGCACGCACTAGCGAAAACTAGTTGCGTGCACGCTGAACGCGACGCTGCACGCGACAATACACGCTGGAACGCTCCGCTGCACGCCCCGCCGTTCCGAATTTGCGGCCCAAGAGTTGTCTCCACGGTTGTCAGGTGTCAAGCAGCAATCTGCCCTCAAAGAATACTGCGATTATCGAACAGTAATTGTAGACCACAATATACTATGCGCATCTTGTCTAACAGAGCTTCCGCTCTGTTCAACCGATGAACGCAGAATGGCGGTTGTAGACCGTCGGTTGTAGACTGTTGGTTCTAGACTGCTGGTTCTAGACGGCCCCCTCTGCCCGAACATCCAGTATTTATGAGGTCCTCGTAGCGCGCTGCAGTGACAATATCCGGTAATGCTGTGGCGCCACTTTATTTTCACTTCCGTCATAACACCAACTTCCGCCATCCGTGTAACTTCCAACTTCCGGTTACTCCACATGCATATCCGTTAGCTTCATAATAAATGCTTGACGTTGACATCGGGTTATAGGACTTCCTATTACTACATTTGACTACTTCTATCATATGGTTACTTTATAATAACAAATACGATTCCTCCATATTTATAACACTATATTATCTAGTAAAGCATGCAAGTATTTTTTTGTTTGTTATGTATCAATTGGAATAATTCTAACATATAAGTTTTCTGTAATAGTTTACAATACAGTACTATATAGAATTAGTCAGGTGTTTAAAAATTGAATTGATATTTCTCAAATACTTTTTATTTATGTCTATAAGTAAGGAGGTTATTGCTTCCAAACCCATAAAAATTCTGTGACCTTTTGAACTTTTCACTTAGAAACTTTGAAGTGGAATGTTCTAAAAAAATAAAGGTGAGTTTAAAATAACTATTTTATTGAACTGGTTTAAACTAGTATTTTTTAATTTTTCTCGAGATATGGGGTATTTTTGTTTTTTTTAAGCTATGTAGTAATATGACGATTCTATTTATTCAAGGTACTACTTACGCTCGTTGTCCAGTACATTTAGTCGATTGATTTGAGTTTGCAATATCGGATCTTCCTAAGAGTACAAAATCGTATTACAATTTTTAAACGAAAATGTATATACTAGGTGAATGTACCCGTAACTTCTTATTGAATCAGCTTATGTAAAAAACCGCAAGGTAAAAAGTACGTTGGGGTAAAATTGCGGCGACTATTTTATCTTTGGAGCTCTCGACGGCAGTACGATTATGCTCGAGTGGCTTTCAATCGTATTATTCTTTGTTCAACTGGGTAAAGGACCAGCCGAAACGTTTCGGCGAAAGGTGCGTCAAATAAATTAGAACGCAAAAAGCTTTCGTATTTACGTGTAAATAGAAACAACAAAACAAGGTGACACAAAGCTTAGCACGCGCTCGTAATTCTCGAAAATTGTTTAGTATTTTGACAATTAATATTAAAACGTATTGAATTTAATTCTCAGTGTTATTCTCTAAAATTAATTTCAGCAATTTTTTTACACTAACAGAGTTTAAGTTGTATCTATTGTGTACCTTACCCATTGACTTCGATGACCTGGGCTCAGTATTCTACTTATAGTCTTAAGGGATTATTGGTAGAATACAATATTTATAAGTTAAGTATTCATCATTGTACTAGTTTTCACCGACCGACCCATTTTTCTACGTATTTATACTTTCAGAAGGTTGCCTAGAAGAAAACGCTGTAAGCGATATGACGCTGATTGTACAACATAAATTATTGTTAATACTCATGTAAACAACTTACCTATGTGCATTAAATAATATTCTATTGTATTATAGTTTATAATGCATGGTTTATTTTGATATTACAGAAGTAACAAAACTGCATTCAATATTAAATCCAAATCAAGTTTTTTGTATTCTATTATAATATGTAATGAATAAATACTGTATAACAATAAAATAACTTTTTTATGAGATGTTTGAAAATTACGCAAATTTATAGTGAACAATAGACGACGCCGTATAAGCCATTTATTATACAAAACCAGATATTCTGTATCTGTCTAAACCTAATCTGCTACGGTTTTATGCTCTTTTTCATATAATATAACAGAAAATTTGAATTAAATTATTTACACCTGCAAAAACCCCAACTTACTCAAGTCGGATGGTGTCCGCGTAATATCGACTGATGGATGCTCCTTCTATGAGAATAGGATTAAATCAACACGCCAACTTTAGTCCCCAACTAAATCATTTACCGGCTTTGTTGGCACACAATCTTGCAGCTGTACCACTGAAGAAGGTTTAGTTTGTATTAAGATACTTCAGCATTTCGTTATATATTATTTAATCTCACGTAGAGTAATTACGTTACTTAAATTATGTTACATCAAATTAATTACTTAAACTTACCACACAGCTTCGTCTGTGTAAAGAATCCCCTTCGTGTATTTCCTGAAGTTATAAAATTTAAATTACGGTTTTTCGAAATAAAATAAGTGAAAACGTTTAATTATTTTACCATAAACTTAAATCTTTATTCCTTTCACGAGGAGAAATAGGATTTTTAGAAACTGCCTGCCACCCGGGGATCACTAGGACAGTTTTGTTAGTGCAAAAACAAAGAAACAATACTAATTCTTGCAGCCGGGCGGTCTGTCGTAAGGGATGATATAAACAATCCAAAGCCAGATGGTAGGGCATTTGCTTTTCTGACTATCACGCCTGGTACTAGAAGATGCTGCCATAACGTCCTTGACTTGTGTCCCAGCATCAGCGGTCATGTTCCAGTTGCCTTTTAGAGGCCCCAACACATTGTTAGCACAATTGGTGTTGCAAAAATGTCCATTGGCGACGGTAACCTTTTACCGTCGGTTAGGCCGATATCCTGTCTACTGTATTTCAGCATCAAAATATCAATAATAAATGCGACTTGCGAAAAGACTAAAAGTCTTCTGTGTTTTTTGCCTTTTGCAAGGTTGCGTGAAAATGGCGTGGTTAATACTGCGAGACATATAATTTTAAACTAGACCAGTAATATATAATATACTTTTGACAATGAGTGTCCTTATTGCTCACAGCGATCTCCTCCAGGCAGGCCTGTGTCAAAATAGATTTTTCAAATAAAAATAAAAATAGTACAGAACATAGGTAGCGTACAAATATATGCTTATTATACTATTATTATAACGAATATTAGACTATACCTATATATAAAAAGCAAATTATAAATATAATACATACACATAACAATACAATTTTATTTAGGTAGCAGCATAATTTTTGTTTAAGAGACCAATAGTGAAATCTTATATCCATATTTGCCGAAACGGCCAGGGAAGTTAAAAAAAAATGGAAAGATATTCTGTTTGAATTCAGAATGATCTGCCCCCTCATCCCCTCCTCTTATCACCTGGCTCAAAGAGATTGATAATGATTGGGGTCGCCACTCCACTTGACAGCCCGTTATTGAAAAATTGAGCGGTAATCCCATTGTTTCCTCACGTAATGTTTAAAATAACCCCATTTCTATACCGTTTCCGATTACCTCTTTTGGTTAAAAGAGAATCAGGGATTTAAAGTGATCATATTTTATATATGTGTATTCTCATACGATTATATCTTACATGGTTGTTATAGAAGAAATATTCAAAATAAATTTGTTAAGTACAGAGGCAACATTGTTATTTTTTGAAACAATACGGTAGTTGACAATTTTTGAGAAACTGGTTTATTTTGAGCCTTATGGTCTATTTTAGCCAAAATATTAATATTTCAGCATAAAGACAACATTAACATATTTAATTTAGCAATTTTATAAATATTTTGACATTTCTTCACAAAAACGCGTCAAGCTGTCATGGCGTCTCGCATGACGTCACAGTGTGCAAAACAAACATCTGTTTCATTGAAGTGTTATCTGAGAAGTCATTGATAACTTCTTGTGTTTTGCACGCTATGACGTCAGGCGCTCTGATCGGCGTTTATTGTCACGTGGCTAATGGCTGCAATATAACAATTTTATTTCTCAAAAATATCTATAATATCTCAATAATATTTAATATTTAAGTTAAAACAATTTATTTTTGTCATATTTAGATCATAATCTACGATATATATTAAAATCAGCCTATATTTTTCATATTGTCATGTACCGTATTATAATTATATATTAACAAAATAAAATACTTTCATTTGTAGTAGTTAGTATTTAAAAATAGACTAATTAGATTCTGATCACCCACAATGGAGAGTTCCCTAACTATCTAATCTATAAATATTTTTTTAGTGTAGGCATATAGGTATATAACCTACATGCCTATATTTATAAAAATTCCATCAGCTTCACAGCATCAAATTTATTACACAGTTGTCAAAAAATACTCTTAAGATCAAACATTTGCAAATTTACATAGAGAGGATATATAAATAAATAATATTATAATAACAGCCCATAACTGTCCCACTGCTGGGCTCGGGCCTCCCACTGTAGGGGAATGGACAGTATACCCGCCATGCTTGTCCAAGGCGGCTTGGCAGGTTTGACACATCGGTTATCTCGATGTGCAGGTTGCATCACGATGTTTTCCTTCACCGTGTTAACACGTGGTAATTGTAACAATATGCACATTAGGTCATAAAACAGCCTAATTGGTGCATGCGATCCGGCCAGGATCGAACCCGCGCCCTTTGAGTTTAAGGCGCGTGCGGTAACCATTACGCTACCACGACTTATAGACAGCATAGTCTTTGACAAAAATGATTGTGACGTAAAGAGACGGACAAACGAACGGATATAACGATTCTATAAAGATTCCGTTTCTGCCAGAATGACAATGGAAAACAGAAGAGAAAGAGATGGACGCACATCACATATAACTAATATTAAAATACAACCGATGGTATGACAAGTGAATGATTAGTAAAGTATAGAAACCAACCACATACGGACAAACAAAATGAAATTACTCATTATTTTCTTGTAACTTAAGGTCCGTTGTAGAAATATGCTGTAATCAGTAATAAAGTTGAAGATATTCTTCAGTAATTTGATAGTTTTCGAAATATCAAAATCATTTTCTCTATTGTTACAGGCTGTGCATTCGTTAAATTCAGCTCACATCAGGAGGCGCAAGCAGCGATCACCAGTCTACACGGCAGTCAAACTATGCCGGTAAGCAAATATCTATTAGACCTAGAATTAGTTTCAACTTTATTATACTTTAACAGAAGTAAATGGTATTGATAACTTTATGCATTTAACTTACTCTCTATCTGTACTTAGTTTTGAATGCCATATCAAGTCTTCAAGAAGCTAAACATTGCAAATTTAAATATTGCTTTACCTTATGAATAAAGATATCCCTCATAGTACCATAGTAACCGATATAGTTCCCAAAATTAGTGAGTTAAATTGATAGTGGGCCGGTCACAACTGTCGCAGGACCGACAGCCGATGGAGCAGACGAAACCTGAAGGTCTCGATAAATTAAGTGTAGGAAATAATAATAATTATTCATTTATTTATGGCCTAACGTCGGAAGTAGCTTCGGTGAACCTGCAGCCCACCTCTCTACACCCCTTAGCCACTCACACCCATGTTGCCCCTGTCTTTTATGGCATTTTTTGGGGCCCATGCAGGGAGTGGCGAGTCACCGCCTGCCCATTTTTCCATGTTCCCCGAACATTGCGACGAGCAGACGCCATAGTCCCCATATTCCCAGACCCCTAGTACCACTAGCAGTTCACCCCAATAGCCCAGTACTTTTTGTCTTCATTTCCTACAATAGTTCTACACTGGCCGGGGCTTGTCCTTGGGTGCATTAGTATATAGTGTAGACAGGGATAATCGCCGGTCAGTGTCACGCCACATTTTCATTAAGTTTGTCAAAGGGCCTCTACGTGTTGGCCTTTCCATGGCCCCACGCAAGCCCACCAAATGTCCGGTGAAATAGGTGAGAAGAACGTACAGTGTATGTATATTAAAGCTATTAAATAAAACAACTCGATTAGACTAATTATACGATGAAAAACACGATGCACTTTTTTTTCTTCAGCTTTATATATTAGTATATTTTATGTAAATGTGTGATATTTTTATCCCGGGAATCCGGCGGGAATTTTCACGGGCGCGGTTTTTAGGTTTTCGGGTGCATAAAAATTTGCTTATCTAGACACAGTTTTCTCTAAAACGATTGCTTACATTATTTTTTAAATGCTGCGATAATTTGCGTCCCGAGAATCCTGTGGCAATTTCCTAGTAGGAAAGGAATAAGACTTCCCACAATAATAGGATGATATAATAACTTAATTAAAAGCGGCCTATTCCAGAATATGAGCCCTAAATAATGTCAAACATTCGTTCTTAATATCATTGAGATATCCAGTTTACCTTAATATCAGAAAAATTATAGCCCCATGCTGAATAGAAAATTGTCCTTTGTCTTTTTTCTTACCAGTCACTATATTATTATCGGCCTAATTTAATATCTGTAAGACATTCCTATTAAGAAAGATTTATAGAAATGAATCGATACGTATCAAGGAGTGAAAGTTAATTTACCCGGAATTAGAAAGAGAAAGAAAGACATATTTTATTTAGGGCATAAACATTACAGAGTATTATTGAACAGTAAAACAATAGAAACAGAATAATTCCTAAAATTGGACCCAGTCTCAGAATATGCTGGCCAATTAAGAGCTTGCTGGGTCCAGCAAGTGAAGTGGCGAAGGAAAATGCAACACAAGTAATATAATAATACATACTTAATATTAATTATTCTTAATAGGACAAGAGAGAATGTTGCGTATTTAGAAAACTATGAAATATCTTACTATATGGTGCGCATAATATGCAATATACGTCAAACCGAATACTGTAGAAAGAATAGTAATCGTACAGTGAAAAGTGTAATTCGAAAAGCCTACTAAACATTGCGAAACTAGATGGCGTAACATATAATTTCTCTCGGTGTTTTTGACGTTTTATTATATAAAACATTATTATTATTATTTATAGATCGAATCATTCAAATAGTGATAGTGATTCTTTATTACACACAAAAAAGTTACTCAGAAAACATATGATATCAGTGGTAAAAACAGAGAACTTAAATCTATGAGTCTAACAATAGTGGAGAAACAACTACTATGTAGGTAGGTAGGGTTGTTTATACTAAAAGTATTAATACTAAAATAACTACTTACAAAAATAAACAAATCCTACTCGTAGAAATATTACACGTAAATAATAAATGTGTTTAATATACATGTCGACCATGTTTGGTCGACATTGATGTTTACAGTTATGAAAATAAAAACTTCTCTCTGTATTTAACGTTAATGATACAGATACGTTGTTCGTACAATAATAAAGTGGGTTGTGTAAATACGCTGTGTTTACACGATGGGTAAAGATAGACGAACGGACAAATATGTATGACGAGATAATAAACACCAAAGCTACATGTCGTGAGGGGCGACTGTGCGATGTTTGTTGTCATAGCACTCCAATTCTGATAGATCGGTGTATAAACATTTCATATACGATTTCTTGTTACGGATTCCATTTGGATTGCATTTTATTGTGTTGGAATATAAGGGATGAAGGTGAGTAAAAGGATTTTGAATTTCCTCTTTCAATAGGATACTTTAATTATGATCTAGATTGTGACTACAATATCATTCACCCTAAATTTTCGAATGATCATGAGACTATAGAGTATGAACTGATGGCAGCTATCTCAGATCTGCCATGCATAAATATTTCTTAAGTTTCGTTTCTAGTGCAAGAATGAAAGTCACGGGTTAATTTTTGACTTACATGCCTTAATTTACTATATTATGAATATTGATAGAGTTGAGTACATTGTGATTCCACACGTTGTTTGCTTCCTACCATGGTGTACATATATTAGTGGTTTTTAATAAAACCTTTTTTTATTTTCACGTGATATTAATACGTACTTAATTTAAATTCTTTCTTTGACTGTATTCAAATCGGGATTAGAGACTTTTAAATCAAGATCATGTTGAAGTTTGTTAAACAAATCTTATTCTTGGAAGTATTACAACTTAAAATTATCAATAGTACTACCTTACGTTTTTCATTCTAGACATTCCAGAAATATTGTCCCAAAACAGTATACTTGCAATAATATACTAATATATCGTATGTATTAATTAATAAAAGTTACTAAGGGAATAGTTTGTAGAACTTTCTAGTTGAGTAGAACCTATGATTGATTGTCCCAGAAAGGAAAGTTCGAAGAAGGATACAGTCATAACGAATAAACTAATCAAACTGAATATGAGGCTTTAGTCCCAACTTTAAATGACCTTTCTGAATTAGTTTTAGAAGAAACTTTGATTCACTGAGAATTACAACGGTTTCACTGTGTTTCAATTAATACGTGATTACTATTAGCAGATAAACATGCTGTGATTAGGTAGCTATATTTTATCGTAAGGTAACGGGCAGTATACCCATTACGATGGTGTAAATCTGCTCATTTTTTTAATACAAATTTAATTGTACTTACATGATGTTATAATTACTTACCATTATGTAATTATAACATCATGTAAATACAATTGTATATGTCGCCTGGAAACCGAGGCTAAACGGTACATGCTTGGTACTGAAATTTAAATAAACATGTTAGAAAGACACGCGTGTGTCCTGGGCATTATAATTAATGTTTATGTTTAAAACAAACATGTTGGATTCACAACTTTTTTTATTGCGAAATGGAAATGCTCCTCGTAACTCCTGGATATCCAGTAAAACTAGTATAGTGTTCCATTTGTCATCAAGCTAAGATCGGGAGATAACAGCTTCTTTTGTTAATCCAGGGGAACGCATAGACACAGTCATTCCCAGTATGGCCCATAGGGGCACCATACTTGGCCCAAGTACGGTGCCCCTATGGGCATGACTAAAATGCAGAACAGAAGCATGCATCGTAAGCCTAAGTCTGCGCCTCATTCCCGTGCCTTTGCGGGATGCCACGGGATCTAGTACTGAGTAATTGCACCGTGAAGCCCCTATGCGCGGCTAGCCTGGTACACCCCGGAAGCAAGGTGGACCAGTTCATCCAGCAGGAAGGGAAGTCCGCTTTTACGCCCGTATTCAGCCCATGTGACGGAATCACGGGAGAAGGAGTTATGCATAGCGGCGCCTTCGAGCACCGGTATACCGACAGCGGACGATGGCCGCATGCAATTTCCTCTCCCTCAGTCTCGCAGCGTCCTGGAGCTGGAACCTCGTGGATCCCCAGACAGCTCACTCTACGAGCTTCTGAAACACCGTATCGAGGAGTGCGCCGCATTCGTGGCATAGGGGGGAGAAATACCACCCCACGATTTGATACAGATACTTACCGAAGCAGACGTGCCTGGTAAATATCTGCGTCATCCTATACGTCAGGGTCCCGCATTTCCACGAGACCCATCGAGGTAGGTGGAGACGGATGGCCTACACCGTCTCGTCGGATGTCAGCTTAGTTTACCTTGACCCTTATTGGTCAAACTCGCGCACGTCTTAGGCTGGTGTGCACCGACTTTTAACCGATGATTAAAATAAAATAATCGCTAAAAAAAGTATGCATAAACAGTGATTATTTTATTTTAATCGTTGTTTAAATGTTGGTGCACATCAGCATTAATGCAGCAATCAACGAAACATACAAAAGTTTAAAATTTTAATTCCCATTTCAATATCAAAGTTTACATTGAAATCCGTTTATGAAGCGTTGTATAACTAACAATACTAGAATTGCAGTTAAACTTTTTAAAATCATAGACATATATTTTATTTATATTATTATAATTATATATCAGTACTAGGATTAGCCTGCGGCTTCTTCCGCATTGGATGGCTAGCAAAGATCACATTTGTTTTACACAGAGAATTTGAATCAGTGAAAATAATTAATTATACAACATATTGATCACAATTTTGGTTCAAGAAGTTTAATTTACTAGTCAATAACCGTGATTAACTTTCCCAGAAATTCCCATTGAAATCGAAGGTCGTAATTACCAAATAGATACGAGAATAGTTGGGGTCCAACAAAGGGCTTTGAAGGTTGAAACAGATACCCTGTATTAACGACCAACTTAACATAGAAATAAATTTAATCTAACATGAGTATAATAGATTAAAATGTACTATAAAAACTTCAGAATATACCTTCATGCCAACTCGGTAGTTTATAGACAAAAACAACAATTTTAAAATCGGCCTACAATTGATGAATAATCGCATAACATGCATTAAAAAAATTAAATGCCTGCAGAAAATGTAATATTGGCATGCGTGTACAAGCTTTTTTTCGAAGAATATAGGCGCTTGGCGTTCTTTAATAAGCCTTACTCTCAATTCCCCTGGAATCTACACATCAGAACCTGACTTGATGATCATGGAAGCACCTCGAGAGTATAGACTTACGAATAAAAGAAAAAACTGATAATCGCTCCACACTCCTCTAACAAGTCGGTTAACTATTTTCGAACGTATCTCTCGATTTCCCTGGGATCCACTCATCAGATCTTGACATGATGACTATGGAACAAATTCGAGAGCATACATACCCTTTCGATTGAACGAAAATTTTTGAAAATCAGTCTACTATATTCGGAATTTTTTTTCTTTTTTGAAGTCGGTTAAAACGGGCACTACCGTATACAAACTAGCGGAAAGAGAGATGTATTTTCATTGTGATTTTATAGAAACTCGACTTCTTGGCAGTTGCTACACAACCTTGGCTTGCATTTTCACCGCCTTCGTTGGTGGTATATACCCTATATTAATCTAGGATTATATAGCATTCTAATGGTGAAAGAATTTTCGAACTGAGTCCAATAGTTTTTGAGTTTATTCGTCACAAACATAGAAAAATACAAATCTTTTCAGTTTAATATTAAATATTAGTATCAGACACACACACATATATATTTATGTATATATATATATATATATATATATATATATATATATATATATATATATATGTGTGTGTGTGTGTGTGTGTGTGTGTGTGTGTGTGTGTGTGTGTGTGTGTGTGTGTGTGTGTGTGTGTGTGTGTGTATACATTATATTGATTGAGAAAAATATTATATTTTTCTGTCATAAACCTAATTGCAAATACATACATATAAAGGTTTTATTCTTATTCAAAGAGTCGTCTCTATTGGGCTCGTACACAAAGTTCACCCGTACGCAGACAGACAAAATCTTCATTAGGCGAAAATCCGGCGGAAGTTGAAAGCGCTTTGTGTGAAGGAATTATCGAGGAGTGCCCGCTGCCATTCTGATATTGACGTTTTCGAGGGAAACCTTCCTGTTTCGACAGATTTTAGCAGTACACAAAACATGTACTACAAACTTAGCTGAACGTTTTCATTTCGTAAATACAATTCAGATGAAACAGACAGCCATTAGAGCAAAAATGTGTCGGATTTCATTGATTAAATTATATGTAAAAATGCAACATTACAATTTTAAAATCTATCAAACTTCAAACTTTTGTAAAGCCAAGATTCTAGTAAAATAAATAACCATATAATACAGAGATCTTAAAAATACTAAAACTTGAAACTGTGTTTGTTAATTTAAAAGTTATTATGAATATTTTAAGTTTCAATATTTTAAAAAGTCTATTTTACCGTAAGATCTACTATTTGATTCTGAATAGCGTCTTGCCATTCGAATTGTTGATGATCACACTAACTGACTGTTAAAATTTAGAACCGACAACTCTTAGAAGTGTTATATAAGACCACTGTCTATTAGTGCAGTATAAGAATTTACTTACTTTATTTGTCGATCAGCGAAAACCGCATCGCATCAGTCCAGTATTTTTTACGTGAATCCCAAACAAACAGACAAACAGAAAAACAAATAGACAAGAAATCTAAAAAAAAAATTAATCCTCTTCTCCGTCGTTTATATTGTCTATGCCAGTATTTTTATACCTTTATTGTACAGACAGAGCAAGTTTAGAATTTTATAATATTAAAGATATTTTAACCTTTCCTATTTAATAATAATCTTATATTTAGAATAATAGAGTCATCAAAATTACTTAGTTTTAATAACGTACTTTTAATTTTTGGTGAACAATAAAGTAGACATAGACAACACTTTATTGTTCACCAAAACAAAAATTACAAAAAAAATGCATAACAAGACAATAATAAAGTTACTTGGTAAAGCAAGAGGCGGCCTTATCACTAAAAGTGATCTCTTCCAGGCAACGGTAACGGTACGGTATACGTAATACTGCCTATCTCTCATTGCATCCTATTAGAAATAGACTGTTTTAATATTGAACATTTATAGTTATGTCTTTATTGTATACCAAAACACAAAAAATACGAAGAGAAAACGATGTAACGGCACAATAGGCAGCCTTATCGCTAAGGAGCAATCTTTTCGAAATATCCCTGGGGTTAAAATTTATTGATATCATAATTTAATATGTGAGGAGATACACGAAACTGAATAGTAATACAATTTTCACTTGATTTTTACAACATTTTACAAGATTATATAAAACACGATTAATGATCGGTATAAAGTGGTACGCCGCTACGAGAATAGTGGTACTAAAAGGTAGTTCTAAATTCTAATCGAAACATGTTAGGCCCATTAGTCAGATCATTTCAGTCTTTGAATCCGGATGAATCTACTAAAGTGATTCGTACAAACATAATTAATTTGAATTGTTCAATGTCATTGAATACTGTCGTCTCCTTTCAGTTCTGTACCTTTCAACCAAATTAATTCAATTTGGTTGAAAGACCGTTTCAATCGGTCTTATATCAGTATAACTGTGTACTTTTGAACCTTTAATATTTAGTACTTGAAATCTATTAACAGATACCCGCACAATATTTTACTTATTAATATTATAAATGCGAAAGTAACTCTGTCTGTCTGTCTGCTACGTTTCACTGAAAAAGTACTAGTATGAAGATAGGATACTTTTTATCCCGAAAAATAGGATAGTTTCCGGGATAAAATATATTTGCATCTCTCCTGGTTGTGCTTTTACGGAAAAACTATTGAAATTGAAATTCGTATGGTATGGTATTCGTACGGTATATATTATATGTAATTATAATACCAAGGGAGGACAAGGAATACTTTTCATCCCGGATAACGGCAAAGAATTATGTTAAGATTATCTTAGAAAGTAGGATAGGTTTCGTCATTTTTGTTAGTTTTGTCATTTATGTAGTTTATAGGTAGATAGATAGACGGGCAAGAGACAAAACTAAAACGGATTGAAGTAGGGGGTGAAAGTTTGTATGGGAGACCAATAGTTTCTCAAGTTTATAGATTTAAAATTCATCATCTTTAAAGAATGCGATAGTAACTCGATCTGTCTGTCTG